>JAUDYJ010000005.1:95353037-95535537 GCA_030761175.1 Masticophis lateralis
GCTCCGATGACAATGGGTATCACTGTTACATGTTTCATCCATAGCCGTGTAGTTTCGATTGCCAGGTTGCGATATTTCATGATTTTTTTCCAGTTCTTTTTCTTCGACTCTGGCATCTCCTGGTACCGCGATGTCAATAAATTGTACATTTTGGGTTTTGACAACTGTAATATCTGGTGTGTTGTGTTCCAAGTGATTATCTTTTTTATTTATTTATGTATTTATTATTATTATTATTATTATTATTTAATATTTAGTGAGATTCACAGCCTTTGAGGTTGGTTAATAGCTCAGCAGCTCGAGTTCTAACCAAGGACCTAGGAACTGTTAAGGTATTGTCGGAGGATGTAAGCTGTTCCAAGTAAGGTGGTTTTTGTATTATTATTATTATTATTATTATTATTATTATTATTATTATTATTCAATCATGTTTATTTTACATAACATCAGAATCCTGTGGGTCTGAGGCCATCAATAATTAAAATGAAAAATGATTTTAAGAACTAAAACCACAAGAACTGATCTGGTGACAGAGCTGGGGTGCCACCACAGATGCCTTGTCCAATGTTATCTGGCTTTTCCATTGTGGAATATTAAGGAAGCTTCCTAGCAGATATGAATGAATGAATAGAATAAAGCTGGAAAGGACCTTGGAGTTGCTCAAGCAGGAGTAGCTATACTATTTCAAATAAGTGACTGTCTAGTTTCTTCTTAAAAGCCTCCAGTGATGAAGCACCCACAATTTCTGGAGGCAAGGTGTTCCATTGGTTAATTGTCCTCACTGTTAGGAAGTTTCTCCTTAATTCCAAGTTGCTTCTCTCTTTAGTTAATTTCCAAGCATTGTTTCTTGTCCTGCCCTTTTGTATATATACTTACTTGGGACATATTGGGGACTACCCACCCAAGTATCAAGGTTCAGAGATATACATATATATTTTAGAAGTCTTAACTAGTTAGTTTATAATCAACCAATGCAGTTCCTTTAGGACTGGTTTTATACAGTCTGTAATATTTCTTTCAGGTAGCAAAATTCTACCCACAATCTGCACTAGCTGAATTCAGTTACTAAGTCATCTTCAAGAACAGACCCGCATAAAGTATGCAGTAGTAAAGACTAGCAGGAAAGATGTCAATCATCTGTAGTCAACCCTCCCTGTCCAGGGGAGGTTTGGTGGGCCAGCCATTCCTGGTCACCAGCATTCCAGAACCTTGAGAAAATGTAGACTATGAGTGACAAAACTGAGTCCCCAAAGCAGCAAACCTGCAGATGTTTTTCGGTAGGTTGGCATCCCATTCAGGATTAAAAATTTGCTGAATACCCAGGCCCATGATCCACCAATCCATAGTCCGTCTTCATTCTGGATTGGCACTCAATTTATTGGCCCACAACCAAAAGATGGGAATATCCCAACAAACAGTTCACCACTTACACTTTCTGGTATGGAACAGCATTTCCTTGCAGATTTTGTTGAGTTTAAATGATCTCTTCTTCACAATACAGAGTCTTTTCCTTAGGATTTGTTCTAAATTCCTGTGGCATTCAGGCAGAGAGGTAATCTGAACTATAAATCAACTGCTTTTTGCCTCCTGTGATGTTCTTAGCTAATGTGCTCTATTAAATGAAGTAGAATTTTTTATTTTCAGAGGTCAAATTTTAACTCTAAGGAATCTCTTCAGTTCTCAACAAGGTTGATGGAGGGGAAAAATTTACACACCTGAACACATACGTCTTCCTGAAGGAACCTCAGAAGAATTCTGGTGTGCCTCTAAGGACTTTTCAAAGAAACTGGCACTGATTCGGATTTTAATCAATGTGCTGAGCATAGATAATTAACTTTTTAAAAACTCTGAATACTGCAGTAAACATCCTGTAAAACCACGATTTCTCTTTTATATGATGGCATGCTGAGATTGTTAGGTTTACTATGCAGTAGTGGCCAAAATTGTGGAAACCTTTTGGGAAAAGTTTCTAAAACTAGCTAATAACACCACTTTTTTTTTTTTTTTGGAGTAGTACCATAAAATTATATATCAATGGAAAGATCATTTAATCAAGAATGTAATGCAATCACTTTTATGAAGGATTTGCTATTAGAATAGCAGTTACAGTATAAAGAAGAAAAGTGAAACACGTAGAAAAAATGATATACATCATGTATATACATAAAAATCATTACCACAGAAAAAACAAAATATACAAAAATTAGCACCATGTCAGTTAATACTTAGTTGGGTAACCTTTATCTTGAATTACAGCCTTACAACGTCTTTCCATGGAGTCACCCAAGTCTTTTAGTTCTGCAGCTGTTATAATGTGAAACCAAGATTGAAGGATTGCTTCTGTTAACTGGGTTTTATTGCTGGGTCGCTTCTGACTAACGAATTTCTTTAGTCAGCTCCATCGATTTTCAATTTAAGGTCTGGGCTATTCCTAGGCCATTCCAGCAGTGGAATAGGATTATCTTGAAACTCAAAAAAAAAAAAAAAAAGTGATGTTATTAGCCATCAAACCTCAAGGACCAATGTCATCATGTATATATCAGTGCAGGCTTGCATGGCTCATAATAAAGGGATAAATGTCTAAATAACCAACACAATCTAATAGACCAGAGGTCTTCAAACTTGGCAGCTTTAAAACTTGCGGACTTCAACTTCCAGAATTCTCCAGCAAGACCTCTGTAATAGACAATAAGAAAGGAAACATAAAAAAGAGAAAGCAAAGAGAAAGTGAAACATGCAGGATGAGAACTTAAGGAAAAATACAAATAAATAAATAAAATAAAATAAAAAGTATAAAGACATGGCTTCAGATATTCTTCACAGCAGTTATAAGTACAAATATATTTTGACCTCTCTAAAGTTGCTTTGTGATGCTCCACTTTCTGTAATCTATTCTTCCGACTATCAAAACCACAAGTCATAAGTTCATTTTTTAAAAATGTTATGCAAAGAGTCCATAACAGGATTCCAGTCAGCAATAAATATAGATGGTGTCTTTTCTCTAATCAAAGAAGACATTTTATCCATTTCAGCAAAATTTGTCAACTTCACCAACCATTCTTCCATAGTAGTAGAGTTGAATCTGCCCATCTCTGGGCATATAATGATCGCTCTGCTGCTATCATATATCGAAATAATCTTTTGTGGCTTTTTTTCTGTTTATCCATTAATCCTAAAAGGAAAAGTTCTGGCTTCAATTGAATATTAATCTTTAAAATCCTCTATATCAAAGTAGCATTTGGACCCACATTTGTGTAGCTTTTTTACGCATCCATCCAGCATGACAGAATGTCCCATCATATTGTTCACCTTTTTAACATACATTAAAAGTGCCTTTATGCAATCAAGATAATTTCTGTGGCATCACGTACTAAAAATACATCATTTTATAAACATTCTGTTTTAGATCATAACACAACGTGAATTTCAACCCTTTCAACCACTTATTTTCCCATTGATCCACTGGTGTATTATAATCAAAATTCTAAGCCCACTTCATCACACATTCTTCAATTTGTTTTTTTCCCTCTGTTCCATTTATCAACCGAAGTTTGTACATTTTAGCAATTACATATTCGTCATCAGCATACAATTGTATTTCAAGTTCCGACTTACTTTGCTCTAAATCATAAGTCTTTTTATCCATTTTAAACCTTTCAGATAACTGTAAATAGGCGAACTGGCGCTCCAGAGCTTTTGGAAGAGCTTGTTAGCATGAGATCAAAGTGTTAATGCAGCTCTGAAGGTTAATCCCACACTGCCAGACAGCACAAATGAAACAAAGCATCTTTCAAATGTTTTGCAAGACTTACTGTGTTCCCTGGCATTGGATGGAAAATATCAGATGGAAACACAAAGTTCCTATTAAGTAATGTTTTGCAAAGGTGTTTTTAAAAACCCATTGTTGGAATGAACCTGCTGGAGCTCAACTTCATTTCAGTGGATGTCAATTACATCTAAAATCGGGACATTCTGGAGCAAATAAATGAATTTCACTACTACGCTAAATTGTTTACAAAGGATGGGAAGGTGAAGACATTTTAAGATCTCTAAATGCCTTTGAAAAGAGGCAAAATGAGCATAAGTTCTTTTTGTTATACAGAAGTGATAGTAAACTCGTTGTGGTGGAAACTGTGTCTGGTAGAACAAGAAGAGGTAAGATGATAATGGGTGATAATACAAAAGTGAATGTCCAGGATGAATAAACATCTCAAAGTGGTTCTTCACAAGGTAGTCCTCAACTCATTCATTTAGCAACTTAGTGTTGTGGTCCGCTAGCAGCCGGTGGAGCTGGCAGCAGAGTCAGACAGTGAGGAGGCTGGGGAGGAACATGAGCCAGTCCTGGAGTCTGGGGAAAGCTCGGACAAGAGCTCTGCATTGGAGGCAGAGATGGGGCCAGGGCCATCTGAGAGTGATGCACAGATTCTGGAGTCTCCAGAGTCGGACAGCAGAGAGGCAGAAGAACAGGAGGAGCCTGTTTCTAGTGCATGCATGCGCAGAGCTGCCAGAAGGCATGAACAGTTAAAACAAAAGGGACAACTCCAGAGTAAGGCCTGGAGATGATTGGCCCCTCCCATAAGACTTAAAAGAGAAGCAAAGGCACGTGGGCCCTTTGCAGGAAAGCCACATTGTTAATTCTATTCCTAGTCGGCATCTCTGTTTGATTCTGGACTCCGTGTGGCTTTGCCAAGTAGGTCTTTGGCAGCGTGTCAAGGGAGATAAAGGTTGGTGATTATTCCAAAGGACTTTTCCTGAAGGACTTTTTGCAACTAATTGGGACTAAGCTGTGAATGAATGTAATTCACAGCTGTTGCAATAAAAGAGGTTTTTGGGACTACTCATGTGTTTTAATAATTCAGGAAATCTAGATCACAACACCATGCAGAGTTACAGAGGCACCAAAAAAGGTGACTTACAATCACAATAATGACTGTCTCAGCATCTTGCCCTGGTCACATGGTCAAAATTTGGGCACTTGATAACTGGCATGTGTTTATGACAGTTGCAGCATCTCAGGGTGAAATGATTGCCATTTGTGGCCTTCCCAGCTGGCTTCTGACAAGCGAAGTCAATGGGGGAAGTTGGATTTACTTAATGACCACATAATCCACTTAATAACTGTGACAAAACAGTTGGAGCTGATGGGAAGCAAAAATCACTGTGTATAATAACACACATTGAAAATTTGCAGACTGGCTCTCTGCTGATACTTCCTCTACAAGAAGGCTTTTCTACAATCTGCGAGTATACAGTTTCTGGATATTCTCAGTGCTGGATTTATCTATGCATAAAAGGTAAAGGTAAAGGTTCCCCTCGCACATATGTGCTAGTCGTTCCTGACTCTAAGGGGTGGTGCTCATCTCCATTTCAAAGCCGAGGAGCCAGCGCTATCCGAAGACATCTCCGTGGTCAGGTGGCCGGCATGACTAAACACCAAAGGTGCAGAGAATGCCATTACCTTCCCACCAAAGGTGGTCCCTATTTTTCTACTTGCATTTTTTTTACATGCTTTCAAACTGCTAGGTTGGCAAAAGCTGGGACAAGTAACGGGAGCTCACCCCGTTACATGGCACTAGGGATTTGAACTGCTGAACTGCCGAACTTTCGATCGACAAGCTCAGCATCTTAGCCATTGAGCCACCGCATCCCTTCTTATCCATGCATAGTTCGGAAGATTTCATAAGTCCTCCAGATAACCCTTGAACTTTGAGTGTCAGCTGCTTTTCCAACGTCACTTTCTTTAGCACTGCTGCAATTTTTGATATTTGGCAATTCCAATAGCAAGGCATATTTCCCTTAACATTTTCTTGTTCTTTAATAACTTTTTATTAGCACGCTGGCTACAAATATTCTGAACAGGCACTTGACCTATAAGAAAGAATTCTCCAATATGTCTGGTATTAAAAATTGAGATTAATTAGGGTTATGCATAATAAATAATTTGACACAGATTTCATGCACAGTTCCTTTCCTTACACTCATTTCAGTTTTACTGAGATAATGAAAAAAGAAAAGGGAACGTTGACATTAGGCTTTGACCAATTGATTTTAATGGTTTTTTTTTAATTAAAATGCATTTCTTATTGGGCTATAATGACTTTATAGCTCATGTCTATCAAATATTGCAACTATTGTTTCCTTGGCACTAAACTCCCTTTTTACGACCCTGTAATCCCTTAATTCGGGGTAGAGTTGGGGCAACTGCATGGAGCTGAGCATCTGTAGAGATTCTCAGTCATCCAGGACATAGTTGTCTCAAAAATACTTTTGAGGAGGCAACTGGACTCTCTGGTTTTTCTTTGAAGATGTTTCCCTTCTCATCCGAGAAGCTTCTTCAGCTCTGACATTTATATTCCTTGCAGGCCGCTGGTCATTTGCATCCTTTTAGAGGGTCCTTGAAGCACTTGGAAGTTTATCTGTGTCCTCAGAGTCCCCTGAGTGGTGCTATAGGTTCCTGGAGTCTGCCGTTTTTCCTCTGGAAATCCATTCCTACTCCCACCGCATCCAAAGGGTTTTCATCCCAAATTGCATAGCTAAAAGTCTGTAGAGATTCTCAGTCATGGAATCATGGAGCTGAGCATTTACTTCCAGATGCCATTTGGAATTTGCAGCAGATATTTTTTCTTTGCACCGCAGGAGAGAGAAACCTCTGCTGCTACCTAGGATTGAACTCTCAACCTTCTGAGTGGGAGGAAAGCATCTTCACTTGGCATTCTCCCTGCAAAACATTCAAATTGTCTTCTACAGCAGGGGTCTCCAACCTTGGCAACTTTAAGGCTTGTGGACCTTAACTCCCAGAATAATAGCTAGGCTGGCTGAGGAATTCTGGGAGTTGAAGTCTACAAGTCTTAAAGTTGCCAAGGTTGAAGACCCCTGCTCTATAAAATCCTTCCTAAGTGGAATTCTTCCAAATTTGTTTAGCCAATTCTTCCATTAACACTCAGTAACATCAGCAGTGGTCAGAACTGGTGCTAATTGTTGGTCAAAATATTAGAGACCTAATTTAGGCTGAATCTAGAAACTTTTGCAAGCAAACAGTGTATTCGCTATAAAATCTTGTCTAACCTAACCTTCCTCTAGATAGTTTGATCTACAATTTCCAAAGCCTCTTAAAGCTTTTAAAAACTTCTAAGCCCTTTAGCTTGATGAGTTTACTATTTCTCCAAGGATCCTTAAGATCAAAATTATGCAGACAGTGATTCCTTTGCTGTATAGAAATGAAGTTAGACTTTGAAGAAGCAAAACAGGAAGAAGACTTTGAACTTTGGTGTTTGAGAAGGCTTCTGAATACCGTGGATTGTCTAGAGAACAAACCAATGGATCATAGACCACATTGATCCAGAGTTCTCACTCTATCCAGGCTCAAATTATCATATTTTGAAGACATTATGTAAATATCTGATTCTCTGGAGAAATAAATAACACTGGGAAAGGTGGACACAAATAAAAAAGGAGAATTATCAGCAAGGTGAACGGACTGCACCACAGAAGCGAGGAATTCACCTATTTCTGGACAGATCATCTTGGAAAAATTCTATATGATTGCTAAACATTAACACCAATTTGATGGCACACAATTAATCCATTCAATGGAATATCAGATTGGCAAAAGAAAAAAAAAGGCAGCAAAAGACAATCCCTCTCTTGGGTTTGTGGGCTTCCCGGAAAACATTGGTTCACCTATTCAAGATAGGGCATGATGGATTAAATAGGCTTTTGGTGTGACATATAGCTGGTTATTCGCTGAATAGAGCTGATGCTGTTTTAATTCTGTTGATGCATTGCTGTCTGTGCAAGGCTGTGAGTTTGATCCTAGGTAGCGGCAGTTATTTATCTCTCTGGGCACAATGTGTAAATATCTGCTGTGAACTCTGCATTGGCAACAGGAAGGGCATCAGGTCAGTAAACACTCAGCTCCATTCAGTTGCCCTGACTCCACCCTGATGCAAGGGATTATAGGGTCATTAAAAGACCAAAAGAAAAAATGTCTGTGCAAGCTTCTTGCTTTTCTGAAGAATACAGAAACTTGGGAAAGCACTTTGAAGTGGCTTCCCACACAATCTTTGGAAAGGATGCTCCTTCTTGCATGGGTGTCTGGGTGTCTAGAGAAGGTTGAGAAGAAAGAAAAAAACCCAGAAATACTATAAAACCATGATACATCATTAGGAAATATTTCTTTAAAGTAACAGGCTGGACAGGATTTAAAACTCTGCCATGTGTTCTACAGAGCATATGCATATTTCTATGGGATTTGTGAATATTTGACCGCATCCTGTCCTGTAGCAGTAACTGTTCAGCATCTGTGAGGGGTGTCATTGCCTTTCAAACAGGACTGAGTCCCCAGGCAAGCCTTCGAGGAGAGACATCCTTGTGCCTTTATGCTGACCTCTGTGTGAACTGCCAGTGGAAAGCTTTAACGTGACACTTCAGCATGCAAAAGTTTAGATACCATCTCCTTAGAGAGGGCGGATGATCCGCGAGACAATTGGAACGTTAAAAGCTTATCCACATGCCAAAGAGACTCGCATTTACAAACTTGTTGTCTTCCTGTCAACATGAAATGATTCATTTTTCCTAGTGCCTGCATTTTGGTTTTCCTGAGCTGCAAACCATACTCCGTATTTTGTGTGTGTGTGTGTATGTGTGTGTGCGGGGGGAGGGGAGTTAGAGGGTTGCACTTCTAATACTAGTTCAGACGTTTCAGGGGCTAGCATCTCAACAGTTTCTTCGAAGCACCGATGGCAGGATTTGCCTCACAACCGAAAGCAGTCTTTCCCAACTTCAGAATGTGCACGCCAACATTTCCATCCTCCTCGGTTAGATCCAGGTGCATCCCAGAGTGTGCAAATCCTTTGCGGGTTGTAAATCACAACTGTTTTTTGTGGCTTCTAGAGGGAACAGTAGACATACCCTATAGACTTACTGACTAGGACATATCTAGAGTAGGACTTCTCAATCCATATTTTCTCCTGCTAATCACTTTTATAAACCTGACATGCCAACCACTGAATCAGAGAACTTTTTAAATAGTTAAACAAATAATTCCCTCAACACTGTCAAACTAGTTACTAAGACTGCATTACTATTAATCTTCTCATTGTTTCTATCACCCATTTCCTCCCACTTATGATTGTATGACTGTCACTTTGTTGCTGGTATCCTTATGATTTATATAGACTGTTTCCTAATATGATTTTATTGCTTATTTGTACCCTATGACTATCATTAAGTGTTGTACCTTATGATTCTTGACAAATGTATCTTTTCCTTTATGTACACTGAGAGCGTATGCACCAAGACAAATTCCTTGTGTGTCCAACTCCAATCACACTTGGCCAATAAAGAATTCTATTCTATTCTATTCTATTCTATTCTATTCTATTCTATTCTATTCTATTCTATTCTATTCTATTCTATTCTATTCTATTCTATTCTATTCTATTCTATTCTACCTCAAGCAAATATCCAACCACTGATTTGGAACTGTTTATTTATTTTTTAGTCTCTATATAGTACAGTGATCAGCTTTCAATTAACACCCATTACATTCTGTATTGCTCAGTTTTTTGCACATCTATTCAGAAGTAAGTCCATATAAACTAAAACTATTTGGCTGTTTGATAATTGGACTTCAGACTTAAGCATTAAGTCTTCAGCATTACGATTTAAAATACGGGAATCCTTTGAGGAACAAGAAAGAGTGTCAAATTTCATATTAAAATCTAATTTAGCCAAAGGTAAAAACATCACATAACAAAATTTAAAAATATTTAAAAGAAATTAAACAAGAATTGGCCCGATAAAATTTGAAAACACCCCTATTAAAACCAATTTACAATTAAAATATCTAAAAATTCCTAAGGGGGGTGGTCAAGCCAACCCGGCTTGATGAAATAAAAAAGTTTTAAGGGCACGGCGAAAAGCCCGGAGATCAGGGATCCTACGTATCTCCGGGGGCAGGTCGTTCCAGAGGGCAGGTGCTGCCACAGAGAAGGCCCTCCCGCTGGGGGTCGCCAGACGACATTGTTTGGCCAACGGCACCCTGAGGAGTCCCTCTCTGTGGGAGCGTACTGGCCGGTGGGAAAGGTCCCGTAACACCTTTCTTATTATTTCACTTCTAAGCTTTTCCTTCTGCGAAAAGCTTAATCTCTTTTTAAGCAAGCTACTCTTTTACGGGATGGATCGGATTCTGCTTTCCATAAGCTGGGTTGCCATTTTGAAGCATGCTCTTTTCTTCAGTAGCAGAACATTCATTTCTGTGGAAAAGCGTGGCTCTGAATAGAACACAGTCAACCTGTCACTTGAGCTAAATGTTGTCGGGGCTCTGAAGCCATTCCATTATATCCCTAAGATGCTTAAACATTGTTGGCTGGTTTATTATCCCAAGTACCTGTTAGGACAGATTAAGTTCTTTCTCCATTTTATTTTTACATACAGAAGTTGCCTGCAGCACATTTCTGCCAGACAGAAAGAAAATGACTTTGTCACGACCTCTCCTCTGGTAGGTGGGAGTAGATCACAAAGGGATCGGGTATGCCTTGAATTTAAACTTCGGTGCCTTCCCTCTCTCCCCTCTCTGAGTCAGGATGAAAAGAATGTGTAGTTATGTAATGTGTACCGAGCTACACAAACTCAGCCAAGGTGACTGCTAATGTGCTTTGACACACAGGTACTATCACAGAGACATGGAATTTGAAAGCCGGTCCCACAAAAGGAGATGCAGCATTTTGCTTGTGATGGAATACTAATGATTGGATTATCTTCAGTGTAGTCAACCTGACTGCTTCATAACTTCTAGAAGGCATTTGTAGGTCTGTCCTGTGGCCTTCTACCTCTTCCTTTGTAAAGTACCACAGGTAGTCCTTGACTTATGACCCTAAGGGAAACCCAAATTTTCATTGTAAGTCATTACATGTGACCAACCTGATTTTTGGGGCAGTTGCTAAATGCACATCGTGCTAAATATAAAACCTTTGCCAGACCCATACTTGAATACTGTTCACCTGTCTGGAATCCTCATTGTATTTCAGACATCAATACATTAGAGAGGGTCCAGAGATATATTTTTTTAAAATTTGATTTATATGCCGCCCTTCTCCGGAGACTTAGGGCGGCTTACAATGCGTTAAGCAATAGCCCTCATACTTTTGTATATTTTTTTACAAAGTCAGCTTATTGCCCCCACAAACTGGGTCCTCAATTTACCTACCTTAGAAAGGATGGAAGGCTGAGTCAACCTTGAGCCTGGTGAGATTCGAACTTACTAATTGCAGATAGCTGGAGACAGCTGGAGTTAAATTACAATGCATTAGTCTGCTGAGCTATCCAGGCTCCTACTACTGGATAGTACTAAAGCACTATTTTACTAGAAGAGTACTCAAATGCTTGAAAAAAAAATTTTTCTACTTGAAAAAAAATTCCCTATCCCACCAGTCTTGAAATTTTAGGCCTCGATAGCCTCGAAATATGCCGTCTACGTTCCGACCTAAGCTTAGTTCATAAGATTATTTACCAAAACATCCTACCTGTTAATGAGTAGTTTAATTTCAACTGCAATAACACAAGGGCTATCCATAGATTCAAACTCAATGTAATTCGCTCTCATCTTGATTATAGGAAATATGACCTGCAATAGAGTAGTAAATGTCTGAAACACTCTACCTGATCCTGTTGTTAGTCTCTCTAATTGTTCTGCCCCAGCTTCGGGTTCCCAGAGAATGTGACACATACCAAGCTTTGCAAACACTATTTAATTCCAAACAAACCCCTTTCAAGAATGCAAAGGGTCCTTATCAAAGTTATTAAGAACAAAGTCCGACAAAGGTTGGCAACCAGCCCAGAAAACCAGATATGAGAAGTCACTCGCTCTCCAAGATGCTCTGTAGTAATGAGACATTATTTCTAGCAAGAAAGCACTAGCTGCATGAGACTCAAATAGGCTAAGGGAGTGGCCAATTATCCTCAAGCTCTACTCTCGAATAGATCTCCTCCTCCTGAGTAGGCACTCTTGCCTTTTGGCAGCCCTGCGTGCCCGAGCATTGAGGAGAGGCTCCTCCACTTCGCTCTCTCCACTGGAAGGAGCCTCTGGAGATTCTGAAGCCCTGGCTGAGTCTCTGCCTCTGGCATCACATCCTCTTCTGCCTCCTCATTGTCTGATGCGAGCGCCAGCTGTGCAGGCTGCTGGCGCGACACCACACCAGCCTCCTCCTCGTCGGGATCATCCACGTTCCGCGCAGGCCACAACACTAATCCCCATACCTTTTACCTTAAACTGTCTACTGTGGACTTTTCACGTTTCTTAAGAGGGGGCGTGCATAAGTGTACCAGCGTGCCTATCATCCCTGTCCTACTGTCCCCATTTATATGTACTCATTCTATGTGTCTATGGCTATGCTTTGCCTATTTATATCCTTTTATTTGTACCAATTTTTTTCATGTGTCCATACTTTTCAACAGTCTCTGTGTCCATACTTTTGAACAGTCCATTATTTATTTATTTTGTTGACAAAATAAATAAATAAATAAACAAACAAACAAACAAATAAATAAATGTTATTAATCTTCCAAGTCAACCTGACCAAAAAAAATAAAAATAAAAATGAATCAATGCCCTCCTATTAGTATTTTTGGTCAGAAACCAGGAGAAAAGGCAAAAAAGTTCTAAATCTCATCATGTGACCATGGACAATGGAGTGCTAAAGGAGTGCTGGTTGCCAAGCAACCAAAAGTGGGCACTGTTATGTTCTGACAGATGACGCATGGCAAATGTGGCCGCCAGATGAGGGCGCTGTGCTGGCGTGAAAAAGGGCGCATTCCCGTTGGTTTAGACGCTGACAGATGGGGGGGGGGTTTATAAAAGAGCTATCAGATCGTGAGGGAACGCTCTCTCACTCTTGTAGTTGTTAGCCGACGGAGCGAGTCATTGTGAGCGGTTACGGTTATCTTAATAAATAGTTGGTTATCGTTATCCTGTCTCACCTTGATCCCTGCCTGCCTGTTGGAGAACACAACAGGCACCATTGAAAATGCAGAACTGTGTTGCAACTTTTGGAGGGGTCTGTTGCAGAGATGGCATTCACCCGGTTCGAACTGATTTGGGTGAGGCCCACCCACCTGCCCTGGCTCTATCCCATCCTATGTAGGCACGTTTTTGAGGCTGGGTGAATGCTGTCCAATCTCTTCTTGCAAACCTCCAGTGTTGGAGCACCCACAACTTAACACCCATTAAGTTCTGGAACAACTTAATTGTTCTTTGTCAGCAAATTCCTCCTTAGTTCTAGGTTGGCTCTCTCCTTGATTAGTTTCCATCTGTTGCCTCTTGTCCTGCCCTCAGATGTTCCAGCTAGGAACATTGTCAGAATCCTTTTCACTATTAAAGCACATCAAGGACTTTACAGTTCCACCCTGCACTAAGAGAGTCTCTTTTCTTAGCACCAAAACATTCATAAGGCAGAAAATAATTCCCGCAAAGAATTATCCTGCCCTCCCACTCATCCATATAGCATCCCAACCCCCAGAGATGACTCCGGCACATCCCACTTTAGAATGACTAGACTCAGCTATAAATAAAATGGACAGGTCCATTTTCTGTAATAGAGATAGGACATCCTGCCACCTATGCTTTTTCAGGAAAAAAAGAAAAGAAGAGAAGGTGTACATTAGGAGCCCACTGATATTTGCAACCTGTATGGAATCTAATATTTTCATCCTGTTTTTCCTCCCTTCTCAAATGTTATTTCGCTGAGCGATCTTTCTGGGTTGTCATTCTGCAACTAGGGAAGGAAGGAAGCCATCTCTTCTGCAGGGATTCAAATCGGAATCTGTTTGATCCTGCCCCCCATCCCCAGCATATGGGAGGGAGTGACCCACTTCGAAATAAGCCTGGAATTATCTCAGGGGGAGGCATGACTTTCAGGGAAAGATTGATGTCTTTGAGAGTCCTTTGGTGGACTAGCAGTAATCCAAATAGTTTTTTTTTCCCCTGAATTGGTGGTTATTGTCAATATGGGCCAGTGGGAAGAAAAATAGCAATTAAAAATGATTTAGGAAGTTTAAATATTTACTGAGGTAATATTCATTATGTAGAATAATAATATAGGAGAAATACTTCAGCACATTTTAATAGATCACCTTATTAATTTAGTGCAGTGGAGACAGAACTTTTTGTAAAAATTGGTACAGTATTTGTAAGAGGGTATTTTGTTCCTGGGATATCCTTTAGGGGTGGCCTATAGAAACGAGAAGATGCTTCCAGTGATAGGAAAAACATACTCCTATATTTCATCTGAAGATGGTTCTCTCTGTTTCCAAGATTATCTGGGGTTCTGATTTTCATTTATCCTTCAACAAGAAGAAATGCAAGAGATTATATTTAAGGAGGAAGCTACAGGGCCCTGGTGGCAAAACTATGATACATGTGCCAGAGGTGTCACACAGAGCCTTCTCTGTGGGCACACGTGCCATCTCCACAGCCCAGCTCCATTGGGTTTCTCCAGGGAAAGAGAGGGAAAGAAAGAGCGAGAAAGAGAGAGGGAGGGAAAGAGAAAGAGAGAGAGAGAAAGAGAGAGGGAGGGAAAGAAAGAGAGAGAGAGAAAAACAGAGAAAGAGAGAGAGGGAGGGAAAGAGAAAGAGAGGGAAAGAGAGAGGGAAAGAGAGGGAGGGAGGGAAAGAGAGGGAGACAGAGGGAAAGAGAGAGAGGGGGGAGGGAAAGAAAGGGAGAGAAAGAAACAGAGAGAGAGGGAGGGAAAGAGAGAGAGAGAAACAGAGAGAAAGAGAGCGGGAAAGAGGGAGGGAAAGAGAAATGATATTATGAAAGTTTTTTTTTCTTTTTTTATTGTTGCTAAATGTAATATTTCAAAAGCAGAAAAAAATGAAGGGGCATAAAAGTACATTTATCACGTTTTTCTTAGAACAATTAGCTGAACCCTGCCTTGTTTATCATTATTTTAGTAGTAAAACCTCAGTGTTCAGGTTAAATTGCCATGTTGGCACTTTTGAGATAAATAAATGGGTTTGGAATTGAAGTTTCAGCACTCAGTCTCTAAAAGGTTCACCATCACCGCTATAAGGCATACTTACATGCCCTCCATGATGGGAGATTATTCATGGGTTGGAAGCCGTATGACCGAAAAGGACCTTGGGTGTTGAACATTGACAACAAGCTACACATGAGCCAGGAATGTGGGGCAGAAAGGCTGGAACTGTCCTGGGCTGCATTAGCCTGATAGAATGGTTCTTTTTTCTACTCTAATCACACCTGGAGTTCAATGTAGGATTCTGGCATCACATTTCTGGAAGAACATGAACAGAGTAGAACAGCTTCAGAGGTGTGTCGTCACAAAGTTGATAGAGGGATTTGAGGTCAGGCTTCATAAAGAGGTTGAAAAAACTGGAAATGTTCCTCTGGAGAAAACCGAATGGAGACAGGATGTTCATCTCTGCCATGGAGAACTGTTTTCCCCTGCCACAAAAACTAGGATAAAAAGAGTAGTTGTAACAAGTTGCAACTATCTAGATTATATTTCACTTAAATATAAGGAATAACTACTTGATGGTATAAGTTTGTACAACAGTCTCCCTTTGAAAGTTGTGTGGGTTTTTTCCCCCTCTCCATTTCTGGAAGTTTTTTAGAAGATTCTGGACAGATTCTGATGAGGTGTTTTGAAACACATTGCAGAGAGTTTAATTTGATGGTACTTGTAGTTCTATAGTTACTCCATAATTCTTTGATTAATTTTTCCTAAAATAAGGGTTGACTTTGCCTTTAACTATATGCCCTGGGACTGTCAAAGGCAAAACTCCAAAACATTGGGAGAAATTGACTATCCTTGGGTTGAATGCTAAACTCTGCATCATTATGATCATGCCATGAAACCTATCCCACTTTGTATTAGCCTGGAATACATTTTAAGAAGCCCTTTAAGTTGCAAAAAATGGGCAAGGGGAAGGAAGAATGCAAAAAAAAAAAGACAACCTAAGCAACTAGAGGCATAGAGCAGTTTTCCTTCCAAGGAAAGACAATGGTGTTTGGGTGTTTTAGTTTGTCATGAAGAGGAAATAGTGGAAATCAATTTGAATGTCAAATTGTCAATCCAGTATACGAACTCTGAATTCATTGAAACTAAGAGCAGGCTGAAAGAAGGGGATGCTTTTTCATGTAGCATGTACTGTAGTTCTGCTGTGAAATCTGCTGCCCACCATTGGGGTGAAGGTAGACAATTTGGATGGTTTTCAATGAGGACGGGAGTGCTTTGTGGGGATTAGGCTATAAGGGCTACAAACACAGATGGTTCTTTGCTATCTCCTAAATTCCAGCCATGAAATGCTGGTGCTTGGAAGCATCATAAGAGAGGGCCAACTCCATCCAGGTCAACTTGAGAGCTTCCAAATGTACCCATTGGCCTTCAGGTGATCCAGTATGCTGGTCTAGATGGCCAATGGTCCTTCTTTTTGTGTTCTTACATATCATCCAGGAAGGAGGAATATGTCCCTGGTTGTAAGGTGAGGTATTGATTGTCATTTGTTAAGTCTAAAGGTTCTGGAACAATATCCAAAATACCTTTTTATCCTATTCAAGTTTTCCATCTGTTTGTGGTTGCTTCACCCACCCTTCTACATGTCCCATAATATATATATATATATATATATATATGTATGTATATATATATATATATGTATGTATGTATGTATGTATGTATGTATGTATGTATGTATGTATAATGTGTGTATATATATATATATATATATATATATATATATATATATATATATATATATATATATTCAAGTTTTGGTTGGTAGAAACAGATGACAGAGCCTTTGCTATGGAACATATTCCCTAAATAAGATCTGAGAGCATGTTCAGTGTTTAGTTTTTGGCAGGCTTTTGCAAAACTTTTTCAGTCTTCTCAGTTTTAATATTATTGCCCCACCATCTGTTTTTTACAGGATCGTTGTTCTCTTGTTTTTAATTTTCCCGTCTGTGATGTTTAAAGTTTGTAAGTTGTGATTTACCTTGGGAGTTTTCAACACTGCTTTAGAAGTACTTTTTTTTAAAAAAATACAGAACTATGTACTTTTCTTATTGAGTCCAACATATGAACAGTGGTATATTTTCTTTCTTTTCACTGTGCTTTTTTTAATGTGTTAAACTCTGGAGAAAAAAAAAACAAGAAATAAAATACAGTAATCCTTCCTCATGCATCATCATCATCATCACCATCATCTTAGCCATTGTCTATCCAGTGCAGGATGAAGGCCTCTTCTACATGTTTCCAACTTGACAATTTTAATCAAGGTTATTTCAAGATAAATAGGTAGGTAGGTAGGTAGATAAAAAGAGATAGAGAGACACAGAGAGACAATTCTTTCTTATGTTTGAAAGGTTTCATAGAATGTAACATCTTTCAAAATCATAGTTCCACATCCATTGTAGCTTAAGCATTGTGTTAGGTACAATGATTGTAACAACAGAAATTGATATGTAATCAGTTTAACACTACACAGAATGTACGCTTCTTTTAGGAAGTACAAAATATGCGAGGAGCAGTGTTGATAATTAACAAGCAAAATAATCAAATAATACACAAAGGACTGTCATCCTTGGGAACAAACAACATTTCTTAAGAATTTGGAAATCTCTCTCTCTCTTTCTCTGTGTCTCCAAAGAAGAGAAGAACTTGAGGATGGGAGGGGTGATGCATTAGTTTGAGAAAAGATAGACCCAAAGAGAGATGCAACTTGGAACTAAGGAGAAACTTCCTGATAGAACAATTAATCAATGGTCATCAAAGTGCCTCCTGGACTTGTGGAGGCTCCATTGCTGGAGGTTTTCAAAAATAGACTGGACCACCATTTGACTGGGATGGCATAAGGGATGGCTTTGAGCAGGGGGTTGGACTAGAAGACCTCTGAGGTCCCTTTCAGCCCCATGATTCCATGTTTCTATGATTATTTGGAAGCAGAAAGAGCATGGTCAATAAGAAAGCTTGAGTAGTGTTGCCATGATAGAGCTCATCTAATCATATCTCTGGCATCAAGGAATATTAAGCTTTATTGACAGCCTAAGCAAAATAGTAGCCTCTTTTATGACGATATTTAGCCACAAAACTTTGGGCATTTGGTTAGTTGTTCTAGAAATTGCCTTGTGAAGCATATAGAAAGGTTTGAAATTAAGCATTTGGCATGAAAAATGAAACCCTCTGCACACCCACTGTTTGTATGTGGTGTTAGTATTTTTAATTGAGCCACTGGAAAAAGCTATCCATCACGTAGTGGGAATGCGTAAAGAAGTAACATTAAAAAGAAGAATCGTAGTTCAGTTGGAGAGCATTACCAAGTCCCAATTGCGTTTGCATTTTTATTGCTGGCTTATTTCCACCTTTGGGGTTTTTTTTCTTTTTTTTTTTTCCTTTTCCCGTTCCTTTCCAAATCTCAGCTCACACCTCTATTTCCCTGTCTTCTGTCATCCCATTCATCCTCTTGTTCTGTCCAAATTCTTCTTCTTCTTCTTCTTCTTCTTCTTCTTCTTCTTCTTCTTCTTCTTCTTCTTCTTCTTCTTCTTCTTCTTCTTCTTCTTCTTCTTCTCCTCCTCCTCCTCCTCCTCCTCCTCCTCCTCCTCCTCCTCCTCCTCCTCCTCCTCCTCTTCCTCTCCCTCCTTTTCTTAACCCCATGTAATCCTCATGTCTCTTAACCATGCTTTAGCCCTTCCTCTTACTTTCCTCTATAATAAAATTTGGAAGAGAGCTTGCCTTGGCTTTATTTCCATCGACATAAAAGTTATTGCTAGTCTTCCCTAATTTCATAGCACTTCATTTTGTTGTGCATTCTGAGAATGGCCAAGCAATATTAAATAAGTCATCAGTGCCATCCTGGAATGGAGAAGTTCTTTAGTGGCATGGCTTTATCTTTACCATCTATTTTTTTCCGTATCAAATGGGATTTCCCTTTGAGGAGATTTGTCTTTATCTGTGCCTCCATCTAGAGTGTTTCTTAGCTTGGATTGGAGTCTTCTAGGTATGTTGGACTTCAAAGCTGATCATCACAGGCAGCATGGCTAATATTATGCTATTTGAGAATGAATTAGCGGCTCATGTGAAAAGGGGATAGTCTTTGATCATGTGCTTGCAGATTCCCTGTGGCTGATCTAGATGCACCCACATACATGGCTAATAAAATTCCTAAGAACTTTTAGAACAAACATGACTACAAGTCTGTCATAATAATAAAGCCACTTGTTCAAAGTCTCCTCAGAAACGAATGAAGGAATTTGCTGTATTTTAATTTTATCTGTTTGCAATATTTGTAGGCTGCCCCAGACACTGAGCAGCGTTCCAATGCAAATGGAGTTGGGATGTGATCTTTCACCATCTCTATATGTTTTTATTTATTTATTTTTTCTATTATTGTTTTGTTTTGCTTTGTTCTGCTACCGTTGATTTGGGTTCTTTGAGTTATTCTGAGTGCAGGTATTATGGTCCTGGAGGAGTAAATGTTTACTTTTTTACTATTATTTTGCATTTTTATATCATGGAGAGCTTATTATATTTATTTTTCATTTTCTTAGGGGATGGCATTTTTAACTGCAATTTATTTTGTTGCCTGCTGTTAGGAGTCAGAATGATTCGTAAATAAGGCAAGTAATAAAAGCAATACCATACAGTAGTTCTCTACTTATAACAATTCATTTAGTGACTATTCAAAGTTACAAAGCACTGAACAAAGTGATTTGTGACCATTTTTCACACTTAGAACTGTTGCGGTATCCTCATGGTCACACAATCAAAATTTGGATGCTTGGCCACTGACTTATGTTTCGGACAGTTGGAGTGTACCAGGATCCTGTTTTGCAACCTTCTGACAAGCAAAACCAATGGGGAACCTAGATTCACTCAATGATCATGTTACCAACTTAACAACTGCAGTGATTCACTTAACAACTGTGGCAAGAAAGGTCATTAAATGGGACAAAACTAATTTAATGAGTTAAATTTATGTCGCTTAGCAAACGACATAAATTTTGGGCTCCACTGTGGTTGTTACTCAAGGACTACCTGTGCAGGCCCAGAGGAACTCACACCAAGTGTCAGAGCTGAAGATCATGGTGGAGAAACTTCTAAAGAGGTGGGCCTGAAAATTGTTGTGGCCCACCAGTGGTCAGCGGATCTGGCAGTAGATTCAGACAGTGAGGAGATTGGGGAGGAACATGGGCCAGTCCTGGTATCTGGGGAAGGCTCTGATGAAGGCTCTGCGTCGGAGGCAGAGAGGGGGCTAGGGCCGTCTGGCAGTTATCAGCTGCCTTTGGAGTCAGACATCAATGAGGCAGAAGAACAGCTGGAGCCTGTTCCCAGTGTGTGCATGCTCAGAGTTGCCAGACGAAGGGTACAACTAAAGAACAAGAGGCGACTTGGGAGTAAGGCCACAAGTGGACAATGAATGACCCCTCCCAGAGGGAATAAAAGAAGAGCAAAAGGAGAGTGGAGTTTGCAGGAGACAATTAGTTCATTACTGCATTCTTGCCAAGTATTGCAGCATCTGAAAGATATCAGCCTGGCCACTCTCCAAGCCTGATAAAGGCCAGAAATTGTGAACTATCTTGAAAGACTGTGGGAGAAGAAAGACTTTGCTGGAGAGGAATTCACTGTAAATTAAATCAAAGGGATTTTGTTTGGACAAGGAGTCTGCTTTGTGGTTTGGGAAAGCCTAGGTCAGAATAGAAATGTTCTTCATAGTCTCCCAGCTCAACTGAGGAAGCTTCAGAACAACCTAAGAAATAAGGAGACAAAGATGGAGATAGATACTACTTCACAACAGTGAGGAGTCTAAATGTCCAAGCAGACATGTTGTGCTATTTAGCTGTTGTGGCCCGTCAGCGGCCTATGCATATTGTAGCTGACTCTGACAGCGAGGAGGTTGGTGTGGTGTTGTGCCAGCAGCCTGTGCAACTGGCATTCGAGTCGGACAATGAGGAGGCTGGAGAAGATGTGGTGCCAGAGGCAGGGATTCAGCCAGGGCCTTCAGAGCCCCCAGAAGCTCCTTTAAGTGAAGAGGATGAAGAGGAGGAGCCTCTTCTCAATGCACGGGCACGCAGAGTTGCCAAAAGGCAGGAGTGGCTCCTCAGGAGGAGGTCTCCTCAAGATTAAGGTTTGGGGCTAATTGGCCACTCCCTTAGCCTATTTAAGGAGGAACGCCGACTGAAGCAAGTTGTAGGGAACAACTTTAGTTCACTCTACTTCTCGTCTGGAGTTTCTGTAAATTGCTTCTGGGCTTTCTGCCAACTTTAGTAAGATTGTGATTACTTTATCTTTGGTTTCTTGTAAGCTGTTAAAAAAGTTTATTAACAGCCTTGGTTTTGATAAAGACTGAGTTATTTTAGTAAATTAAGTTTTGTACAAACTTTATGTGTGCTGTATTCTTCGGGGTCCGTAGCTGGGGCAGAACATTAGCAAGACTTTCTGTGTCTTTAGCACTGAGGCCTTTGAGGGACTGGTTGCTAAAGAGCTCTTGACTGGAAATCCGCATTGATGACAGAGATTTTCAGGGTGTTGGAACAATATTCCTTCTTTGTCCCTGGAGTGACATAAACCTCCTTAAGTGCTCACTTATCCTGTTCTCTCCCTCCATCTTTACAAGCCGGAGTGGTTGCTGGCAGCCCTTTTTCATTATGCGCTTCTAGGCCTGGGAGAATGAGCTTCAGTGACTAATCTGGATAAACATCAAAAAGTGTTGTTCCCTGTATTTTCAGCTTGATTAAATTCAGGATTGGGGGAATTTACGCAATTGTACCGAAGGAAGGGAAATTAGCTAGAAATATATTCTTAAGTATTGGGTTGTCTCTAAAAGACATCTGTGAGTCATCCCGGAGAGTGCGTCGATGGTCAGCCATGGAGATTCCATCAGAAATTAAAGAGGAAAGCACAGGAATTGAAGCAATAAAAAAATGTGTGAATTTCCCTGGTTTGGCCAAATGTAACCAGGGACACTCAGCAGGATTACCGATGCTTTCCTTGGTAAAGGCAGGCTGGATGAATTGGATAGAGCTGAAACAAAAAGAAAAAAGAAAAGAAAGAAAAAGAAATGAAAGAAAGAAAGCTTGAACACAATATAACCTGTATAAAGAAATACTGCAAGGGAATCAAAATAAAGCAAATAAATAAAACTACTACCATTTATTCAAAAGCAATTTCTTTACTTTTTTCTGGTGCAGAGAAGGATGTCAGCAAGTTTAGACTTCGATAGCATCCATTATCTAAAACTGCTGTAGGAGCATTGGAAAAGTGCACACTTAAGTTTTTAAAAGATCTGCAAAACATATTCTGGTTGAGAAATCTCTTGCATTCCCTGATATTTTGCATCTGAATATAAAATGAGCAAAAATAATCCATTTTATTAATTGTGTGGTTTATAGAGGGAAAAAAGTCTTGTCTGGAATGACTTTACTAATATATTTTTATGACAATGATGTTGGGAAACTGCATACTTTCTTTCTTCAAACTTGGTTCATTTGAGGATTACTTTTTATTGTTCAGAAATTTAAGGACACTGGTGATTTCTCAAAAATAATACAACTGGTTATTCAGCTTGGTGGAGTATCTTGGTGCCTTCCAAATCCATAGAGGTTAAAACTGGTAGAATCTAGGAGGTCTTTTGAAAAGCTTCAAGATATAAAGAATGTCCAGTAAAGACATTTTAACTGGAAGGATCAGATATATCTTGACATCTTTATGTGAGATAATGAGGGTAGTAGTGGCAGGCCTTTACTAAGAATGGGAAAGCACGTGTTATTATGCTACATTAAACCAAGTCTACCTTGCCTGCAAAGTTCAGGTCCACAATTTGTCCAACAGTAGTTTCTGGAAGTTCACAACCTTTGAAGTAATGTGGCTTCCTCCCACAGGATATCTCCTCAGTTGGATTTCACTTCCCTGAATTCTCAATCATTCAACCAACTTCAGGTCTTGTAGGCTTCAGGCTATTGTAGCCAGGTTCCAGAAGGTGAGCCCCTGACCAGCAATAGTGAATGATTATACCATTTCCCCAAAAATAAGACATCTCCTAATAATAAGCCCAATTGGGCTTTTGAGTGCAAGCACTAAAATAAGCCCCCCCCCCCCAAAATAAGCCCTCCCCGAAAATATTTAACTGCATGTGCAGCCAGTCCCCACCATTTCCTCTGGTTAGGATTAGGGAGACAGAGCTGGAAATCAGGTAAGACTGCAAGAGGAGCCCCATCTTGCTCCATGCGCCCCAAAATAATAAGACCTCCCTGAAAATAAGGCCAAACACTTACTTTGGGGATCATATAAGATAGGGTCTTACTTTCGGGGAAACATGGTACTTACTGGGTTTAATGATTAGACTTTGTCTTCTCTCTATATTCTTAGATTAAGAAAGGTGAGATAACTCATTGCAGGAAACTTGGAAGGTTTTCCATTTTACAAGGTTCAAAAATCCTGCTGTTAGATATCTTAGACCCATGTCTCTTTTTATTTATTTTTTTTTTTGAGTCACTAGGCTACAGCTACTCCTTTTCAGATTTGTCCCATGTCTTCAAAACAACAGAGGGACCTTGGAGTCCTAATGTAGTGTTTCTCAACTTTGGAAGCTTGAAGATGAGTGGACTTCAACTCCCAGAATCCCCCAGCCAGCGCTGCTGTTGTATATGGGTTGTATATGCAAGCACATGCCGTATGTAAAGAGAAAATAAATATATATATATATATATATATATATTAGAAAAAGAAAAAGAAAGAGGCATAGAATCAAAATCACATGAAATATTAGCGCCACTTTATAAAAGCCTAGTGAGGCCACACCTGGAGTACTGCAACCAATTTTGGTCACCATACTACAAAAGCGAAGTTGAGACTTTGGAAAAAGTTCAGAGAAGAGCAACTAAGATGATCAAAGTCCCGGAGACTTAAAGCATAGGAAGAACGGCTGCAGGTTTTAGGTGTGGCTAGTCTAAAGAAAAGAATTAGGGGTGACATGGCAGCAGTATTCCAGTATTTGAAGGGCTACCACAAAGAAGAGGGGCTCAAATTATTCTCCAAAGCACCAGATCAAAGACAGAAGCAACCTGGAATGAAAGAGAAACTTCCTAACAGTGAGGTGAATTAACCAGTGGAACAGCTTGCCACCAGAAGTTGTGGGTCCTCCATCACTGGAGGTTTTTAAGAATCTACACCAGAAGCAAACCTTTTCAGCATTGAGTAACTAAATCAGAATGCACATGCGGGCATGCACATGCACCCTGGAGCACTCTAAACCCAAAGACCAGGTGGCAGTGCGCATGCAGAGACCAGAAGAGCAGCTGGCAATGGCACGTGTGCCCACAGAAAGGGCCCTGTGTGGCACCTTTCGCAGGCGTGCCATAGGTTCGCCATCATGGGTCTATACAGTCACGTATCTAAATAAATTACCTGTTTGAGTAGGGGGCTAGACAAGAAGACCTCCAATGTCCCATCCAGTTCTATTCTATTCTATTCAATTTTCTCCGAGGTTAAAATGGGAGATTCCCGCCATCTCTAGCACATAACAGCCATCATATCAATCTTTGAATTAAAAGAAGAGCAAAATCTGCTTTAATACAATTTATATTGAAATGATTATCTCTATGGACTGAAAGCACTATCATAAAACAGCGATTCAAAGTATGGAAATCGTAACTGAGGTCTAAATTAATCAGTGCTGTCTTCTTTTGACTATTAAAGTACAAGATGCATGATCTTTAAAATGAAACGCTGTCAGAAGGTAACTTAAATTACATTTTAGCTTTTGTTTAGAAACATAAATAATATTAAGAAAGTTGTAGCCAAGTGTTTCTACTTAGTTTACTAAATAAAGGTGTTAACTAAATTTTCCATTTAATATGGATTTCTTCAAAGCCAAGTTAAAAAAAATGTATCCACCTACTGTTTGATATTTTTCTTTATTTTTTCTTCTTCTCTGAAAGCTTGGTACTTATCAGATGGGGGAGAAAAAAGCCTCTTAGCTATTCTGGCAAATAACGTTATAGCTTCTCCTGTGGGAAAAATCCTAATTCACTATAATTTAGAAGTTTTCTAAAGAGCTTACATTTGAAAACTTCGTGTTATTTCAGTCAACAAGAATCAGTTATTTTAGAGAACATTCAACAAGATAAACTGGTCTGCGAAGACTGTTACTGTTTTTCACTTCTGCTTTCAATTCAGTGTTTTAGCTTTTAGGATGTTGCTAATGCCATTAGCACAAACACAACATCAAAATTAATTAATCTTTCCAATGGGAGAGAACGAAAGGATGACAATTTGATAGGCTTGTTTTAGGTATGTTTCAATTGAGAAAATGAAGTTAGCTTTTCAGGGCGACGTTGCAGAACGTATTCAAGATTATAAAAAATGCGACAGTAAATAATGTCACTTCTACAGCTTACACTCCTTCTACCCAAATGCTGGAAGGTGTAATTATCACAAGGTTTTAAAAGATTTATTTAGTTATTTATTTTATAATACTTTCATACTATCCAGTTGCAGGTTATTTACAGTAACACAAAAGTACAGAATTCATGCTTTGAGCTAAAATTCAGTAATGTTGCCCTATGTATAAGAATAACATTCAACATTTTAAATGTTTTAAAAAAATAATCCACAGAACCCAGTAACATCGCTAGCCATTATATTTTGCACCAATAGTAGTTTCCAGATTATCTTCAATGGCAATCCTAAACAGATTGCTGTAATCTAATATGGTAGAGAAGGGATGAGTTATAGTCAGTGGGCTTTTAGTCCAGGTAGTCCTGCAATTGCCACAGTCTTCGCTGAGTAAAGACAATCTTGACCAACAAGTTCTGGAGAACTGGTAGCGGAAAGTTTTAGTAGTTTGGCAAACTGGCAAATGCCACCTCTGCCTGGCCCCAGAGTGGGGTGGGAATGGAGATTTTTCAGTATCTATCCCCCAGGAGTGGGGAGGGAATGGAAATTTTGCAGTATCCTTCCCCTGCCACACCCATCGAGCCACACCACGCCCACCAAGCCATGCCACAGAACCAGTAGTAAAAAAAAATTGAATTTCACTACTGATCTTAACCATACATTCTACCTGCTGAGTGACCAAGAAGGTCCTCACATCATGGACTTGTTCCTTCGAGCGGAAGGGCAACCAGTCTAGAGTTGACATCACAACAGTATCTGGCATTCAGTTTGAATTTATTTCTACCCAGTACTTCACAGAAATGAAGCTTCAGTCCTAAAAGTCTTATTGCAATATAATTCCTATTCATGTATCCCCGAAAAGAAGACCGAGTCTATATTAATTTTTGCTCCAAAAGATGCATTAGGGCTTATTTTTGGTTAGGTCTTATTTTCGGGGAAATACAGTATTAAATGTATCTGTCTGGTTGATGATCTTAACTGGGGTTTATTTTTGGGATAGGCCTGGATAGCTCAACAGGCTAAAAGCAGACTAAAGCCTGTTATTAACATCCAGCTGTCTGCAATTATACCAGTTCAAATCTCACCAGGCTCAAGGTTGACTCAGCCTTCCATCCTTTCTAAGGTAGGTAAATTGAGGACCCAGTTTGTGGGGGCAATAAGCTGACTTTGTATAAAATATACAAAAGTATGAAGGCATTGTAAGCCTCTCTGAGTTTTCAGAGAAGGGCAGCATATAAATCTAATTTTTTTAAAAAAAGAGCATTCTGAAAAATCATTCTAGGGCTATTTTCTGGTTGGGTCTTATTTTCGGGGAAACAGGGTAATAGAGGCACCACGTTTGATTTTTGTTTGCTTTGATTTTAAGTACGTTTGCTTTAAAATAATATAATACAACGGGGATATTTTTATTTGTAAAAAAGGTGTTTTGTTGGAAAGGGATAGCTTTAGTATGAACTACAGGAGAACTTTTTTTAATTGGTTCCTGTATCCTGTGCTACATTCTGTTCAGATTCTTGTTGTGTTCCTACTGCTGTGCACTTGTTCTTTTTGCATGGGATACAGTGAGCAAAATATGAGATAACTTTGGTTGCACAATAAATGCCAACAGGAAGAGATTTTTACATTTGACAAAAGCTCTTGGCACACACACAGCGCAGAAGCCACCCAAACTTTTCCTGAAGTTAAAAAAAAATGGAAGCTATCTATAACCATACAATTTCCATTTGGGTTTTCCTCAAGCAGTAAAAGCCTCAGCTTTCATCAGTTTCTGAAGTTGGGAACTTACTTGTCCGCTGGCATTAGTCAGTCTTAACAGCACAGCAGTCAGCCATGAAGAATACAGATCACACTTAATTTCCACTTCAGAAGATTTATTGCTTAAGCCTATACACATGAATCTGGTCAACTAATGGTCAGTATTAAATTGGCACTAGATAAGACTTAATGGAATTCAAGGGGAGCTGGACTTAGACTGTTTGTGGGAATGTAATGATTCTAGGCTGAGTCCTCTCTTGACTCCGCCCCCAGTCTCTGCTCTTTTCCTACATCAAACAAACAACCATCTGTAATTACAGTGACTGAGCATCTCTCATCTTTTCACTGTATAGGCAGATGGATGTAATCTCTGTGCATGTATATCAGCTTCATTTCTGGCACTATCTGAGCCTGTAATAACAGCAGACCTCACACAGAAAATGTTCCCCACCAAAGAAGAAAAAATTGAAAGCGTTTTTTTTTAAAAAAACTGTATATATCCATGTTAAGTAAGGGCGTTATGTAATATCTATCTGTGGATAAATCCTTTCAACCCCCTTTTAATCTGAGTGGGCGGCACACTGGATTTTTCAGCTAATCAACTGCCCTACAGACCATTTACACAGCAGTCTGAAAATAGGAGAGTCGAGGTAGTATACTGGTCAAGAACTACGCTTGTTAAGTTGTGACCTGAGACCAAGTAAGAGGAAAATAAGGAAAATGGAATCAGTTCTTTGTGGCAAATGTCAAGTACCCTTGATGTGGCTTCTAATTCCCCTCCTTTGATTATATTTATTAAAGGGATAAGTCCTTCTTTCTATTACAAATAGGAACACCACCATTCCACCCCCAGGTTAAAGCAGAAAATCGTAGAGTCCAATGGATTTGAAACATAAGAAGAAGAGACAAAACAGGTGGCGGACACCTTTTTAAATTCACTTCAGTGAGAAATTTAATCAAAAGAGAAAAAAAATTAAAGAATTGTAAGCAGTATGATATCGCCATCTGTTCCCTTTGCAAATAATTTGCAAAACGTTTTAAAGGCAACCTGCAGCTCATCTGCTTCTCTTCCCCCCCATCATTCATAGATTTAATCAGGAGCTGGATTGGCCATACATTTAGGCAATCGTTGCTTAGCCTGCGGTGGTTAACCAGGAACCCTGAAAATGTCAGCCAATCAGCTCTGAGTTTATTGCCTCCCACCCTAAGCTTACAGAACTTTGCAGAACAATGAGAGAAGCCCAAAACGCTTCTGCTCACTATGTTAGCATTCCTGCAATGTCTTGTTGTGTCCCATGCCTCTTTCTTCAGCTTGGCTCTGTGAAAAGGAGCTTGGAAGTGAGGTTTAGGGTAGGTCAGGCAGTGCTGCCAAATGGATACAGAATGACCTCATCAGAAAGCGAGAGGGAGATGGCCTACTTTCTGAAGGTTGGCAAAGGATTTTAGGATTTAGAAGAACATTTCCACAGTACGTGTTGTGTAAGCAGGGGCATGTGCAGCAGACAAAACATGGAAAATCCTAAACTGGTGGGATTCTGTGTGGACAGCAATCACAACCTTGCCTTTGGTTTGTAAGCGTAATGTGGGAAATCTACAGACAGCTAATGGGTCTGGTATCTTTCCAGTTTCTCCAGAAACTAGTCTGAAATGTGCAATTAAAAGCATAGAAGAAGCTTGGCAGCTGTAGATGGATTAAACTGTCCAGGAGGAGAATAGGAGAAAAGACCATTAGAACAAGCAGAATGGCCCAAGAGACTACCAAAGGTGATGGTGCAGGGTTCATGGAGAGGAAGGGAGAAATGGTGGGCTTTGGGCAAGGATGGGGTACACTATTGGAAGATCTGGAAGGGAAGGGACACATTGTTATGAAGAAGTTCCATGTGGTTGCTAGGAGTCGACAGTGACTTGATGGCCCATCATCAATTGATCAATAGAAAGAAAGATCCAATCAGTTTGAGGAGAGGTGAAGGGCTTTGTTTCAAAGGTGGAAGAAGGAGAACAAGATGATCAGAAGGCTGCAAGAGAAGATAGAGGAGAAGGAAGCTTCTATTGATGAAGACAAAGTAAAGCAAAATGTTTCTCTTCTTGGACTCTTGAATCTTGGACTTCTTGGACTCTTGAACGAGTCTTCCTTATTTGAGGGACATAATAACAATAATTTTATATAGAGAAGCATAAAGGCGACCTTTGGGAAAACACTTGGTCTTCTTAAGGAGTGTTCTGCAAGAATAAAGACCTTATTAAATGAGATCGGTGGTATGTGCAGGATCAGAATCCGTATTTAGGTGAGCCTGTACTAGAACATAGGATCAAAAAAAGTGCAGGTTGTCCGTTTCTCTGTTTTGCCTCCCATTAAGTATATCACTCTTGCTAAGTGATCTCCGAGAGTCGTTCTAGACTTCTTGAAATAATATGACTTTCTTCTTGCGCTTTCTCCCTTTTGCCCCGAGCTAGGTGTCATACACAGGTTAAATTTCTGCTTGAAATCACTCCGGTCATCAATCTGGAAGAGAAGAACTAAGAATAGTTGCTCAAGGCAAATATTCTTACCACCTTGAGCGATGTACTCGCAGTTCTATATATTCCTTTGGTTTCTCACAAATGCCTGCTGTAATTTTTGTGGAAGGAGAAGAGAAATGGGTGGAGGAACTGGCAACGGGGAGGAGAGTTCCTTCTGGTTGGGAACACAAATTGTTCCAAATGAGAAAGAAAAGCTGCTGAGAAAGATCTGGTTGTGACTTGAAGCAGCTGCAAAGCTTCGTTGGAGTTTGATATGTGTGTGGAAATACTCCTGCCTAAGTTAAACCATTTTCAGAAGTTCTGAGAAAAGCCCACTTTCTTCCCTGAACATTTCTTCCTCTTCCTCCTCCAGAAGGGAAGGGAAATTTCATCCCACATTTAATTGCAACTGGCTTCTCTGGTGCAAACTTTTCTCTTCTCTTTTATTTTTGGACCTCATTTTTCCAACCTGCTATCAAGAATCTGCTCTTAAGCACCGGATTCAAACCGACTCTTAGCAGGAGGGTAACTTCGCTTGGCAGAGTGCCCAGGAAGAATCGGTGGCTGTTGAATCAAACGCAACAGCGGGATTACAAATGCATTAAGCAGCTCCTGGGGAAAAGCTTTTGTCCTTATAATAATCGGAGGAACGATGGGACCTGCCAATCCAAGACTGCAACTTCAAGAACCAAAGTTTTATAATTGACAGACATGTAATTTGATTATGTCATAGCTGTGTGGTGACATTAAAAGCATACAATAAATGTTCCTTGAAAGATGGATATAGACAAACAACAGGAGGCTCTGAAGATATATAGCTGAAGGCCAATTTAGGAAAATACAGTACATAGAATGAATGAGCAGATACTGAATAAAAGAACATGCTTTTTACATTACACAGACATAAAATATTTTATGAGATATTTTACTAGAAGAGTACTCAAATCCTCTGCTCGAAATAAAATTCCCTATCCCACCAGGCTTGAAATTTTAGGCCTGGATAGCCTCGAAGTATGCGGTCTACATTATGACCTAAGCTTAGTTCATAAGATTATTTTCCAAAACGTCCTACCTATAAATGAGTAATTTCAACCTCAATAACACAGGGGCTATCCATAGATTCAAACTCAATGTAATTCACTCTATTGTAGGGAATATGACTTCTGCAATAGAGTAGTAAATATCTGAAACACTCTACCTGATCCTGTTGTTAGTTTCACTAATCCCCAGACCTTTTACCTTAAACTGTCTATCATGGACCTTTCACGTTTCTTAAGAGGTCCCTAAGAGGGCGTGCATAAGCGCACCAGTGTGCCTTCCGTCCCTGTCCTATTGTCCCCATTTATACGTACTCATGTTTATGGCTATGTTTTGCTTATTTATTTCCTTTTATATGTGTCCATGGCAATATCTATACTGTTACTTGTTTCCTTGTACTTGTTGACTAAATAAATAAATGATTAAATAAAGAAAGAAAGAAAGAAAGAAAGAAATAAAATGAGAGAAATGGCATTTGATATACACTGACACTTTATTTTTAGATAGTGTTCAGATTTCTAGTAACTCGACTCCTGCAATTTTGTGGATTATAGAACATTGTATTATAGATTAGATGAAGAAACAACATAGTTCTTTTTTCTTCTTTGGCAATTTGGTTGTGATTGAGATCGATGTCTGATAGATCTGAGATTAGAGAGAACTCAGCGGAAGTACCTGGATTCTACTATTGGTTGTAAGATCTTCTATTTCCCCTTGAATAGGACTGTGAAGTCTTTGTAGCCCTCATTTATTTCTAGGACTTTGTAAGGCAGCTTTATTCATTGAAAGAAAAGCAGCATTTAAATCAGCGGGGGCTTCCTTTCCTATACAGATAGGATCTTCAAGAGGGAAGGAGTTTGCTTAGAATCGTGGAGGGAGGCCATGGTGAGGGGAAAGTATTAAAATTCATCTTCCATTTCTTTTGAATTTTTCAAAACTTCACACAACTTCAGACATACATTTAGAATTACATACAGTGATGCCAAGCAGACAAAATTCAGATCCTTTCCAGTTGTCTTCAAAGTTCTTCTGTTACTTATAACACTTCACAAGCTTCCTCATTAAAATAAGTAATCTTATAAAAGCATGGTTCATGTCTGACATATTACAATGATAGTTTGCATAAAGTTGTAGCAGTTATGCTAATGCCGTAAGAGGAAATAGAGAGACCAGGATATATTGATGGGGCTGATCTAGGAAAGCCTAGTGGACAACTTAATTGGGGTGTAGGAAGAAAAAAGATGATCTGTGTGTAAGAACTGAGTAAGTGTTGGGTTGTGGGCGTGAGGCATGGAGGCCTGATGAGGCCTGATCCTAAAAGGGAGAACTATAGAACAGATTTTACAATGATCAAATTTATGCCAATTATTAAGGGCTTGGAAGAATTAACTAACTGAATGGAGTAAGCAGCTAAGAATGGCAGCTTTGGACTTGAGTATGTGAACTCATTCTCTACTTACAAGTGTGTAAACTCATTTAGAAATACGACTGTTCTACAAGGGATCAATGATTGCAATAGCAATAAGAATCAAAATGTCCATTTTAGTTCAGGCTCCCAAATATTTGTGGCAAATATTCTTCTTGTATATTTGAAAATATTTTAGGAGAGGTATAGAGAAACATCTCTTTAGTTTTTTGGCCATAAATATGTCCCTTCACTTTACTTCCCAAAGAATAAACACCTCAAAGAACTAAATTTAATCAAGGAATTGTGAGTCAAACTGCAAAACCCCCAATGCCAATTAATGTCTGTTCATGCCAATTCTGAATGGCTGTGCTCATTGGGATGTTTTCCTAAGCTTTGAAATAATTATTTTCTAAGGATTTTACGTTGTACCTATTAAAAGGGCAGAAAGCTGCCATGAATATCTGCAACCTTTGTGACCACAAGCAATTCCTTGTATTCAGATTGAAGTCTTGGTTTTTGTTGCAATTAATTCAGAGCTGTTTAATTTAATATTCATTGAAACTCTCGAACTAATTTTGTTTTGGTCTTTTGCTTAACGGCTAAGAAATGAGATTACAATGGCAGCAAGGAAACACTGCTTGCTCGTTTGTGGAAGAAAAAAGTTTCAGTTGATCTATGAGTTTTTCTCACTGCAACCTTCAGCTGCCTGTTTCCCATGTATCAGCTAGCTTTTAAAAAAAATCATTTTAGATGTTTTACATCACCTCTCTTTGTTTTGGCCAGAGTGATGGCCAGCAGGGATTGTGGTTAACAGCAATTTCTTGGGAAAAAGTCTTGTGGACTCTGATGAGAAAAACACAAAGGTTTAGAGTCCTTGGGTCATGGGGAAGACAGGAACCATACAGAACTTTTAACAGTTTTGTTAAGTAGGCAAACCCACAATGAAAAGGATGCTATTTCACATGCACACTGAAGCCGGAAGAGCAAACAAACCCATATTTATATTGATTGTTTCCTAGTATGATTTGATTGCTTATTTGTACCCTATGACCAGGGGTGTGCTCTACTTACCTTTACTACCAGTTTGCAGCAGGGCCCGTGGCGTCTTCTGCGCATGCGCAGAAGCATTTTAGTGATGTCGGGGTCAGTGGGCGGAGCCTCCTGCTGGTTTTACTACCGGTTCTATAGAACCGGTGTGAACCCACTACTGCCTATGACTATTATTAAGTGTTGTACCTTACGATTCTTAACAAATGTATCTTTTCTTTTTATGTACACTGAGAGCATATGCACCAAAGACAAATTCCTTGTGTGTCCAATCACACTTGGCCAATAAAGAATTATAATCTAATCTAATCTAATATGACCACCCATTTGGGGTTGTTTTGTGGCTGTCAGAGAGGGGCATCCATGGAGGATCCCTCAGCCAATAGAAATGAAGGCATTTGGACAGGCATGAAGTGCAGTGGGTAGAGAGAACCTGCTAGCACAGCAGAGGGAATACTACTTTTGATACAGAGAAGGAAGTGTTGGGTGGAGACTGCCTTCCTAGCTCACTAGAAATAAGCTGAGAAAATCGTTATTGTATGACCTCAAAAACCAAGAAAGACATGTCAAGAATTTCCTTTATTGTTCCTCATCTATAGTCAGAAGTTTTACTAAGCTAAAGCAGACAACATGCTCCATAAAACATGTACTGTGGGAACTATTAAGGAGGAAACATCTTTACCTTCTTTCTCCCACACAAACTGTCTAAATTTGGCTGTCTCTTGCTCCTCTGGAATGCACCCTTTCCCTCCTGGGAATCTGGACAAGATTCTTCCATAGCCATCCATTTTTCTCCTCCTGAAATGGCAGAGGTCCATCCTGGCACTGGGTCAAGCAGGGAAACAAGGATCAGGTCTGTGTGAGCTCAAATAATCCTGTATATATCTGGGTGGAAAGTATAAGAGGAGAATTTGGAAGACTATGGAGCACCTTTGGTATGAGTGCTTTAAAAGCTGCATGCCTTTCCTTGAGTGCTTTTCAGAAACATTAATATGAGATTTATTTATAGTTGTCAGAATTGGTTTCTTGCAATAAGCAATGCTCATGGGGCATCGCCGAGGGAAAAGAGTCAGATGCACTTTGCAAAAGTGACTTTAAAGCTTTAAACTAAAGCAATGCTTTTATTTATTCCATGGATATCCCCAATGAAGTCTGTGGTGACAAGAGATTAAAAAGAAATGTTCAGCAAGTTGATTTCAAATACACTAAGAAGGAAATGATTCCAGAATGAGATTTCTCTAAAATGAGGGGTAAAGGTAAAGGTAAAGGTAAAGGCTTCCCTTGCACATATGTGCTAGGTGTTCCCGACTCTAAGGGCAATTGCTCATCTCCGTTTCAAAGCCGAAAAGCCAGCGCTGTCCGAAGACATCTCCATGGTCATGTGGCTGGCATGTCTAAACGCCGAAGGCACACAGAATGCTGTTACCTTTCCACCAAAGGTGGTCCCTACTTTTTCTACTTGCATTTTTTATGTGCTTTCGAACTCCTAGATTGGCAGAAGCTGGGACAAGTAACGGGAGCTCCCCCCATTATACGGTGCTAGGGATTCTAACCGTTGAACTGCCAACCTTTCGATCAACAAGCTCAGCAGCCACTGAGCCACAACGTCCCTAAAATAAGGGTTGTGAACAATATTTCAATTCTGAAATCTGCAGGACAGTTATGGTATTTAGACCTGCAAGGTTACTTCTGTCCCATTTCTGGATCAGTCAGCAATTTAGCTTCACCTGATGAGCAACAAGCTACTGATTGCAAACTTCTGAGCAGAAGTGGTTTCTTGTCTTAGTGGCTGTACTTCATGGTTTTTGAGGAACCTGTGGGAGATGACCAGGCTGAGCCCGAGGGAGGGTCAAACACATGATCTGTTATGAGTCCCTTTGCATTCACAAGATATCTAAGTCCAGGCCAATTTGAATTCTTTTGATTCTTATCTATCACCAATTTGCTTTGACCATTAGTAGTTCAGAGTCTTGTAGAGAGCTTAACCTTGCAATAAATCTTTATACTCATTTAAAGTGCCTGTTTTTTTCTGATTTCCAGGGCTTGACAGAACCTGTCCCACTACTGTGTACTCCCCTCACCCAACTTTGCAAGAACTAGGGAATTGTTCTTACCTAGGCTTCCTGAGCCAGTAAAAAGCACACAATTAGTCCCCAAAACCCTCTTTTTATTTCAACAGCTGTGAATTCTGTTCATTCACAGCCCGTAATGAGTCACAAATAGTTTGTAAAGAGTACAACAGAAGTCTGCCACAGTCCTTCGGGATAAGGCTAATAACCACCCACCTTTATCTCCCTTGACATGCTGCCAAAGACCTAACTGGCAATTAGCTTTGCAAGGCCACATGGAGCACAGAGTCAAAATGGAGCTTCAGAGTTACCAGAACGAACAAAGTTGCTTCCTGCAAAGGTTCATGTGCCTTTGCTCCTCCTTAGGTCTTATGGAAGAGGCCAATCATCTCTAAGCCTTACTCCCGAGTCGCCCCTTTTGTCTTAATTGTTCCTGCCTTCTGTTAGCTCTGTGCATGCGCACACAGGGAACAGGCTCCCCCTGCTCCTCTGCCTCACTGATGTCTGACTCTGGAAGATCCGGAGGTAGCCCATAACTCCCAGATGGCCCTGGCCCCCTCTCTGCCTCTGACACAGAGCCCTCATCCGAGCCTTCCCCAGACTCCAGGACTGGCCCAACTCTCCAACTTCCTCACTGTCCAACTCTGCAGGCTGCTGGCAGATTACAACAGGAATATATATAAGGCATGTAGCCATGCTATAGTCTTGCTCTGGACTGAAATGCCTTTTATCTGATTGTTGTCTTGGTAGCAGCTGTTCCTCCTACCCCTCAAGGCCATTCTCTCTGTCCTCTTTTGCTGGCCCTCTTTTACTAAGCAAGAAAATTCAAAATGCCTCCTAAAGAAATCCTGCAGAGAATAAAGTAAAAAAAAACTAAAATAGAAAGTTTGGGTCAGTATTGAATGCTAACAGGAAATTCTTCAGTGCTGCATTATTTATGTTTTCTTCCATGGATTCTGCTTTTTACGTACCTTTTCTTTCACTCATAGTTCCTTTAAAAGACATCTCCAGAGGAAAAAAGGGAAGGGAGTGGATTCTGTAGCATTGCACCAGAAGCAGGGGTGAAATGCTCCCGGTTCGGACCGGATCGCCTGATCCGGTAGCGATGGAGGCGGGTGTTTCAGAGAACCAGTAGCAAAAATCCCTGCCCCCCGCCCCATGGCCAGCTGAGCCACACAATCATCAGAGGCTTTTTTTAACTTTTGAAAGCATTTTTTTCTACAACCTCTTCGCCCGAAAAAATGCTTTTAAAAGTTAAAAAAAAAAAAAGACTCTGATGATCATGCAGCTCAGCTGGAATCGTCAAAGTCTTTTAAAAGAAAAAAAACCCTTTTTTTCTTTTAAATGCCTCTGATGATCCAAGCTGAGTTGTCTGATTGGCAGAGGCTTTTTAAAAAACTCAGCTTGGATCGGCAGGGGAATTTAAAAGAAAAAAAAACCCCTTTTTTTCTTTTAAGTGCCTCTGACGATCCCAGCTGAGTTGCCTGATCGGCAGAGGCTTTTTAAAAAGGCCTCTGCCGATCAGGCAACTCAGCTGGAATTGTCAGAGCCTTTTGAAAGCATTTTTTTACAACATCTTTGCCGAAGAGGTTGTAGAAAAAATGGTTTTAAAAGTAAAAAAAAAAAATGGCCACGCCCACCCAGTCACATTATCCACCACCACCACCAAGCCATGCCCACAGAACTGGTAGTAACAAATTTTAGATTTCACCACTGACTAGAAGCCAGTGTAGGTTGTGAATATCTAGCCTTTAAAACTACATTATAAATATGTGGGTCCCTTCAGTTCAGAAAAGGAATGTGTATGATGGTCTCTAAATATTTACATATAGTAATTGACCTTCTGAAAGGAGGTATTGTTTGCTGTCTCTTGTGCAGACTAAATATAGATGGTTCTGCTTCTAATTTTCCAACTTTGTCAAGTCAAGTTGTAATTTTCTTAACGCTTTCTCGTCTCTGCTTTCCCTCCCTAGATACCAACGCCTATAATTCCTAAAATTTGCTGAGGATTTTGACCGTCTTAGTGCAGATGCATTCCCAGCTCATGCATCTACAGATTTAAAAAGTCATGAATTATTGCATCCGTCAGAACTTTGAGTCCTTTGGTAGAGCCTAAATGGGATGTGAGGAAAAGACCTACAAATTACTCACTTTTCTCCTCTACGGAGGTAGCAAGGGATAAAGCGGCTATCCGTCTTGTTAATATGACTCACCTAGACAATTATTCTGATGTATTCGTTCTTCTGAATATTTTAATATAGATATGTTTTCTAGAACAGCTTCATAGGCCTTTCTCACTCCCCACAATCTCTTCTGAAGTATGTACCTATATACATTTATGTGAAAGCAGATAAAATGTTGATGGGTCTTAATAGTCACGACAGTCAAAAAATGGAGTTTGGAAGATTTTGTTTATGAATTTGGAACACAGGTGGCCCCCAACTCTCAAGGAGTTCCACTTTCCTGAAGTGACTTTCTCTGCCTTTCACTTTGTTGTAAGGGTTTTTTTTTTTTTTTTTAAGACGAGTGCAGAATGGGAGTAAGATAAGATACCTTTGCTTCTGTACAAAATCTTGGACAGAAGAGTCTGTTTACCTTTGATAAGCCAGTGTCGGGCACAAACAACCAGACTCACATGAATAGACTTCAAACCAGCTACTTTTTTGCTCTATGCCCATTTTACAGGAATCTTCCTAGACCGACAGATATGCCTGGGAAAAACTACTCTTTGAGTAGTTTTTTGCTATCTTTCTCAGCGCTTTTGGCTGTTTCCTGCTGCCCATCTTAATAATTGTTGCATTTCTTCTTTTAGAACAGTGAATTCTCAATTTCAGCAACTTTAAGATGTGTGGACTTTGACTCCCAGAATTTCCTAGCCAGCACAGGGGAATTCTGTGAGGTTTTTTTTTATTTGATTTATATGCCGCCCTTCTCCGGAGACTCAGGGCAGCTTACAATGCGTTAAGCAATAGCCTTCATACTTTTGTATATTTTATACAAAGTCAGCTTATTGCCCCCACAAACTGGGTCCTCAATTTACCTACCTTAGAAAGGATGGAAGGCTGAGTCAACCTTGAGCCTGGTGAGATTCGAACTTATAGTAATTGCAGGCAGCTGGAGTTAATCACAATGCATTAGTCTGCTGAGCTATCCAGGCTCTGAGTTGAAGTAAGTGATGGGTTTCACATTTTGTTGCCATCGGTTTGCCCCATGTGTACACCTTCCGCGCATGCGCCTGGACTTAAAACTGGGCCTAAATAGGACGCCATAGACCCAGGGCGGGTAGATGGATGGACAGGCCTACCCGTGATCACTGCTACCGGTTCACCCAAACCAGTACAAACTGGCTGAATATCACCTCTGGTTGAAGTCCACATATCTTAAAGTTGCTGAGGTTGAGAAACACTGTTTTAGAGGCATTTCCATACTCTCAAAGACATGGAAGGCACTAATCAGACCTTGCCCTTTTGTGTTTATGTAATGAGTCCATGCTAATTCCCTGTTTGACCCCTCTTCTGCCTGGGATGGTGGCTTTCCAACAGCTACTCTTTTATCTAGCAATTGCCTTGAAGGCATGCTTTTGCTTTTTCATGTCTGTGTCAATCATCTTTTCAGGCTTCGCTCCAAGCTGATTCAGTGGCAGCATCCCGGGGAAAGGCTAGGGGACTTCTGAACTGTGTCTCTGTACGTCCCATCTATCTCTCTTCATTTTCTGGGAAAGAAAGCAAAGTTGGCTCTCGCTTGAATGATGAATGAAGAAAATATGGGTAAATCCCTCTCATTCATACCCCACCAGCCATTGTTCCTCATGCATGATTCAAGAGAAGTCAGGCTTTTATTCGGCTTCTGCTTTATATCCTTGGATATTGTGCTGATTTTCTCTTTCTCCTCCAAATTGATTTTTGTGCCGCGAAGGCTCTTGGTTCAGAAACAGGCTACATCTTCCCTCGTGTGACCTGAGACGTTCATCTCTCTCTTCCTTCTGACCTTCTTGTAATAGTTGCAAATGTGAACCTTTTTTTTTTTAAATTAAAAGGGAGTTGCTTCTTGAAGGACTTGATATTACACAGGCCGGCTGCTATTGATTTCCCATTAGCCGAAGCTTTGAATTAAATTAATACATTTCTGCTGAGGTTTGTGGATGTGGGTTGGCTCTCCCTCTCCTTAGTTTAGTGTTCACCCAATTATTCTACAGATCAGTTCAATTAAATAATAAAAGGCAGAAGGCAAAACTGCAGATGTCTTTCTCCTGACCTCTTGGCTCTCAAAATTACTGTAATCCTTATGTATCTTCGTATGTTTCAGCAACTTGGCTGACTAAATAAAATTTGGATGGGGTAGTTTTAAAAATATGGAGTTTTAAGACCAAGAAACCCAAGATTGGTTTAATGTTATTTTAAACGGGTTTTAAATTTTGTATGATTTATTGTCTTTTATTATGGCTGTATACCGCCCTGAGTCCTTTGGGAGAAGGGCGGTATATAAATCAAATAAATAAATAAATAAATAAATAAATAAATAAATAAATAAATAAATAAATAAATAAATAAATAAATAATAATAGAAATTGGGATGTATAACTGTATAGCAGGGGTGTCAAACTCAATTTCATTTAGGGCCGCATCAGGGTTATGTTTGACCTTGGGGGGCCAGGGTGGGTGTGGCCAGGGTGGGTGTGGCCAGTATGACATCACTGGTGTTGGGGGTGCCTGTGGTGGCCCAAGCAGTCAACCAGCGAAAAGGGACTCCTGACTTCTGTTTTCGGTTGTGACAGCCTCCTGCAACCCTCTGCCGGAGAAAACAGAATTCGGGGGCGGGGGGCACATGTGGCCCTCATGAGCTCCATTTTCACTGGCAGAGGCACTATGGGCCAGTCCTTCGCTGTATTTACAGGCCAGATCTAAGCACCCTGAGGGTTTGACATCCCTGCTGTATATAGCCTTTGCTGGTATATTTTAGAGCTTCTGGCTGTTTCCTGGAGTTCCTCTCAATAATTCTTGCACTTCCTTTTTTTAGAGCAATGTTTCTCGACCTCAGCAATTTTCAGATGTGTGGACTTCAACTCCCAGAATTCTGGGAATTGAAGTCCACACATCTTAAAGTTGCTGAGGTCAAGAAATACTGTTTTATTCCCACAGCCTCCCTACCCATAGTCTACCCATAGTGGTTTATAAACTACCCATAGTGGTTTATTTTCCCCAGAATCAGCAAAAGCTATGCAAGTGACCAGTTTCCTCATGAGAAAAAAAAAAAAGGCAGTTTTCTTTTCATCGGCATAGTGACACAACTCTCCAGAATCTACAGGCAAAATAACTGCTGAGTCACCTTCCTAAATCTGTTCCGCTGGACAGGGAAAAAACCTGGCTTTGTTTATGGACGTGCAGGAGAAACGTTTCAGTTCAGAGAAAATGATTTTGGGGGAAAGGAACAGGAAGGAGCATTGGTAAGACGAGCATAAAGAATCAGGAGCTCGGAGCGAGAAGGTGACCTTGGTGGATTTAAGGAGTTAGACACATTCCTTGTGGTGAGCAAATATCGATCCCAAGCACACATATTTAAACACTCCATCCTGTTTCCCATTATTATTATTATTTTAGATTCTCCAGCAGTCTCCATTTCATGCCCTCTGAGCATGCTCAGCCATTACTAGGCTTTTTAAAAACCTTTCGACTCTCATTTCTGCCATTAGTATCTTTTCATCTTCTCAGGAATTTGTTGAATGTCTGCAAAACTTGAGATTCTGCCGTATTTCTTTTCATTGAAATTGGAGCCATTTGGATCTTGGGAATCGAAGGGTAGGTCAATGTTGATCATATTAACAGATGTCTTAAAAATAATAATTACTAAAATGTGACAGAGATAACAGAATATCAGTGTTGGAAGGGACCTTGGAGGTCTTCTTGTCCAACTTCCTGCTCAAGCAAGAGACTGTGTACCATTTCAGACAGCTGGCTGTCTACTCTACAGTAGTGGCCAAAATTGTGGAAACTTTTTGGGAAAAGTGTATTTTTGAGATTTCATGGCTATTAACACCACTTTTTTTTTTGGAGTTTCAAGATAATTCTATTCCACTGCTGGGGTGGCCTGAGAATAGCCCAGACCTTAACCCAATTGAAAATCAATGGAGCTGCCTAAAGAAACGTGTTAGTCAGAAGCAACTCAGCAATAAAACCCAGTTAATAGAAGCCATCATTTAATCTTGATTTCACATGACAACAGCTGCAGAACTAAAAGACTTGGTTCACTCCATGGGAAGACGTTGTAAGGCCGTCATTCATGCTAAAGGTTACCCAACTAATTAACTGATGTGATAATTTTTGTATATCTCGTTTTTTCTAGGTGTTTCACTTTTCTTCTTTATACTATAACTACTATTCTAATAGCAAATCCTTCATAACAACCCACACGGGTTGTTACAGGAGCCCCTCGTTACTCCCATATAACACCCCTCCTGCGTGAGCTGCACTGGTTACCAGTGGTTCTCCGGGTCCGCTTCAAGGTACTAGTTCTCACCTATAAGGCCCTACATGATTTAGGTCCAGAATATTTACAGGACCTTCTCCTGCCTGCTTCCCACTGTCCTGTTCGCTCACATAGTGCTGCTCTCCTCAGGGTCCCGACGGCGAGCCAATGTCATCTAGTGGTGCCCAGAGGTAGGGCGTTCTCTGTGGGTGCTCCCAACCTCTGGAATGAATTACCTACTGAGCTCCGGATGGCTCTTGATCTCCGCTCCTTCCGTCGGGAGCTGAAGACTTGGCTGTTCAAGCAAACAGGCTGACTCTGATTCTGGGTTTATTATTTATCATTAATTAGTTATTTGATTTAAAGTGCAATTTTATAGTATATGTTTCTTAACTTGTGTTTGCCGCCCTGAGTCCTTCGGGAGAAGGGCGGCATATAAATACATGTAATAAATAAATAAATAAATAAATAATAGTTACTGAATTACATTCTTGATTAAATTATCTTTCCATTGATATATAATTTGATGGTAATACTCCCCCACCCAAAAAAAAAGTGGTGTTATTAGCTAATTTTAGAAAATACAATTTCCCCAAATGTTTCCGCAATTTTGGCCACTACTGTAGTTTCTTCTTAAAAACTTCCAGTATTGGAGCACCTACTACTCCTGCAGGCAAGCCATTCCATTGATTAATTGTTCTCACTGTCAGAAAATTTCTCCTTAGTTCTAGGTTGCGTCTCACCTTGATGAGTTTCCATCCATTGTTTCTTGTCTTGCCTTCTCGTGCTTTGGAAAATTGGTTGACCCCCCCCCCCTCCCATCTTCCTTGTGGTGCAATCTAATCAAGACGTGTTGTACATCTTGAATAGGATAAGGGGGCACATTACGCTGACTTGGTATATAGTGTGAAATTAGAAGGAGGTTAGAGAAAGGAAAGGGGAGAGAGGGAATTGAGACAGTGAAGAGAACAAATAGATGGTTGAATATTTATTTATTTTATTGGTTAGTTCAATTTATATAGCCACCCAACTGCATGCCTCTAGCAAGCTTACAATTTAAAAGCTACAAAAAACAAACAAACCCCAACCCCATATTAAAAAGTATTTAATCAGAGAGGAAAACCAGCCTTGGGGTACCCAGGTCTGTGGTGCTGCCTTTCCTGTATTCACCCCTCCACAGCTCGGCCCAGCCTTTTGGTCTTGGTCTTCGGGAGCTTTTGTTGAGTCCCGCAGCTTTTGGGGGGACGGGGGCCAAAGCCAGAAGCGATAACTACCCTGAACTTTGAAAGTATGCGGTGTGGATAGTATTCTGCCTTGAGGCTCTTGATAAGAAATAAAGATTGCTCAATTCTTTTGAGAAAAAAAAAAAAAAAGTAAAAAAGTATTTTAAAAAAACAATACAGTTAAATTAACAGGATCCATAACCAGGATCTAAATATTGCATTCTGTTTGGGAAGTTATTTAGTAAAATTTTGTACTTAATAAAACAAGAAGGATGAAAAACAGACCTGATCTTCCATATTCATACAGCAATGTTAGAGAATGAATTAACCTTTGATTTCTCTTTGAAATGTAAGAGTATTGCAAATTTAGATTGGAATTAATGCCTGAATTTGAGTACTATTCAATGGCCTCCCCAAGTTGATGGACTTCAAGTGGTAGTAGGTAGGAACTGTAGAGATTTGTAAGAAGACGTCACATTTGAGGAGGACTCCAGCTGGTTGCAACTGAAGATCAGAGGAATGAATAGTTACTGATTTAAGAAGAATAAGTTACTTCTTGAACTAATGGCTTAACACTGTGAGGGCGAATCTATAGCATGGGCTGGGGGTTGCATGCATGCGTCGGAATGGGGGGAGTATGGAGGGGTATAACGTACCCCCCCATGGCCTGTTTTGAGCCTAGTAAGCCTCAGTGCAGTCTTCTGGGACCAAAAACAGCCCCATTTTTGGTTCCAGGAGGCTGCAGGGAGGTCTGCTAGGCCCAAAACAGGGTGGGAGGGGTTCTGTGTGCATGTACGGGGGGCAGGGGGAACATGGGGTCACACAGCCATAGGTGGGGGATGGGGGGAGTGCAGTGGGGTCAGGCTCACATGCATGGGGGGGGCGGGGGTTGTGCACACATTGCATTATGGGTTCAGGCACACGACAACAAAAAGGTTAGCCATCATTGGCTTAACAGAGCCACACTTTTCCAATAGGTTTAACCAGGGGTGGGTTCTACTTACCTTTACTACGGGTATGCAGCGGGGTTGCGCAAGCACACAAACTTCTACGCATGCACAGAAGTGTTTTGATGATGTCGGAGTCGGTGGGCAGAGCCTCCTGCTGGTTTTACTACTGGTTCTATAGAACCGGTGCGAACTGGGGGTAACCCACCACTGGGTTTAACCAAAATGTAATGAGCAATAAGAAAAAAAGCATGCCAGCTACTAAATCTCAAAGCTTTTAAAAGTATGTCTCAAATCCCATTTGCTTGAAATTGTCACAGCAAGCATCTGGAATGCAGAACTTGGCATGACATGTAAATAATGACATGTTCAATAATTACATATCAAGAACTGCATATTCAAGAATTACATGTCAAGTTTCAAATAACCTCCTCCTTTTTATTAAAAAAAAACACAACTCTTTTTACCAAGCATATCTAGTTATTTGTTAACAAATCAGACTTAATTATTGCCTTTACTAATTGTAAACACTGTGTGTTTTACCAGTACGGAGAGAGCAATTAAATCACAGCTGAATAGTGCATTAATTAAGCCTAGGAGTATTGTAGTGTAGAAATGTGCCAATAATCACTGTACAAAATGGCTGATAGTAAAGGAGTGCAGCTGTCCTATACAGGCCAAGACAAAAAGGGGATTGAGCTGTTTTTAGAAAATTGCAAAGTATAAACTGTACATAATAAAGCAATAGCACTTAGACTTATATTCCGCTTTACAGCCCTCTCTAAGCGGTTTACAGAATCATCCTCTTGCCCCCAAGAATTTGGGTCCTCATTTTACGCACCTCGGAATGGTGGATGGAAGGACGGAAAGCTGAGTCAACCTTGAGCCTGGTGAGATTCAAACTGCCAAATTGCAGATAGCCAGAGCAGAAGTAGCCTGCAGTTCTGCACTCTAACCACTGCGCCACTGTGGCTCATTAATAAAATGCGGAATTGCACAGCAGTCCAGGGATTAATAAACATCGTGTTGTCTGGATATTTAATTTGCTTAACAATACAGATTACATTCTTAATCTCCACCCCTTTTTTCCAACCACTGGTAAAATAAGTTCCATGTTTGATAATATTCTGTGTCTTCCTTCTGTTTAATTTTCAATGTAAGTCTATCCATTCCTGCACAATCTAGTAACTTCTTGATTATCTCTTCATCTTGCGGTGTTTCTTCATTTTTCCAATATTGTGCGAAGATAATCCTCGCTGCTGTTAAAACATGCAATATTAAATGTATACTTTGCTTATCAATTTTTTTTCTGGTATTATGCCTTTTATTAGTTCAGGTTTAAAATCTATATGTCTTTTTCTTTTATTTCTTCCATCTTTTTTCCCCATTTCTTGTTTTATCTTCCATTTGCTTAATTCTTTGTTCATTCTTTGTAATCCTATTAAAGAACTCGTCTGAAACATACAGATGAGTTCTTTAATAGACCAAACTGGTGCAACCATTTTTCTTCACCATACCCAGTAGGGGTTTTTTTCCCTCTCTCATGTTAACTCATATGAAATGTGATGGGTAGGCTTCAAAAATTTTAGCAAGGGGTTCTCTGCCCACTTGGGTGTGGCCTAGTCGACCTCTTGCACTATGGTGGGAGGGGCATTTTTCCCCTCCCCAGGCTCTGGAGGTTTTCGTCGAGCCTCCGGGACGGAGATAATGGCCTCCCCAGGTTCTGGAGGCCCTCTGGAGGCTGGAAATGGGAACGTCCAGTAGGCCCGTTTTTCACCCTCCCCGAGCCCCTGCTTGTGCCCTGCATTTATCTGCATCCAAAACAGGCCACAATGGGACTCCTGGGAATGGCAGGGCGGGGTGGGCGGGGCCAGCCAAGAGTGGGATTTGGGGTTCTCTGAACTGCACAGAATCTTAGCTAGAGGTTCTCCCAAACCCCTGCGGACCCCCAGCAGCCCACCCCTGAAATGTGATTGGGACCAAGACATAGTGAAGTCTCTCCCAGACTCCAGCCATTTCAGGGACCTTCTTTCTTCAGGAGTCAGTGGAAATTTGTGGTGCAGGGAGATCAGTTCTCTTGATCCAATGGGATTCCCTGACAGACACCACAAAAGTCAAATTGGCTTGAACCCAAACAAAATAGCAATATTAGTCCTTCTGTGAGAGTCACTGTAAATGTGCTTTGCTCGTCAAAAAAGCGTTTGATTGCGTCTTGACTTAAAGTTCTAAAGAAGATCCGTTCTATATCCACCAACAAAGATTCATATTGTTGTTATAATGGATCTCAAGATAGTTATGAATATTGATTATTGAGTGGTCCATACCAATAAGCCAGTTTAAAAGGGAGGCTGTGCTTCTGGGATTGATGTTATGGGATGCTTTCATTCTGCCAAGTCCCACTTTTCATTACCAATAAGTCTAGAATTTCTTTCCTCGTGCCATTTAGCAAATCAGTTGAATTAAAGCTTGCTTTCCAAGGTTCACCTTGACTTCTGATACAAGGGCTTCTAAAGGTTTAGAAATTGATTTATTTATAGTGAGATAGCGTCAGAAAACAGCTTGAAACGATAGTGAAGTAAAGCATGCTTATATTTCAAAGTCTAAAATATGCTTAACCAGCTTCTTTGAACGTTTTACTTAGATATATTTCAAAATATAAACCTAAATTCTTGGAAGGAGATATCCAACCCCATTTAAGTATTATTGGTTGTACTAAATATGAATGTTTTTGCTATTTTTCTGTGAAAGGACAGAAACATCTCCACCTAAATACAATCAAAATTTGATTTTGAATTATAAGATCTGGCCATGAATGGTGTGAATGTGCTTTAATGTTTTAATTTTCAATGTTTTTATAATGGTTTTTTAAATCTATTGTAAGCTGCCCTGAGTCTTCGAAGAAAGGCGGCATATAAATTGAATTAATTAAATTAAATTAAATAATCATGTTGGAGCAGCAAACTTATCATTTGTGGTTTACAGTGCACTATATTTAGTGGTCATATTATATATATATTTTTAAAAAATTACCTGTGATGTAAGAGACTCATAATATTCAAGGTGCTGCAACACTTCTGCAAACTTGCAAAAATTATGCCCATAATTATAGTCCTGTTTTGACCTTTTCCATTCATATATTTCAAGTACATTTTAATGTACTAGCTTAGTACTTTTTTTATTTTCTATTCAGTTCTACATTTACCATTTTTTGGGCTATTCCTCCTTTTTATATGTAGAATCGTAACAATTCTTACCAAATAGGGTATGACATAACAGATAAATTTTAACATTTTGAGGTTGTTTTTAATTTAGCAGTTGTGAAATATAACTGGGACGAAAGTGATGTATTCCATCAGTACATTCTGACTGATTCATTTCGTTATCTTGGCTGCTTCCAGAATCCCTTGTAACCTTATCAGCATTGCGAAGCAGTAACCTCTGATCTCTCTCTCTTTTTTTAAAAAAGCTGTATCGCTACCTTTCAAATTCCCTCTATGTTAGAAAAGGTCAACTTTAATTTATTTGCTGGAAGAGATTGGGAGGATGAACCATCCCTCCCCCACTCTTTCTGCCTGGAGGATTACAGAGGTTGAAACTCAACGCAACTACAAGGCACCAGGTTGAGAAAAGGTGATATAAGCAATCATCCTTGAAAATGTCCACAGACTCATATTTCTGCTGAATGAAATCCTCTTCCTGATAGAGAAGAATATTTGTAGCTCGGAGTTGAAATGAGGGTCCTCAGTGGTCTCTAACCTTGGTTATTTTCATGCAGATGTTTCATTATCCAAGCGGCTAACATTGTCAGTGCATTGATGATGTTACCTGGTTTGATAATGAAATGAATGCAAGAAAACAACCAAGCTCAGAGAGCACGAAGGATATACATCAGGGGTGAAATCCAGCAGGTTCTGGCAGATTCTGGAGGACTGGTAGCGGAAATTTTGAGTAGTTTGGAGAACCAGGAAATGCCACCTCTGGCTGACCCCAGAATGGGGTGGGAATGGGGATTTTGAAGTATCTTTCCCCCAGGAGCAGGGAGGGAATGGGGATTTTGCAGCATCCTTCCCCTGCCATGCCCACCAAGCCACATCATGCCCACCAAGCCACGCCCACAGAACCGGTAGTAAAAAATTTTGAAACCCACCACTGATTCAAGGGAAGAAACCTCATCAGACTTCCAGAGGGCTGAGAAAACTCCAATCTGGCTCAGATGTTTATTTATTTTAATAAATAATTTATTTTATTTTTAATTTATTTTTCTTAATAGAAATGGAATTGGAGGCAAGATGGATCCATCCCAACAAAGATACTTTCAAGTCAAGCTCAATGCCTCATGGTGGCATGGGCCTGGTCATGTAGATCTCTTGATGCCAATCCCTAAGTGGTTTGCCACTGTCTTCTTTAAGGCAGTTTCTCAGCTTCTCTGGATGTCTTGGTGCTCCAAGGATCTTCAGCCTTTTCGGAGAACAGCCATGCTGGAGAGCTGGTATCACCTGCGGTAGCGCTTTCCTTTACTTTAAACAACAACATTAGCAGCTGTTTTGCTGGTCACATTTTTGACTCGTCCTGGTTGTCCATAACTGTTTTTGAATGTTGAAATCAGGAATGTCCATCCTTGGCAACTTTAAGACCAACTCCCAGAATTCCCTAGCTAGCATGGAATTTGAAGTGCACAGGTCTTAAAGTTGCCAAGATTGGACCCTCCTGATTTGACAGAATGGCAATGTCCAAATTCAGTAATAAAAATATTGAAATAGTAATAATAAAACTAGCAGATATAATTCTGCCACTTCATGCAATTAGGCAGAAGAAACTGATCATAAGCATCTTCATTTTCTCTGGCTCTTTTAATTATGTTTAAAAACCAAAACACCAAAATACAAAGCATTATTTTAAATACCCACACACTCAGTACCAGCTGTTTCAGACATCAGATCTTTCATACTGAATTGTGATTTAAGCTATGGGGTTTTTAATTTATGGAAAAAAACCTCCAAAACTTATAAGTGGTTTTTTTAAGAGAATATTTTCCTTTTGTTGTGTTTTAAAGACTAATTTGCTACTTAGTTTTAATATTGTGTATGCTAATTAATAAATAGAAAGCTTTGATGAAATCCAGCTCATTGTTAGTTTTAATCTAATTGTTGTTTCATATTTTAATTGCCACTGCGACATCACGTAATTGACATTTTGCAGCTTTTCAAATTAGAAATTAGTTTTTCCAAAATTAAAGCATGAAAAACAAATTAGAATTCACAGTACTTCTCAGGTAATTAATTCCAGTGTATGTAGTAAAGTAGAAGGTTTATACATTTCCAAAACAGAATCTCTAAAACCATTATTAAAAGCATAAGCTGTAGATGAGGAAGCATCTCCATTTATTCCTAAATGTATCTAAATGTATTTGGCACCACATTATAAAAAAAGATGTTAAGAGTTTGGAAAGACTATGGAGAAGAGCAACTAAAACGATTAAAGGCCTGGAGACTAAAACAGATGAGGAACAGTTTCAGGAGTTGGGTATGGCTAGTCTAGTGAAAATAAGGTCTAGGGGTGACATGATAGCAGTGTTCTAATATTTGTAGGGCAGAAGAAGGGGGCAACCTATTGTTGTGGTCTGCCAGCGGACTGTGGAGCTGGCAGCAGAGTCAGACAGCGAGGAGGTTGGGGAGGAACATGGGCCAGTCCTGGAGTCTGGGGAAGGCTCGGATGAAGGCTCTGCATCGGAGGCAGAGAGGGGGCCAGGGCCATCTGGGAATTACATGCTGCTTCCAGAGCCTCCATGGTCTGACATCAGTGAGGCTGTTCCCAGTGCACGCATGCGCAGACCTGCCAGAAGGCAAGAACAGTTAAGATAAAAGGGACAACTCGGGAGTAGGGCTTGGAGATGATTGGCCCCTCCCATAAGACATAAAGGAGGAGCAAAAGCACATGAGCCTTTGTAGGAAGCAACTTTGTTCGTTCTGGTCGGTTTAAATTCTGAAGCTCCATTTTGACTCTGTGCTCCGTGTGGCCTTGCAAAGCTAATTGCCAATTAGGTCTTTGACAGCGTGTCAAGGGAGATAAAGGAAGCCTAGGTCACAACACCTATTCTCCAAAGCACCAGAAGCTAAGAGAAGAAGCAATGTATGGAAACTAAACAAGGAGAGAAGCAACCTAGAACTAAGGAAAACAGCTTGCCTTCAGAAGTTGTGCATGCTCCATCACTGGAGACTTTGAAGAAGAGACTGGACAGCCACTTGTCTGAAATGGTATAGGGCAGTGATGGCAAACCGATGGCATGCGTGGCACGCAGAGCCATATCTTCAGGTACACAAGCTGTTGCCATAGCTCAGCTCTAGGATGCATGCGCGCACCGGCCAACTAATTTTCGGCCCCACTCATGCCTCCCCTCCCAGGAGTCTCCATGTGGGCCATTTTGGATGCCAGGTAAATACAGGATTCATGTGGAGGGTTCTGGGAGGGTATTTTCGGCCTCCGGAGGGCCTCTGGGGGGATGAGGAAAGCCAGTTTCACTCCCCCCCCCAACCTCCAGGAAAGCTTCTGGAACCCAGGGAGGGTGAAAAATGGGCCTACGGGGCCCACCGGAAGTTGGGAAACAGGCCGTTTCCAGCCTCCAGAGGGCCTCTGGGGGCGGGGAGACTGTTTTCATTCTTCGGAGGCTTCAGATAGGCCTGCCCTGCCAAAATGGGGCATGGGGGGACGTGTGCGCATGCACAGAGAGCATGGGGGGGAAACATGTGCAAGGGGCAGGGCAGGCATTGAATTATGGGTGTGGGCACATGCATGCATGACGCCCCCATGTGACATACCCCCCCCCCGTTTTTGGCACGCGACAGCAAAAAGGTTAGCCATCAATGGTATAGGGTCTCCTGCTTGAGTAGAGGGTAGAGGGAGTAGAGGGTTGGACTAGAAGATCTCCAAGGGTCTTCAACTCTATTATTATGTATTCTATTCTGTATCTGGTCCTGTGCATTTTTCTCTCTTTAAAAAAGGAAGCAATTTGTTCCCATTGGAAACTAGGTTTAAGATCTCCACTGCCCCAAGTTGGATTTTGTTTTAGGAATTTTAGGAATATACTTCTGTTTTTAGAGTTTTACAGGTACTAATAATTATTGAGTTTTCTTCAGTTCCATTGATCTAAAACAGTAGAATCAGACTGGACTAGTCTGCTGATTGCTTTATTGAAACAGCCAGAAAAAATTATCTCTGGGGTCTGCAAAATATTTCTCTGCCTGTCTATCTATGCAGCCAAAGAAACTGAACAATGATACAAGATGACAGGCATGTTTAAGGGATAAATATACAGTTGTCCTTACTTACTGACTATCTTGTTTAGAGACCATTTAAAGTTAAAACGATGTAAAAATAGAAGAGCTTTGCAATTATTTATGGCAGCTGCATTATCCCATGGTCACGAGATAACCAATAGAGTGCTCTTCACAGTGGCTTTTGATGAGCAGAATAAATGGAGAACATGGAAGTAAAATCAAAAGTCCAGTCCCATGATGTCTCGCTTAACAACCGCAACAGAGGTGAGGACATCTTGTGATCATATGATTTTCTGCCTAGAGACCATGATACTTAGTCTCAGTTGTGGTTGCTAAAACAAGTACTGCAGGAGTGAAATCTACTTACCTTCCTTATCGGTTGAGAAGTGCGTGTGCCGCTTAGCTCATCACATGCGTGCTCAGAAGGTAAAAAACACATTATTTCCTGGTTAAAACCAGGAAGTAATGACACCCAGATGGGTGGGCGGAGCTTCGCTCCATTATCGCTACTGGATCGCCGAACCACCATCCAAGATTGCTACTGGACCGGGTAATCCAGTCCAATTCCGGGAGCATTTCACCCCTGAAGTACTGCCTGCAAGCTAATGCACTGCAGGTAGTCCTTGACTCATGACCAAAATTGGGACCAGAATTTCTGTTGCTAATCGAGGTGATGGTTAAGTGAGTCATGGCCAATTTTATTATTTATTTATTATTAAAATTTAATGCCGCCCTTCTCCCGTGGGACTCAGGGCGGCTCACATACATAAAACAACAATGATAAAATTCTAAAATACGGTCCAATTTAAAATCCTCAAAGTTAAAAACCCCATAATTGGTCAGGGAATTTGGTGAAAAAGCCATGTCTTCAAGCCAGCACAGAAAGTGCAGAGATTGGGAGCTGTCCAGAGCTCGGTGGGTAACCCATTCCAGAGGGTCGGTGCGGCCACAGAGAATGCCCTTGACCTGGCGGTCGTCAGCCAACATTGTCTGGCCGACGGCACCTGGAGGAGGGCGGTTCTATGAGAGCGCACTGGTCAGTGGGAGGCCGATAGAAGATGGTCCTGCAAGTACCTTGGGCCCATGCCATGAAGAGCTATCTTCTTTGCCACAGTTGTTAAGCAATTCATTGCCGTTGTTAAGGGAATCATGCAGTTGCTAAGTAAACCTGGACTCCTCCATTGATTTTGCTTGTTGGAGAACTGGCCCTGGAAGGTTGCAAATGTTGATCATATAATCCCGGGATGCTGCAACCATCATAAATACTTGCCTGTTGCCCAGAGATGGTATTCAGCAGGTCCTGATCAGTTCTGGAGAACTAGTAGCGGAAATTTTGAGTAGTTCGGAGAACCGGTAAATACCACCTCTAGCTGGCCCTGTCTCTTGTCTATTTTCTGCCTCCTGAGTCCCAGCTAATCAGGAGGAAATGGAGATTTTGCAGTATGCTTCCCCTGGAGTTGAGTGGGAAGGGAGATTTTTGCAGTATCCTTCCCCTGCCACGCCCACCAAGCCACGCCCACAGAACCGGTAGTAATTTCTTTTTAATCCCAGCATTGCTGTTGCCAAGCAACCACATTTGATCATGTGACCATGGGAATGCTGCAACGGTCGTAAGTATGAAAACCAGTTTTAAGTCACTATTTTTTCAGTGCTGTTATAACTTCAAACAATCGCTAAGTAAATGGTTGTAAGTGGGAGAATGACCTGTACATCTCTTTTCCTCCCTATTTTATGTATCTCCCTGTAGGAGAGTACTTGGTTATTTTGGTAACAGTAGAATTTGGAAATATTTTGATACTGGCATGCTCTCCTCCAGTGTTTTCCTACCTTCCATCTGATTTCCCTTCAAACCAAACTGTTGCCTGTCATTTTGTGAAAATTCCTAGAAAGCTTTTTAATCCGGATCTCACTTTAAAATATTATTTGCTTAGTTCCACCAGGTAAGAAAAAGCTCCAACTTCTAATTATATTTGGATGCCTTCAGCCTCGCTGGTTTTATTTTGCAGATTGCCTTCTGAGAGTTCATTTCCATCAGAATTCTATTAATTTTGGATATTTTTCTTTTTAAATCCACTTCTCCCATAATTTGGGTTGTTGCTGCTTTTTTTAAATAAAGAAATCTCATATTAGATTAATCTTGTGACTTAGAAATAATGACAATCCTACTGCTATCTCTTGCAATTAATAACTTGTTCACCTTCGGTGTTAATTACTGGGAGTTTAATCCAGTTAGAAAGTTCCCCTGTAATTGAAATCCTTTAAAAATGCAATTTCTGGAAATGAGACAAAATGATTTACAACAGTCTTATCATAATCTACCAAAGAACTTTACACTGTTCACAGCATTACATATATAACACATGTTTTTAAAGACTTCAAATCATTTCCCAAGATTAGGGGAGCAGAAAATATAATTTCTGTCCAGTTCCTAAGTCATGTCTGACTCTTCGCAACCCCATGAACCACAGCACATCAGCTCTTCACCATCCTCCACTATCTCCCAGAATTTGCCCAAATTCACGTTCATTATCTCCTCCTCCACCATCCCCTTTTCCTTTGCCTTCCATCTTCCCCAACATCAGGATCTTCTCCAAGAGGTCGTCTCTTCTCATTTGGTGGCCAAAGTATTTGAGCTTCAGCTTCAGCATCTGTCCCTCCAAGGTTGATTTCCTTAACTGAGTCTTTCCCAACACCACAGTTTGAAAGCATCAATTCTTTGGCACTCAGCCTTCCTTATGGTCTAACTTTGATAGCCATTCATTACTGCTAGAAAAAGAATAGAGCACAGCACAGCACAGCACAGCAGAACAGAACAGAATTTTTTTATTGGCCAAGTGTGATTGGACACACAAGGAATTTGTCTTTGGTGCATATGCTCTCAGTGTACATAAAAAGACAAAATACATTCATCAAGAATCATAAGGTACAACACTTAATGATAGTCATAGGGTACAAATAAGCAATAAAATCATACTAGGAAACAATCAATATAAATCAAGCAACAAAGTTACAGTCATACAGTTGTAACTGGGAGGAGATGGGTGATAGGAACAATGAGAAGACTAATAGTAATACTAGTGCAGATTTAGTGAATAGTTTGACAGTGTTGAGGGAATTATTTGTTTAGCAGAGTGATGGAGTTTGGGAAAAAACTATCCTTGTGTCTAGTTGTTCTGGTGTGCAGTGCTCTATAGCCACGTTTTGAGGGTAGGAGTTGAAACAGTTTATGTCCCGGATGCGAGGATATGGACCTTTTTCAGCAAGGGGATGTCTCTGCTGTTTAATATGCTGTCAAGTTAAAAATGAGACCTGGAGCTCACGGTGGCTCAGATCATGAGCTTCTTATTGCAAAACTCATATTCGTTCATGGAATATGTCCTTTGAGTCCTGTTAGATCAGAACCATATCCACCATTGATAATAACTCTAGAGAATAACACATCCTCACTCACATGCATTTTGAGGTTAAATAGCAAAGAGTGGAATTGCTGAAGGATTCTGTTCTTTTGAAAGTTCTTAGAGATCAGCAGCTGACTATGCAAAAAAAAAAAAAAAGAAAAAAAAAGAGCAACTTTTGGAGTGAAACTTTCCCAGGTTCAAAGAAGGAATTTAACCCAGTCGGACTTCTGGGTCACTAAGTAACCACAGTAGATTGGTTCTCTTTTATTTGTTTGCGCTCAAGGTAAGGCTCATGGATTTTCCTTCAAATGCCATCTTTCTCCGAAGCCTAGACACCACATTGAATGAGCCCATCCATTAGTCCTGTCTTCCTGTCTCTGCTTTTGATCCCAGCAAGCTTAAAGTTCAAGTGTGTTTCTTTGCTGTTGGGTGTTGTTTGTACATTCTGCTACTTTAGCAAAATAAAACCAAAGGATTAAAAAAACCCCTCTGTTTTAAAGAGGTTTCCTTTTCCAGGCTGTGGTTTGGGATATTGCAGTTTGGTAAACAGGTTCTGACCTTGAGGGATCACTGTTTTTCAACTAGTTTATTTATTTATTATTATTTATTAATTAGATTTATATACCGCCCTTCTCCTTACGGACTCAGGGCGGTGAAGGGAAGATGGTTTCTGTCTGTTGGTCGTCTTCTTCCAACCCAGGTCAAAGGGAGGAAAAGAAGTGTTGGCAGAAATATCCTTCTGGGTTCAGTTCCAAGTGGGGGAAAAACACATTGGATTCATGGAAGTTGCTTGGAAAGAAGGTTTATTGATGAACAGGATCACATGGCTTCCTGAGATCCTGAGCAGAAAAAGGCAGAGATGCTGAGAGTGCCTTGGCTTTAAATTTGAGCTTGTATTCTGATTGGTTGTCAGGCTCCCATGGGGCCATGCAGGGGCAACTCCATAGTGTGTCTGTGTGCTAAGTTTGGTTGAGCCTTGCTGGGTGATGCAATCATCCCAGGTGCCATGTGGTGAGTTCTGTTGCTAGATGGGTAGAGGACTAATCCTATCTTTGTTGGATATTGGGTGAGGGCAATTCCTACTATGGCTCTGCCTGAAGGAGGTAGGTCTTTGTTATGTAGAATGGACTGGCCCAGGCCTTAATGGCCCATTGACAAAGTGGGGGAGGGGCTGAGTTTCTGCCTCCCTTTTAGGAGAAATATTCTGCCCTTTTAATATTTCCTAAAATATCTCATTTTCCTAGGAGAGGGGTGAGTCCATTCCTTCCTACAGAAGAAATGGACCCAAATACTAAAGGCCATCTTTGCAGGTCACCCCAAGCTGTCTTCTTCTGTTGGAGCAGAGTTAGCAATAGAGAGGAGTAAAGGAAGATGACACTGAATTTTGTTTTTTTAAAAAAACTCTCTCTTATTATTTATTATTTATTTATTATTTCAATTCATAAACCGCCCTTCTCCTTGCGGACTCAGGGCGGTGAACAGCCAGAATAAAACATAGTATACAAAAGTTAAAAACAATTAAAAATTATTAAATATTATTCGGCCGAGAATTAAAATAACACAATTTAACCCAATTTAAATCTTGAAGAAAGTGTAGACAGAACACCATAAAGTGAATGCCATCACTCTGCTTAACAACACTGTCAAATAATTTACTAAGACTGCATTACTATTATTCTTCTCTTCCTTACTAGTCTCTCTCTTTTCACTTATTACTATAATCATGTCACTTGTATCTTTCAATTTATATTGTTTTTATTTGTTCCTAGTACGATCCGATAGCTTATTAGTAACCTTGACTATTACTAAGTGTTGTATCTTTTTATTCTTGACGAAAGTATTTTATTCTCCTTATGTACACTGAGATTGTATACACCAAAAACAAAATCCTTGTGTGTCCAATCACACTTGGCCAATAAAGAATTCTATTCTATGCTGTGCTACGCTACGCTACGCTACGCTATGCTACGCTACGCTACTCTAGTCTATTCTAAAGTAACAAAGGCCAAAATTCCCCAGCTTATTGAGCTAGGGAAGATGTTCTAAGGATGGATGGATGGATGATTAAAATTCATTTCCTGCAAGATAATGTACTTTAATGGAACTCCTTTTCCATTTACCAAAAATGATCTTTCTCACACACAAATACACACAACACACGTCTTATTTTTCCATTCTTCCAGTAGAAGCAGCAAACTAAAAACCAAACAAACTCACAACTGAATAGTCATTTCCCCTTTCTTTTTCCTTTTTTTCTTTTTAGTCATTATTAAATTTGCTTTGTTTACCCCTTTTTTTAGCATACACAGATCATAATAAATCATAATATTGTGGAAGCATTAATATAAAATAATCAGTTCAAGACATAAACCCTTACTGCGCAACATTTTTGATGTAATCTGCAATGGTCTTTCAAAGTCATATTGAGTTGTTGGAAGAAATATCCTTCTGGGTTCTGCTCCAAGTGGGGAAAAAGACACTGGAAACATGGAGACTGCTTGGAAAGATGGTTTAATGGTGGACAGGATCACATGGTTTGAGTTCCTGAACAGAAAAGGGCAGATACAGCGAGTCTCCGGGTTTTATGCTCTCTCTGGCTTTGAACTTCCTGGGGCCCCGAAAGAGTATCCTGATTGGTTGTCAGACTCCCAGGGGGTGGGGGTCTTAGCTAGCCTTGCTGGCTGATGTAATCTTCCCTGGTGCCATGTGGTGAGTTTCTGTCTAGATGGGTCCCATTGTGGTAGTTTCTGTTGCTATTGTGTTGCAAATGAAGGTCCACTGACAAAGATTGAGTTTCTGCTTCTGGCCCATTAACAAAAGGGTTTGGGGGCAGAAAGGTGGGAGCTGCTTTGCCTTTAAAAACATGCTTCTCCATTTCTCATACAGGGAAACATAATATTCTGCCTTTTTAATATTCCCCAAAATATTTCATTCTTCTAGGAAAGGGGTGGGTGCTAACTTCCTACAGAGTTATGGATGAAAAAGCTAAATAATCTTACTGCCTATTAACATTTACATTTTAAATAGCAGAATAACAGAATTACAGAGTGGGAAGGGGCTTGGAGATCTTCTAGTCCAACTCTCTGCTCAAGCGGGAGATCCTATTTCATTTCAGAGAAATGGTTGTCCAATTTCTTCTTGAAAATCTCCAGTGTTGGAGTGGCCACAACTTCTGGAGGCAAGCCGTTCCACTGATTAATTGTTCTCTCTGTCAGGAAATTTCACCCTAGTTCTAGGTTGCTTCTTTCCTTGATTAGTTTCCATCCACTGCTTATTGTCTTGCCTTCAGGTACTTTGGAGAATAGATTGATCCCTCCCCCCCATTCTTAGTTAATACTTCTTTTTATCCTATCTTCAGCTATCTAAGTTACCTAAACATTAGACTGTTACAAAGTACAAAGAGTGTTGTATCAATAATGTATAATGCATTATATATTTTTGTTTATTATTCATACTTAGATACTGTCCATCTCCCTTTCAGAATGTCTTTATGTTGTTGTTGTTCGTTGCAAAGTTGTGTCCGATCCATCACAACTCCATGGACAATGTTTCTCCAGGCTTTCCTGTCCTCTATCATTCTCTGGAGTCCATTTAAGCTGACGCCGACTGCTTCAGTGACTCCATCCAGCCACCTCGTTCTCTGCCATCCCTTTTTTCTTTTGCCCTCAAGCGTTCCCAGCATCAGGCTCTTCTCCAGTGAGTCCTTCCTTCTCATTAGGTGGCCAAAGGATTTGAGTTTCATCTTCAGGATCTGGCCTTCTAAAGAGCAGTCAGGGTTGATCTCCTCTACAACTGACCTGTTTGATCACCTTGCAGTCCAAGGGACTCACAGGAGTCTTCTCCAGCACCATAATTCAAAGGCCTCCATTCTTTGGTGCTCTGCCTTTCTTATAGTCCAACTTTCACTGCCATCCATTGCAACTGGGAACACCATAGCCTTGAGTATATGCATGTTTGTTGGCAGAGTGATGTCTCTGCTTTTTAGTAAGCTAGTGACTTTATATGTTTTGCATATTTACATAATTAAAAATAAAAGAGGCAGAAGAAATGGAAGATAGTCACAAAAGAAAATATTCCAATGGTGATCAATCTGGATTTTGTAAAGGAAGGAGAACTAAACAGGAAAGGAGAGAGACAGAAGATTTCTTTGGGCCTTACACAAAGGGTTAAATTCATCAAGGAAACAGCCCCTAGAACAGCTAGCTTCAAAGTCAGCCAAACTTTTATAGAATGAGATTAGTCACTATTTGAACATCATTTGAACATCTCACTTATTACTTTATTTTTAACAAGTTCTTCAATTCTTATCACCCTGCCCTAATTCAGAAGGAATTATTTGAGGAAAAACCTGGCTTACTCTCTCATCAATATGGTAATTATGCTGATCTGTAAGAGAACTTAGTCCTCTTCTCCAATTAATTCCTTAAATCCCACCTTGAACTTTCCTTTGGAAAATAAAATGGGATCAACAAAATGCCAGCCAGACTGGTTCAAAAACAAGCCAGGTGGGAATCCTGAATATTGCTACATGAATTTAATATGTCTTTAAACTTTCCCCAGAACCACAATTTCATTTCAAGGTAATCAGTGAAAATAATAATATGCATTATTGTCTTGGGTGCAGAAACCATAAGTGCTGTTAAAAGTAGGCCTGAGGTTGGTACATTGCTTGGATTGGTTCGTAATTTTATTTTAGTTTTGCTTGGTATTTTGGAAAGATGTTCCATGTTTTGGGAAAAAAAAAACAGTGATGATACTGAGCTAAATAAATGAATTGGGTTTACAGCAGGCGGTGGGATTCAGCCGGTTTGGACTAGTTTGTGTGAACCGGTAGTTCTGACAATCAGCTGTCTCTGCCCTATTCTGTCCTGTATTTTCCTTCTTTCTGGCTCAGCTGATTCACACCGCACAGCTGATTTCTGCCCTTCTGCTATTCTACTTACCAGGTCTGCCTTAGAAGGTAAGCAGCTGAGCTTCAAATTGCTGTATTTTGAAGGCTGTGTGCGAGCGTGTTAGGTGCGTGCATGCTCACCAAACTGGTTGTTAAACCGGTTGAAACCTGGTTACAGGTTACATGTAAACCTGTTTCCCACATTCCCTTTGAAGTTACCTCATGGTTAAAAATCTCTGCTTACTCACTCTTTTAACTGTGAGCCTGCTTAAAATGTTAATCTTCCACTAATTTATTTATTATTTATTTATTTATTTATTTATTAGATTTCTATACCGCCCTTCTCCTACCGGACTCAGGGCGGTGAACAGCCGATTAAAAACCAATACAAAAAAGTTAAAAACATACTAAAACCAATATAAATTAGGCTGAGAGTATAAAACCGAGTAAAACTCTAAAAAATTTCTTTCCTTTTCCACTGCTTTTGCTTTCAGGTAGCTCATTCAAACTTATTAACTTCGTTACGTATTTTCCCAAGCCAAATTTGGTCTCACGGGGCAATTTTAATTTAATTTCACATACAAGCCTGTTGGATAATAAACCACAAAGGTAGATATAGATATATTTGTAGGTTTGTTCTGAGCTCAGCAGTCCGTTTCGGCTCAACCATCTTTTACAATTGTGCATTGTCAGCTCCCCTTGGGTAGGAGTCTGATCCAGGGTGTGGGAATAGATGCTAATGAGCCAACCAACATCGCCTCTCCCAAGAACCAAAATTTAGATGCTGGTAATGGCTTTATGGATCAAGTATAGGTCTCTGTGGGACTTAAATTATTCTATTTTATTTTATTTTATTTTATTTTATTTTATTTTATTTTATTTTATTTTATTTTATTTTATTTTATTTTATTTTATTATTTTATTTTATTTTATTTTATTTTATTTTATTTTATTTATTTATTTATTTTATTTTATTTTATTTTATTTTATTATTTTATTATTTTATTTTATTTTATTTTATTTTATTATTTTATTTTATTTTATTTTATTTTATTTTATTTTATTTTATTTTATTTTATTTTATTATTTTATTTTATTTTATTATTTTATTTATTTAATTTAGTTTCTCAAGCATGTATGAGAAAACAAGTATAAGTATAAACATAACATATAAACATATAAGTATAAACATAAGAAATGAGTACGAATAATTGGGGACAGTAGGACAGGGACGGTAGACATGTTGGTGCGCTTATGCATGCCCCTTACAGACCTCTTAGGAATGGGGTGAGGTCCACAGTAAACAGTTTTAGGTTAAAGTTTTGGGGGTTTGAGGATGTAACCACAGAGTCAGGTAGTGCATTCCTGGCATTGACCACTCTGCTGCTGAAGTCATATTTTCTGCAATTGATTTTGGAGCGGTTTACCTTAAGTTTGTATCTATTGTGTGCCCGTGTATTATTGAGGTTGAAGCTGAAATAGTCATTGACAGGTAGGATGTTGTAGCAGACAATTTTGTGTACTAAACTTAGGTCAGACCATCAGCGGCATAGTTCCAGGTTGTCCAGGCCCAAAATTTCGAGCCTGGTGGCATAAGGGATTCTATTGCGAGCAGTGGAATGGAGTACTCTTCTCTTGAATACCTTTGGACTTGTTCAATTGAATTAATGTCCAAGATACAGTGTGGATTCCAGGCAGATGAACTGTATTCAAGAATTGGTCTTGCAAAGGTTTTCTATGCCCTGGTTTTCAGTACAATGTTACTGGAGAATAAGCTTCACAAAATTAGGTTAACAACTTTTAATGCCTTTTTGGCAATGCTGTTGCAGTGAGCTTAGATCTTTTGAAATGAGTATTCCAATGAGTATTCCTAGGTCCTTGACAGAGTGAGGGTCGTCTACAAGGTCGTATCCACCTAGCTTGTATTTGGTGTTCTGATTTTTGTTGACAAAAATCTTAGTGGGGTAAGGTTCCCCCCTTTGATCCATTGGATGATTGACCACCTGAGGTCCTGCAAACTTGCTAAGATTCTCCACTGCATGGAAGCGCTGCTGTTTAAGGGAATTGAACTGAGTTTGGGTGTCTTCTCCAAATAGTTGCCATCAGTCTAAAGCTCCACCATCTTTAACCAAAGCTTTTGATTCTTCCTAACAGTTGGGCTCACCTTGTCGTTACAAATCACATTTTGTAGAATGGAAAGTGTATACTGTGTGAAGATATCTTCCAGATGGCTGTCCAGCACTTGTAAGATGTGACAGACATTATAAAGGGATGTTATAAGCTGGTGATAAGAAATAATCATGTGGAAGACATTTAAGTCCTTTTCAGAATTTGTTGCCGAATATAACCAGGGCTACCTGCTTCTGCAGGTGCTGGTTAATTCTTTGGAAACAAGCTGGAATCCTGCTATTTCCTGGGAGATAACCTTATTTGGACTCAATTGGACTCACATCTGAAAAGTTATATGCAGGACTGCACTGTGCAAATTGCAATTTAGGGGAAGATTCTGCTAAAAACTCTTTCAGTAGGGGCTGTTTATCTGCCAGTTTTTAAAGCTTCCCTTTTATCATAGAAGAGGATGAAGGTGCATCCTTTCCAGTGGTGGAATTCAAATAATTTAACAACCAGTCCTTTGCCCTAATGATCGGCTGGGTGGGTGTGCCCATGGTGGGCAAGGCCAGGGGTGGGTGACATGCAGCACTCATCCTCCTGCACTTCCCTGGGAGCAAAAGTGGGCAGCAAGGGGGATGCGCCATCCCCGTGCCCCATTTTGGATCTAGTAGGCCTCCCTGCATTTACCCGAGAGCCAAAATGGGACACATGGGGACTCCTGGAAGCAGTGGGGAGGGGTGGGGCCAGCCAGCAATTTAACTATTGGTTCACTGGAACTAGCCCGAACCGTCTGAATCCCACCACTGATCCTTTCCCCCTTTTGCTCAGGCTGAAATGTTTTTTTATCTAACAATAAATCTTTATCCTTGTCAGATCCCTTTTTGAAAACCCGTCATTGCTGCTTGCCATTTATTGAGACAAGGCAATCAATACCTGAGAGTGAGTGGAGGGTAATTGTATTGGGCACGTTGCGTTGCACAAGGTACACGGAAGTAGCAATAGCAATAGCACTTAGACTTATATACCGCTTTACAGTGCTTCACAGGCTTCTCTAAGCAGTTTTACAAAGTCGGCACACTTTCCCCAGAACATCAATTCCATTGTAGCCTGATCCTAATTCTGAAATGTTGGCAGTTCGCTTCTGGGGTGACAGAGATGTGGCCGGGACCCTGAGATCAATGCAGCTGTAAAACTACATGAGAGGGGGGGAAAAAAGGAAGGTGGAGATTGGATCTGTGAGTCACAAGGGATTATGCATTTGAAAAGAAGTATGACTAAGAATCTGACAGAATCAACCAGTGCTTCCCAGTTTGGGGTGGGGGGGTGGCGGGGAGAGATTCTGGGAGCTGAAGGCTGCAGTGCTTAATCAGGGGTGGGATTCAAAAATCTTAGCAACTGGTTCTCTGCCTGGTTAGCGGGTGGGTGTGACCATGGTGGGTGTAGCCTACTTGGCCTGCACCATGGTGGGTGGGTGGGGGGCGTTTTCACCTTCCCCAGGCTCTGCAGGCTTTCCTCGATCCTCTGGGAGGGTGAAAACAGCCTCCCCCAGGCTCTGGAGGCCCTCCAGAGGCCGGAAATAGGCCCATTTCCAGACTTCCATAACTTTTGGGAGGCCCATTTTTCACCCTCCCCAGGCTCCGGGGACTTTCCTTGAGCCCTTGAGGGCAAAAACAGCCTCCGTTTATGACCGTTGCAGCATCCCCATGGTCATGGCTATTTACATTCCGATTCTTGGCAACTGATTCACATTTGTGATGGTTGCAGTGTCCTGGGGTCAATGGGGGAAACCAACAACTGTGTTACTAATTTTGGAACTGCAGTGATTCACTTAACAAATGTGGCAAGAAAAGTCAATAAAATGGGGCAAAACTCACTTAACAAATTTCTCACTTAGTAACATAAATTTGGGGCTCAATTGTGGTCATAGGTTGAGGACCACCAGTACTTACTGATTTACTGTATTTATTTGAAAACATCCAAAAAGGGTTTCATTCTTCTTACATAAGAGGTACAGTATTTCCTCTCGGTGTTCAAAAATTGGTTAATAGCTACTGACCAAAGATTGCAGCTGGATTGGCTCTTATTTCCCTAATTCTGGTCTTGTGTTGAACTTACTTGCTTGGACATGATCTGATTTGAAAAAATCTGTTCATCTTCCTTTAAAAAATGTTTTAAATGCATTAGAATTCTCTCCACAATTCAGGAATGGAAATGAGGAAAAGGGATTTTTCAGAGCAAATGGAACCCCGAAATTGTGGCTGATTCTAACTATTACACCCCCCACCCCCCCACCCCCAAAGTGAACATGAGGCTCTTTCCAAGATCCTAGAATATGTTTGGAAGAAAATGCTTTGCAATGCTGTAGTAGGCCTGCATGGTTCACTCCAGTGATGGATAGATGAGCAAAGAAGGTTAATCTTTTTCCATTTTTCACCATTACATATTTCTTTCAACTGCTTTGTTTTCCTCCATTGTCTCAAGGTAGCCAATTAATCTTGCATTGCTCCATTCCTATCAAAGAACTACTGCAGAAGCTCTTATTATTCTCCACAAAGGAGAGAGAGAGAGAGAGAGAGAGAGAGAGAGAGAGAGAGAGAGAGAGAGAGAGAGAGAGAGAGAGAGAGAGAGAGAACGGGGGAGATAAAGAAAAGAAGGGAGGGAGAGAGAAAGAGTGTGAGAGAAAGAGGGATAGAAGGATAGAGAGAGAGAAAGAGGGAGAGAAAGGGAGAGAGAGAGAAAGAGTGGGAGAGAGAAAGAGGGAGAGAGAGAGAAAGGGAGAGAGAAAGGGAGAAAGAGAGAGAAAGAGCGAGAGGGAAGAGAGAGAAAGAAAGAATGAGGGAGAGAAAGAGAGAGAAAGAGAGAGAAAGCAAGAGGGAGAGAGAGGGAGAGAGAGAGAGAAAGAGAGAGAGAGAGAGAGAGAGAGAAAGTGAGTGAGAGAGAGAAAGAGGGAGAGAAAGGGAGAGAGAGAAGGTGTGGGAGAGAGAAAGAGAGGGAGAGAGAGAGAAAGGGAGAAAGAGAGAGAAAGAGTGAGAGGGAGGAGAAAGAAAGAAAGAACGAGGGAGAGAAAGAGAGAGAAAGAGAGAGAGAAAGCAAGAGGGGGAGAGAGGGAGAGAAAGAGCAAGAGAGGGAGAGAAAGGGAGGGAGGGAGGGAGGGAGGGAGGGAGAGAGAGAGGGAGAGAGAGAGAGAGAGAGAGAGAACGGGGGAGATAAAGAAAAGAAGGGAGGGAGAGAGAAAGAGAGTGAGAGAGAAAGAGGGATAGAAGGATAGAGAGAGAGAAAGAGGGAGAGAAAGGGAGAGAGAGAGAAAGAGTGGGAGAGAAAGAGGGAGAGAGAGAGAAAGGGAGGGAGAAAGAGAGAGAAAGAGCGAGAGGGAAGAGAGAGAAAGAAAGAACGAGGGAGAGAAAGAGAGAGAAAGAGAGAGAGAAAGCAAGAGGGGGAGAGAGGGAGAGAAAGAGCAAGAGAGGGAGAGAAAGGGAGGGAGGGAGGGAGGGAGAGAGAGAGAGAGAGAGAGCAACTACAAAAACTACTTTGCTTGAAAAAGGTTCTTCTGGAATTCACATTGTTTCATGGTCTCTCTTCTTTATTCTATCTGCTGTTCCACTGATTTCTGAAAACTGACACAAAACTGATGTGTGGACTTAAATTCAAACAACCTTTATTGTGAAGATAGAGGGATCTTCAAGAAGGGGAGAAAGACCAACTTTCTTCAAAGTAAAATCAAATTCACTGCCTCACAAAGTGATTTGAGAGGATTCTGTTTCCCCATTTTGAAGTAAATTTAATTTCCCTCCTCCTTTCATCATGGCAAGACTCTTTAACTTTGCAAAACAAATTGGGGTGGGAAATCATTTTAAATAGAATAATCCATCAACTTCATTTGTCACTTTCTAAACCTTTTATACAGTCTTACAACTAAGTGTTGAAGTTTCACTGAGTTGAAGGATTCCTCAGCCTTTAAATCAGGGGTGTCAAACTTGATTTCACTGAGGGCCGCATCAGGATTGTGTTTGATCTCGGGGGAGGGGGGCATGGTCAGGGTGGGTGTGGCCAGCTTGACGTCACTTGTCTCGGGGGCACCTGTGGTGGTCCAAGTGCTCTGCCAGAAACTCAGAAGGGCCATCCGCGGCCCTCACAAGCTCCATATTTGCTGGCGGAGGGTTGCTGGAGGCCATCACAGCTGAAAACAGAGCTCAGGAGAGCTGTGCCATTTTCGCTTGCAGAGGCACTGAGGCCGGTCCTTTGCTGTTTCCAAGGTGGCCCCATGGGCCAGATCTAAGCACCCCACAGGCCAGATCCCCCCCGTGACCCCATGGGTTGGATCCGCCCCACGTGGCTTGAATTTGATACCCATGGTTTAAATGATATAAAGGTAATCCTTAACTAGCAACCATTCAGTGTTATCATGTACCTCCCTGGGAGTACTTATGACTGGTTCTGAAGTTTGGATGACCGCCCCTCCCTGCAGTTATGTAGTTTGTTTGTTTGTTTGTTTGTTTATTGTCATATTTATATGCCACTCTTCTTCCATAAGACTTGGGGCAGCTCACAGAATAAAAACAACATAACAATAAAAATGCTAAAACAAGCCAATTTAAAATCCCCAGACAATTAAAACCTCACAGCAGATCAGGGAATTTACTGAAAAAGCCATGTCTTTAGGTTGGCATGGAAGGTGTGGAGGTCGGGGGACGTCCAGAGCCCAGTGGGTAAACCATTCCAGAGGATCAGTGTGGCCACAGAGAACGCCCTTATCCTGGGGGCCACCAGCCGACACTGTCTGGCTGAAGGTATCCAGAGGAGGGCAGTCCTATGTGAGCACACTGGGCGGTGGGAGGCCAGTAGGAGGTGGTCCTGCAAGTACCCCAGGCCCATGCCATGAAGGACTTTATAGGTGAGCACCAGCACCTTGAAGCGGATCCGGAGGACCCCCACAACCAGTGCAGCTCGCGCAACAATGGTGTTATATGGGAGCAACGGGAAGCACCTGTAACTACCTGCGTGGCCGCATTCTGGACCAATTGGAGCCTCCGGGTGCACCCCAAGGTCAGCCCCATGTAGAGGGCATTGCAGTAATCCAGCCGAAAAATAATGAGAGCATGAGTGACCGTACGAAGGGTTAGGTTTCCTGTCTAGGAAAGGGTGCAAATGGCGCACCAGGCGGACCTGTGCAAAAGCCCCCTTTGTCACGGCTGTCAGATGGTCTGCCAAGGATAGCCGTGAATCAAGGAGGACGCCAAGGTTACGAACCCTTTCCGAGGGAGCCAGGCACTCCCCTTTCATCAGAAGTGATGGGGAAGCTAGATCATGGGATGCCGGCATCCACAGCCACTCTGTGGTAGAGGGGTTGAGTCTCAGCCTGACATGGTTGCATTTCAGGCAGTCAGTAACTAGCCTGTAACTATGCCCTTTCCAATGACCCACAGTCACATGGCCATGTTTTACAATAGATTTGCCCCAAACTAGCATTTACTTCTGGGTTCTTGGTTTTTTTTTGGCATAACCAGCCCAGAGCATGCCAGGGCTTTGCTTAATGTCTCCATGCCAGGGCTTTGCTTAATGACTGCTGCAAAAAAGGTTTTAAAATTGGGTCAATCACATGGGCGACCCACTTTACACTGATTGCCAGGCAGACTCTCCTTTATGGTCCTAAGTCGAGGACTACCTGCCTCAGGAATCGCAATGCAGAAGGGGGCGTGGCCATCTCAAAAAAAAAAAAAAAGCAGGGAAAAAGGGATGAAAATAAATTCAATATTAATACTGAATTAATATTGAATTAATACTGAATTCAATATTCAATATTATGCTGGTATTAATATTGAATTAATAAATTCAATATTAATACCAGTATATTAATACTAGTTGCCTCTGTTTAACTTTAGTACTCATAGTGAGCCTTCTGTCCCATCCCATAGTAAAATAAACTTTATAAATAAAGTTTATAAAGTTTATTATGTACTCTGCCACAAACATCGAAACGGATCTGTTGGTTTTGGGTTTGATCCATCAGATATGGTTTTCTTCTGGGATATTTTTTTAAAAAAACCTTACCCGATAAGTCAACTCTTCCTGGAGATCTGTCATCCTAATCAGGATAGATTCTGCTCTGCTCTTCAACCCCAGCCAAAATCAATTCCATGCTGCCACCTTGCTGGGTGATAAAATATAGAATGAATGAGTCAACATCCATTCTAAGGCATTTCCGATCTTAATTTAGCTCAGGAGATGTTCTGTGTCGAGATTCGTCACCTCTTTATCATCTTTAAAAGGTGGGTGGAGAGGCAGGAAAAAGACTGCAGTCCTTTGCTATGAGAGTTTCCGATATTGTGCCGTAATTATCTGCTCATAACTGTAGAATCCACCGACAAAGGATCCACTTCAAATTCTATTCCCAAACCTGAAAGCAAACAAGAACGTCATCCAATTCAGTTTATTTTGTGAAAGTGGCATTTGAAAACAACCAAGCGGCATGGATGCTGAAAAGGTTATTCTAGAGAGAGTTGAGCATGTAAAACTTCATCTGTGTTCAAGGTAGCTTGAAGGTTTTGCAAATTATTATGCTTTGTGCCTGCCCGAATCTTTGCTTGCACAGAAATGATGTCGCCTATTCTTTTCGTTCGGTTTCTTTCTCTGATTTGTTGTGTTGCATCGTGCATAGGAAGCAAAAAAGAGTTGGAATTCTGGATAAAATTACATGATCTGCTACATTTGTGTTTGCCCTGAGTTTGCATGGCACAATTATAAATAAGAGGGAGAGGTTTAATCCGTTATGCTGCAGTGCAGATTTTTACTGCAAAATGTCACTTTTCAAGTTGGTTGGGAAGGTCAACCTCAAGAAGTCTTCTTACCCCATCCTCCCCCACCGAAAAAAAAAATAAACAAATTGCTACCCGTACTTGACATGCATCCTAAGGCAGAGAGTTTGTTGACATGATCCACCCATATTAGAGAAAAACTTCACAATTAAAGGTTGAGACACCTGGTTGCCAGAGAGTGGAATCTATCTATCATTGTTGATTTTTCTATCGGAGTTTTTAAAAGAGCGCTTGACACCTGTGGATGATCCCTTCTTTTATACCCGCTCAGCAGGAGCTGAGGAAAAAGAAAAACACTCCGGTGTATATGAGAAAAACATTTTGAGTCTCTTCTGAAAGTGGAACCTATTCATCGTATTCATCTCCCAGCCGTGTCCTGCTGCCTTCTCTGTACTTATTGGGGGTGTAGATGAAAGCACCTGGAGGACACTCAGTTGTCAGCTGTGGATTTGTGTTTCAAAACAAAGGACTCGATGTTTTTTGGGGCCTCAGATTTGGTGGACTCTGGCATGAGAGCTGCCAGATGTTGGCCTGAGGTTTGTAAGGATTTCCTTCTGACTTTGGTGAGTAATGATCAAATAGGCCAGAGGGAAAAAATAACCTATAGGAATGGACAGGCTGGAAGTCAGAATACTGAACTGATCAAATGGTTACAGATTAACAGAGTTGGAAGGGACCTTGTACATCATCTAGTCCAACCCCCAGCCAAGCAGGAGAGCCTACATCATTTCTGACAGATGGCATTCCAGTCTCTTTTTGAAAGCCTCCAGTGATGAAGCTCCCACAACTTCCGAATGCAACTTCTGTTCCATGGGTTGATTGCTCTCACTGTCAGAAAATTTATCCTTATTTCCAAGTTAAATCTCTCCTTGGTCAGTTTCCATCCATTATTCCTTGTCTGGCCCTCAGGTGCTTTAGATTAGAAAATAGCTTGACCCCTTCCTCTACTGTGGCAGCCCTTCAAATATTGATGAAACTAGATGAGATGAGACTAGAAAAGACTAGAAAGTCTTCAGAACGTTAGAACAACTTAGAAAATGGTTTTGGTGGAACTTTTACTAAGATCCACAGTTTTGGCACTGGTACAGTATATGAGGTGAGCCAATCAAATTCAGGTTTGTAGTCAGCTGATAATATACAACTAGAGAACACTTTTCTCATTGGAAAAAGACCTTGATGTTGGGAAAGATGGATGGCAAAAGGAGAAGGGGACAGCAGAGAGGGTTACATTGACATAGTGAGCATGAGTTTGGCCAGATTTCGGGAGGGGGGGCTGGTGTGCTGTAGTCTGTGGGGTCGTGAAGTCGTGAAGAGTTGGGTGCTTGTACAGAGAGGTGGTAGTTTTCTACCTGTGGAGAGTGACTGTTGTAATTCCAGGTTGAGGATTGTTGCAAGAACTATCCAGAGAATTACACACAACGGCCTGAATGTGCGATTGTTTCTTCTTAATCCAAATCAACTTCTTCCTTTCTCTAAAAAAAATAATAAAATAAATGGTGGTGACAACTTAATTCACAGTAGGATACGTGCTTCTTATAGCATGAGTACAGTTTAGATGGCTGCTGTTTAATTATTACATAATTATTAGCTTGTATGGTTTTTGTTAAAGGGGACGCCTTCTCCTATTAGAAATCAATGTGGATATTGCTTTTAAGTCTGCAATGACTCTCAGGTGAGACCATTGATCATTAATCATTGATTGTGACTCGGGTTTTTTGCCAGGAGAAATGTCCTCGTATTTTCATTATTTTATCTTTTGTGAAATCTTTTACGAAAGTTCAAAACATTCCAGCAGAATAGAATGAGGCAGAGTGGCTGGATGTTGGATGGGGAATAAGCAGTGGTGAAATGTAAGATTTGTTACTACCGGTACTGTGGGTGTGGCTTGGCGGGGGGTAATGTGACTGCTGGGCGTGGCCAACTTCTTTTTTTTTTTTACTTTTAAAACCATTTTTTCTACAACCTCTTCAGCCGAAGAGGAGGTAAAAAAAATGCTTTTAAAAGGCTCTGACGATCAGGCAACTCAGCTGGGATCGTCAGAGGCTTTTAAAAGCATTTTTTCTACAACCTCTTCCACCTAAGAGGTTGTAGAAAAAAAATGCCTTTAAAAGCCTCCGATGATCCCAGCTGAATTGCCTGATCATCAGAGGCTTTTTTTTCCTTTTAAAAGCCTCTGACGATCCCAGCTGAGCCACACGATCATCAGAGGCTTTTTTTTTTTTTTTTACTTTTAAAAGCATTTTTTCGGCCGAAGAGGTTGTAGAAAAAATGTTTTTAAAAATTAAAAAAAAGCCTCTGATGATTGCGCGGCTCAGCTGGGCATGGGGGGGGGGCAGGGATTTTTGCTACCGGTTCTTCAAACCAACCGCCGCCATCGCTACCAGATCGGGCAATCCTGTCCAAACCGGGAGCATTTCACCCCTGAGAATAAGCCATTTAACGGCCTATATTGGCTACATTCTTCGTATATTGGTGAAATAATATTTATTTAATGTATATGTCGCCCATCTCATTGTTGAGTGACTCTGGGCTTAATTTTCTTAATTTAATTTTCCTGTTGGACCCAGCATATGAACCCGCAAAACACTTCTATAAAAGATCATTATTTCTGCTTTGTTTGTTGGGAGAAAGGAAACTGAAACATAAGTTAGAAAGAAAACATTTTAAAACTAGTGGCAATGGACCCCAAAGGGTCTAAGAGTGGTGGGATTCAGTCAGTTCGCACCACTTCGGGAGAACCAGTTGTTAACTTTCTGAGCAGTTTGGCAAACTGGTTGTTGAAAGAAATCATTAGGGCAGAGAACCGGTTGTTAAATTACTTGAATCCCACCACCAGTCTAAGACGTATTGATGGACTGCTCAATCCAACAGATTTGTCTGTGCTTTGCCTTCAGGCTTAAACTAAAGCTCTTAAGGCTTTTAACTGGTTTTTAAGAAAAGATCGGACAGCCGTTTGTCCAGAATGGCATAGGGTCTCCTGCCCTAGCAGAGGGGTTGACTAGAAGACCTCTTAAAACCCCTTCCAACTCTGTTATTCTGAAATCTTCTCAGAAGATTTATGAAGCTGCAACCAGACTGAATTGTCAGCCTGCAGTACTCTAAGACAGGGGTCTCCAACCTTGGCAACGTTAAGACTTGTGGACTTCAACTTGACATCCACAAGTGACAAGTCTTAAGGTTGCACAAGGATGGAGACCTCTGCTCTAAGACACTGCCAGATGCAATTCTGTAGTCCCAACTAGGGAAAGATGGAAAGGAGGAAGGACCGTGTAACATTCACTCACCTCATCTAAGCTTCTTAGATGGTGCAGGGGTTAGAGTGCAGTATTGCAGGCTACTTCTGCTGATCACCGGCTGCCTGCAATTTGGCAAGTTCGAATCCCACCAGGCTCAAGGTTGACTCAGACTTCCATCCTTCTGAGGTGGGTAAAATGAAGACCCGGATTGTTGGTGGGTAATAGGCTAACTCTGTAAACCACTTAGAGAGGGCTGTAAACCACTGTGAAGCGGTATATAAGTCTAAGTGCTATTGCTATTGCTATGTAATCAGCCAAGCCAGCTCTGCAGCCTCACCAAGAACCTCCTGTGGGTTCTTCTGCTATGCAGAAGATGTGATGGATGTGATGTTAGCCTTAAAGAAGATCATTTTGGGTGCTTTCTAGTTTTTATCATTTGCTATTGAAAGAGCAACACACAACCAAGGAAGTTAGATTACATACCAGTACTTAACAACAGTTCATTTAGTGACTGTTCAAAGTTACAGTGGCACTGAAAAAAGGTGACTTATGACCGCTTTTCACACTTATGACCGTTGCTCCATCATCATGGTCCTGTGATCAGAATTCAGACCCTTGGCAACTGACTCGTATTTATGACGGTTGCAGTGTCCCGGGATCATGTGATCACCTTTTGTGACCTTCTGACAAGCAAAGTCAATGAGGAAGCCAGATTCACTTAACAACAGTGGTGAGAAAGATTGTAAGATGAGCCAAAACTCCCTTAACAAATGTCTCACTTAGCAACAGAAATGTTGGGCTCAATTATGGTTGTAAATTGAGGACTTCCTGTACAGTCTTTTTGATGTGGTTAATATGGGGGGGGGGAGGAATCTACAGAAACTTGCAAACTAGAAAAATATATTCCAGTTGTCACTTATTAGTGAGTGCATTAAGCGTAATTTGTTTGATCCTCTTTCTCAGTCTAATAGGGGGATGGCAGCCTCACTTAAGATATAAGGCTGGGATATCCTTGGTTGTCTCGGGCCAAGTTTTTTATTTCTTGGACTTCCAGCTTCCCTTAGAGCTATATTAGCTGTCTGCTGGTCCAAGAAAACAAAAAACTTTTAATTGTATTTTAGTATCTGAGTCACCTTCAGGGTTTTTTGAGATTGAAAGGTGGCGTTGAAAAGCCAATTAAATAGGGGAACTGGCATTCTTGCTTTAGTTTGTGAAGGGCGTACCACTGGGAATTTTAGGAGAAAGGATATTCAGCTCTCTCGATGTGTAATTTATGACCCAATGCAAATTCTCCACCACACCCGATGCTTAGCAAGATCTACCTGTTAAGGAGTGTGTGTATCAGTGGTGACATTCAATTTTTTCCCCTACCGGTTCTGTGGGCATGGCTTGGTGGTGGTGGGGTCCTGTGACTAAGTGGACGTGGCCAACTCAATGTCACTCATGGCCATGCCCACTCAGTCACATGAACCCCCCCAGGAAGCCACGCCCACAGAACTCGGTAGAGAAAAAAATGTATGTATGAGCACAAGAAGGGCTCATAGTGAATGCTGTGGCAGAGAGAAGCTGAACTTTTCTCCCTCCATTCATGGCGGAACTGTTGCTCCTTTTATGGTCCACACCCGGCCCTCTCCCTCCCGGGACCACCTTAAAGGGACAGTCTGCAGCGGCCAGAAGAAGTGAGCAGCTAGCGGGTGGGTGTGGGTGGGGCTAACCAGGGATGATTTTTACCAGTTCGACAAACAGTTTCAAATTGTCCCTACCGGTTCACCCTAGTCGGTTGGATCCAGTCGAATTTCACCTCTGGTGTGTATGTGTGTCTATATTCCTAAAAATGAAACTGAAATGCTGCCCAGAGATTCTGAGTGTATGGATAAACTTTAAAAAAGGTTGTCCACATTATATCACAATCAATGGCGTTCAGTGTTTCCTCTGGATTCAAAACACTCATTTGAAAACACGTTGGAGTGAACGGTAATATTGATTTGTCAGTTTATTCTTTGTTAAAAATATCCTTCAGTAAATTAGACTGTGTCACCTTGTACATTAGAATAATGGAGTAAAATTTAGTAAAAATATCTTCTGAGGATCAGCCCCTGAAATAAATGCTCCTTGTTGAGGTATTTCTATCCATCCACTTTTGATTTAAGATAAGGTTTAAGCATCTCATCTTCCCAGCAAAGTTTATAAATCGAAAACATATGTTTGTGCATTTTTCTTTTCAATTCATGATGGTGTTTGTGGCAAGCTGTGACAACATACACACACGAGCTGTGTACACAATGAAATTATGATGCCAACTCTGCCCATATCAGGGGTAAAATTCAGCAGGTTCTGACAGGTTCTGGAGAACCGGTAGCAGAAATTTTGAGTAGTTCAGAGAACCGGCAAACATACACAAGTTCATTTTTATATTACAGTATAGCATTCCAGGCTATTGTTTTAGTGCCCTCACGAAAAGCAAATCCTAATGTGGTTTGCTAATTGATGCTACTGAAAAACAAGAGTCGAGAGTCTCAGAATTAATGTGGGTTGCAAGGGGAATGCGTGCATATTTTTAGCTGATTACAGCATTGTTCTGAAAAAGTGGTTGTTATCTCTGTTGGCAACCAGACACAGAAGTCATTGCTCAGGAGCACCCACAATCTTTGAGATCTCTTCAGTTGGGATCCCCTATTTCATAGGCCAGACTTACACCCCTTTCAAAAGCTGAAGGATCTCTTTTGTGTCAAGCACAGTGAAAATCAGATTCTGGCAGTTCAAATGAATATAGCAATAACAATAGTACTTAGACATATATACTGCTTCATAGTTCTTTCCAGCCCTCTCTAAGCAGTTTACAGAGTCAGCATATTTTCCCCAACAATCCTCATTTTACCAACCTTGGAACGTTTGAAGGAGGGGTGGGTCCTACTTACCTTTACTACCAGTTTGCAACAGGGCCGCACACTCTTCTGCACATGTGCAGAAGCATTTTGATGACGTCGGGGTCGGTGGGCAGGGCCTCCTGCTGGTTTTACTACTTGTTCTATAGAACCGGTGCAAACCGGCGGCAACCCACCACTGGATGGAAGGCTGAGTCAGCCGTGAGCTGGTGAGATATGATCTGCCAAACTGCTGGCAGTGCCAGTGATCAAAAGTAGCCTGCAATTATAATCTAAAAATAAAATCTAAAGATTTATCGCAAGTTTAAGCTCTGTACAAGAATCTGACCAACTAGCGGTTAAGGGAAATGAGTGGGAAATAAGACAGGTATTCAAGATGCGCAGGGACTCAGCCTGGTCAGCTCCTACATTTCATTCTCACCACCCAGAATATTAATGTTTAGAAAGCAAAGGTGGCAAACTCTAATCTTCAGAGGGGATAGAAATTGTACGGCATCAAAAATTTGGAAGAATGGGGAGTTTCTGGTATCTAATTCTGCTTTCTATCTTTTGCTGGCTTGATCATTAAAAAATTATCTTAAGGATGTCTTTATATGCTTACCTCATCTTGATTTGCTTTTCTAGAGTGAGAGGGGAAAATAGGGCCATATTTTCTAGAGTACTTCTAAATTGGGTCATAAGTATCTTTGGGGGAGTGTGTCATGATTTCAAATGGTCGTTAAATGAGGACTATCTATGTTCTTCTTAGGACATGGGTGTCAAACTCATGGCGTCATGTTGCCATCATGTGACTTTTGGGATATTTTTCCCATTCATGGAGCTGGGATAGGTGTGGTCTGTGTGTGACACTTCTGGCCCATGGGCCACCAGTTTGACATCCCTGTCTTAGGGCATGATTTGCCATCATGACAAACCCTATTGTCAGTGTCTTTCCTTAAAACGTGGTGCCTGATGGCTAATCAGTGCAATTCAGCATTATTAATGTATTGCTGTTATGTGTATATATTCAATATTTAGGCATCTCTTGGAGGAATTGTGTCGTTAGTGTTGATATTCTAAGAAACATTTCAATTTCCATTAGTAAACAGACAGCCACTTAATTGTTCCCATACATATGCAAAATAAACTGCTTTGAACAATTCATTTTATCTCTTTTTCTTCAAATGAAGACAGAAGTACAGAAAAAAAGAGAGGTAAACCCATCAGCAGGTGTGAGAAAGAGTTATTAAGGATGCCAAGGACATCTTGTATGATCGAAATTAAGAAAGCATCCCCTTCGTATCCTGAAACAATTTATTTCCATTCATCCTGAGTCTGCCTTTGAGATAGATCCTTTAATGTCTTCCTTATGGCAAGAATCAGCTCCAATATTAAATATTGGCAAATCAAAGTTATCTTTACTGGGTTTTTTTTTAAAAAAAATAACAGTTGCTTGGAGGTTGAATCTGGAAGGTCTCTTGCATTTGGACAAGAAAAAGTTGACTTTGGGAAGATTGAAGGATTACTGGGCCTATTTTTTATGTTAGCAATAATCACATTAAATGATAGATGGGGATAGATCCAGAGGTGAAATTCAGCAGGTTCTGACAGGTTCTGGAGAACCGGTAGCGGAAATTTTGAGTAGTTCGGAGAACCGGCAAATACCACCTCTGGCTGGCCCCAGAGTGGGGTGGGAATGGAGATTTTGCAGTATCCTTCCCCCAGAAGTGGGGAGGGAATGGGGATTTTGCAGTATCTTTCCCCTGCCACACCCACCAAGCCACGCCCACATAACCGGTAGTAAAAAAAAATGAATTCCACCACTGGGTAGACCATTGTATTCAATACTTATTGGGATAAGTTGCTTTGTCATTCCACAATCTAAGCCATAGGTTGAACCCCGGACTCTTGGATGCAATGTGATTGAACTACCACTCAGCCAAGGCCACTCTCCAAAGATTTTTGTGTACTTTTTTACAGTAGCAGGCTAGATACTTTTGGTGAAGGTGAGATGATGCCATTGGTTTAGTTGACTGCTTGGGCACTCTAAACCTCCAGCAAGCCTTCTCCTGCATTCTGGACCAGCTGCTTCCTACTGTTCCAGTTACCCATGGAAGGTTGTCTTGTGTGAATTGAACATCTGTGTGCTAACAGGAAGCTTTGTTTTGCAATTGGAAAAAATGGCGATTAAATCTGAATGTATGTGCAGCAGCCACCTCACAATGGCATTATTTTGATTCTCACTTACTTGGTTGAAATTGCTACCCACTCAAATACTGGTCTCTTCCTTTCTAAATAAAGGTTGTTGGTATAGGGGGTGTAAAAGCCAGTTTAAATTGGTTCAGTTTCTAGGAGTATTGCTCTGCATCCATTGTTCAGAAATCATTGGTATGATTTATGGCTTACTGTTCTGCAAATTTAGTTGATCTTGATTTATTCAATAACCAACTCTTTAGTACAGGGGTCTCTAAATTTGGCAAATTTAAGACTTCTGGACTTCCTCACAGAATTCCCTGGCTGTGGAAGTCATGGCTGGCTGAGGAATTCTGGAAATTGAAGTCCACAAGACTTAAAGTGGCCAAGTTTGGAGATCCCTGATTTAATACGATTTATGAATCCATGTTTTCTGTATTCTATCAAACAGACTGCTGGTTTAAAAGGTAGTGGTGGGGGAATCCCTATTCCAAGCAATGTAAAATTTTGGAACTGGATTTACTACTGCTAGGTATAGGGACTCTTTCAAAGATCTGACTGAAATAACACATCCTTCTGGCTTCCAACTTTATCTACCTATCCAGGAACGTCCGGGCTAACCAAGTTAGAAAATTTGGATTGGAGTTGAACTTGGCTTGGAAGATAAACTGTTGGTTCTCCTTCACGGCTCCTATTCTCAATCTCTTGCTGTTAGATCTCCTTCTTACATCATGGCCCATGGACCAACTCCATGTGATCCAAAGATTGTCCTCTGGAGCCAACCTTGAATACTTCCAGAGGATGGAAAAGAGCTGTGCCCTGTTTCCCCTCGAGTTTTTTGTCTGCTGTCTGCAAAGTTTGAAGGACATCTTTGGGCATTAATAACCGGCATTCAATTTTATCCTATAACTTTGTTTGCTTTCTGGACTGTTTTTAATGGAGCCAACAGTACTTTGGGAATGCATGATTGAAGTGGATAAAGCTATGTCAAACACTAACATATTTTCTTAATGGGAACATGCCATCATAATTTGAAATTTCGCTTTGGATTTTACATTTCAATTAACTTGATTGCAGCATCTCACTTTGATGAAGGGAAAGATATGGAACTTGAGGTTGCAGCTATCAATCACAGATTTCACTGTATCTCTCTGTCTCCTGAAATGCTGTCATTGTCATTGCTGCTATATTTAATTGGGATGTTATTGTTTGGGTTGCTGTGATGCATGCACAATGTAGCAGGTCTTCCACTACATTGGTGGTAGGGAAGACTCTTGAGAGTCCCTTAATCTGCAAGGAGATCCAATCAGTCAATCCTAAAGGAAATCAAACCCTGATTGTTCTTTGGAAAAACAGATGCTGAAAACCTTTGGCCACCAAATGAGAAGAGAGGATTCATCGGAGAAGATCCTGATGTTGGGAAAGATGGAAGGCAAAAGGAATAGGGGATGGTGGAGGAGGGGGAGGTAGTTAGACAGTGTCATCAATGCAATGAGTGTGAATTTGGGCAAACTCCGGGAGACAGTGAAGAATATGGGAGTCTGGCATGCTGTGGTCCGTGGCATCACAAAGAGTTAGACATGACTTACCAACAGAACAATTACTGCATTGTCCACTTAGATGTAGTCTAAGTCTAGGAGAAATTGAATGTGTCTGCATGCCCAGATTATTTTTAGCTGGATTGTTTTATTTATTTTATTTATTTATTTGGTCAAGCATGTATTTTATGACAGATACAAGTGTAAACGTAATTCTAAATACATGAAAAGAATATGAATAAAAACATTAGGACAGGGATGGTAGGTATGCTGGTGTGCTTATGCACGCCCCTTACAGACCTCTTAGGAATGGAGTGAGGTCAACAGTAGGCAGTCTCAGGTTAAAGTTTTGGGGGTTTGGGGAAGAAACCACAGAATCAGGTAGTGCATTCCAGGCATTGACCACTCTATTACTGAAGTCGTATTTTCTGCAGTCTAGTTTGTTTGTTTGTTTATTTATTCATTCATTCATTCATTCATTCATTCATTCATTCATTCATTCATTGGTTCGATTTATATGCCACCTTTCTCTGGAGACGCAGGGCAGCTTACAATGCATTAAGCAATAGCCTTCATACTTTTGTATATACCTGCTTAGTAGGGCTTTTAGCCCCCCCCCCTAAGCGGTGTTCTTTTTTTTATATACAAAGTCAGCTTATTGCCCCCGCAATCTGGGTCCTCATTTTACCTACCTCGGAAGGATGGAAGGCTGAATCAACCTTGAGCCTGGTGGGATTTGAACACGCAGTAATTGCAGGCAGCTGGCAGCTAAGTGCTACTTAACAGCAGTTTAGTCCGCTGCACGACCAAGGCTCCTTGTTTGGATCGGTTTACAATGAGTTAGTATCTATTGTGTGCTCTTGTATTGTTTTGGTTGAAGCTGAAGTACTCATTGGCTAGTAGGACATTGTAGCAGATGATTTTATGTACTGTGCTTAGGTCAGACCAAAGGTAGCAAAGTTCTAAGTTGTCTAAGCCCAAAATTTCGAGTCTGGTGGCATAAGGTATTTTGTTGTGAGCAGAGGAGTGGAGGACTCTTCTTGTGGAATATCTCTGGACCAGATCTCTTTTCATCCACCAGCAATCAAGAAAGATGAGTAGATTTTTTTTTTAAGGTGTTTCGCTTCTCATCTGAGATGCTCTGAAGAAGCTTCTTGGATGAGAAGTGAAACATCTTCAAAGAAAAACCAGAAAGTCCAATTGTCTCTTGAAAAAGCACCTTTGGGACAATCATGATCTGGATGACTGAGAATCTCTATAGACGTTTCGGTAGATGTATATTAGCTAATATTATATATACAGGTAGTACTTGACATGACTTTAATGGACCCTGCATTCGCCCTGTGAATCTGCAGTTGTTAAGCAAACTCTATGGTTGTTACGTGAACTCATGGTTCACTATGGGATGCTTTTTCTGAAGATCAGAAGTAAATGGGAGCTTGGGGCAAAAGTGGACTAGAAGGAGGTCTTCTTCTGACTAGAAGATATCCAAGGTCCCTTCCAACTTTGTTACTCTGTTATGTTATAAATCATCATTCTATGACTGCGAGATGCTGCAAACAGCCATGAATGAACCCAGGTGGAAGATGAACTTAAGAATCAGGGTGCAAATGTTTACCTTGGCTGTCTGAAGAGGACTTATAATGTTTTCTTTTTGGGACACATTGTTTTTTTTATTATTATTATTTCACCAAGCAAAACTAGATGGAGAATCCAGATGGAGAGGCTTTATTTTTTTGTGAGATTCTTTCCCTTGCCCAACCCCCAATAATTATTACTGAATTTTACTGCCCGTGTATTCTTTTAGGCTTCTTGTCATCCAAAGAACTCTACATATATTAGCAGATTAAAAATAGATTAAACTTTCTAATGTACCCTTCCCACAAACCTGCTGTAAATTATGAAGTGAGCCATAGGGAAAAACAAAATAGAGTCCAGCTGTATTTGTAACGATACTCAATGTTTTAAATGACAAGGGAATTTATTTATTTATTTATTTATTTATTTATTTATTTATTTATTTATTTATTTATTTATTTATTTATTTAATTTTTATATCACCCTTCTCCCGAAGGACTCAGGGCGGTGTACAGCCATAATAAAATGACATGAAATACAAAATTTAAAAGCAATTTAAAAACAAATTAAATATTTTGGCCCCACAATTAAAAACCCAAAAATTAAAATACCCCATCCAAATTCTTATTAAGCCAGGCCAGCCTGTTGGAATAGTAGGGTCTTAAGGGCATGGTGAAAGTTACGCAGGTCGGGAACCATGCGTATCCCTGGGGGCAGTTCATTCCTGAGGGTGGGTGCCCCCACAGAGAAGGCTGTCCCCCTGGGGGTCGCCAGTCGACATTGCTTGGCCCTGAGGAGTCCCTCTCTGTGGGAGCGCGTTGGTCAGTGGGAGGCCATCGGTGGCAGAAGGCGATCCCGTAAGTATCCGGGTCCTAAGCAATGGAGCGCTTTGAAGATGGTAACCAGCACCTTGAATCGCACCCGGAAGACCACCAGGAGCCAGTGCAGCTCGTGCAGGAGAGGTGTCACATAGGTGCGTTGAGTCGCTCCCATAATCACCCGCACGGCCGCATTCTGGACCAGTTGGTGCTCCAGGTGCCCTTCAAGGGGAGCCCCATGTAGAGAGTGTAAATGTGCACAATACTGCACAACATTGATGATATTATCTCATTTGGGTAATAAATCGTCTGCAAAAAAACCCCACTAAACTCATAGAACACCAAGGACCCACAGTCCTCCTCCTCTTCTTCTCCCTCCTCCCTTCTAGCACTGATGATGTTCCCTAGTTGGGTAATGAGACATCCGCAAGACAGCAACCAAGCTCAAAAAGCACCAAGGACCCTTCAAAATTAAGAAGTCTAGTACACAGCTGTGTTGATACCAAATGAAGGAACTGAATTATTTCAGCGGAAGACAGGGCAACTAAACTTGTGTGGATTGTGATGGGAACATTTTGTAAGGGGACGTGATTTTAACTTCTCTACAAAGCAGCAAACCCTCGGTTTTAGCCAAGCGGCAGCTTAGAAACGGTGGACGCTGCGCCGTGAATTTCTGTTCCCGTCTCATTTCCACCACATGGTTTCCAGACCCAGTGAAAGGTCAGTGAAAGGGAACAGATTTGTGCCTCATGGATGAGCCACATGAAAAGAACAGCCAGCCTTCCTCAAAAGCCCGACCCAAGACAAACTGAATTGGCCCCTTTTGCCCTGTTGCCCCTAAACGCTCGGCAGAATTCAGATCTCGGAATTCAGCTCTTGCTGGCATTGCAGTAAGTGGGTGCTCCGGTGGGCCCAGAGCTGATCCAGAAAGCGAAGGATAATAGAAGCTTTTAAAGCAGTGTTTCTCAACCTTGGAAGCTTGAAGATAGATGGACTTCAACTCCCAGAATCCCCCAGCCAGCGCTGCTGGCTGGGGGATTCTGGGAGTTGAAGTCCACCCATCTTCAAGCTACCAAGGTTGAGAAACACTGTTTTAAAGGGTGAAGCCCTGTGGTCACTGCCCAACTTGGCTCAATTTTACTTTTCAGCGTTATTCGATGTCAGGACAAGGACCGGCTTGTTGTTGAAAGAACCCAGCAACTGAGTTACCATAGAGATGCAGTCAGCTGTGCGAGGCTGGCAACATCCCCTGAAGCAGACAATGTCGTTTGCTGGGCAACTTCAGTAAAGAATCTGTAGCTCGCGTCAACAGCCCGCTGTGCGCATCCACAAAGGGAGTCTGTCTTTGAAGGCCAGGAGGGGAAGGGCTGCTTAACCCTCTCTTGCCTTGCAAAGGGGATGCCAAAATGGGAGGCTGGCCTCGCCCTGCCTAGGACTGCTTTCCCAGGCACCGGGCTAAAGGAAAGGCAAGCTTCTAGTCCCTGTGATTGTGGAAAGAACTGTTCTGTAAGATTCTGAAAGGCCCTGAAGACATGATTTGATGAAAGGAATGTGGGGAAGTGACTGTATGGGTTGCCTTGCTGAATGGGGTTATGTGCTGTGAGTTTTATGAAAGGATTTACATGCCTTTATATTGTTTTCCTTTTATTTAAATTGTTCTTTTTGATCTTATGTTTATTTCAATTGTATGCTGTCCAGAATTATATATCTATATCATCTCTCTCCCTCTCACTCCTCTATTTCTCATATCTACCTACCTACCTACCCTATCTATCTACCTACCTACCTACCTACCTACCTACCTACCTACCTACCTATCTACCTACCTACTCTATCTATCTATCTATCTATCTATCTATCTATCTATCTATCTATCTATCTATCTATCTATCTATCTATCATCTAAACACAAATGCATGTATGTTTTTCTTGGCTACAGTGTGGTGTAAACTACAGTGTAGTTTTCCATTTCCACCTTCTCTTCCTCCTCCTCCTTCCAAGGTCTACCCTCCTTCCCTGGGATTTCCTAATGGTCTCCTTCCCAATTCTAATTCGGTCTCTTACTGCTTAACTTTTTGAGATTAGCTTCGGGCAGTTCAGCACTGGTGTCTAAAAGCTCTGAGAAAAGTAGGTAGGTAGGGATTATTCTGGGAAGTATGAATATTTATTCTTCTGTCAAGACAAATAAGTCAGTCCTAGAGGAGATCAACCCTGACTGCTCTTTAGAAGGCCAGATCCTGAAGATGAAGCTCAAATACTTTGGCCACGTAATGAGAAGGAAGGACTCACTGGAGAAGAGCCTGATCCTGGGAATGATGGAGGGCAAAAGAAGGTGGTGACGGTAGAGAACTAGGTGGCTGGATGGAGTCACTGAAGCTGTCGGCATGAACTTAAATGAACTCCAGAGGACAGGTGGAGGACAGGAAGACCTGGAGGAACATTGTCCATGGAGTCGCGATGGGTTGGACATGACTTTGCAACTAACAACAACAAGACACTCCAGGACTGATTCTGGGTTGGAGGGAGACAGCCTATTTGCAAGGTTTTGGCTATAGAAATAAGTGTCTCCGAAGATGTGCAATATAATAGTAGACCCCTTGAGTTTTGGAGTGATCTCTCCCCTCCCCCCTCCATGTGCGTGTGGGTGCAGCAAAGTCACTGGTATGGTGGTGACTTCCTGTCACCCTTTCCTCTTTGCTTTTGCAATATCTGAATGCTGTGATGTAGCCGCCATCTGAACAGTTTTCTGCAGAAATGGGAAGGCAGCTTGTATAGATTTTATCACGCTTGAGATAGGTGAAGTGGCCAGAGGTGGGTTTCAGCAGGTTCTGACCAGTTCTGGAGAACCGGTAGCAGACATTTTGAGTAGTTTGGAGAACTGGTAAATACCACCTCTGACTGGCCCCGCCCCCATCTATTCTCTGCCTCCTAAGTCCCAGCTGATCGGGAGGAAATGGGGATTTTGCAATAACTTTCCCCTGGAGTGGGGAGGGAATGGGGATTTTACAGTATCCTTCCTCTGGAGTGAGGTGGGAATGGAGATTTTACAGGATCCTTCCCCTGCCACGCCCACCAAGCCCTGTCACACCCACCAAGCCACGCCCAGAGAACCGGTAGTAAAAAAAATTGAAACCCACCACTGAAAGCGGCCTCTTCTCCCTTTCATTCTTTTCAACCAGTTATTTTTTATTTTTTATTTTTTGGGGGGGAAGAGATTTTTCAGAAATCCAGCTCTTCCTAAGGAGTCCCAGCTACACATACACAATGCATGCATTAATGCCCCATTGGTCTCCTGGGATCTTCTCTTTGAGAACATAAATTTCTCCCATGTTCCCCATGCAAAGGCTGATTTACTTACTGCTAATTTTGCTCGGAGGCTTTCCAATGGTCTTCCGTTGACACAGGACTGATACAGCCTTGCTAAACAGTCTCATATTTTCCCACAGTTCAATAAAGATCTGGCTTCAGAGGGGGAGAAAAATATGTACAGTAGAATGAAAAACATTCGAGGGACTGCCTGTTGTGTCACTTGCTCGACTTTTTTCAGGAGAAAAAAAAAAACAATGCCATTATACAGCCCCAGCTTCTGGTTGCTACAGTGATCGGTTGTAAAATAAAAATTAATGGCATCGAGACAATTGTTCCATTATAGGGAGAGCTTGCATTCGTGTGATAAAACGGTTCTGTTTCTTGCACTTGACAGCTGGTTTTTGAAGCTCCCGGTGAATTTAGGAAGGGAACTCTGCATCTTTTGCTGGGGGCGGTTCTCGGGGAACCACAGCGATAATACTTAAGACTCTTATATTTATTGCGAAAAGCTTTCACTCTCTTAGCAAATGTTGCACCAGGAGGCAACGAAAGTTCTAGAACTGCAGTTTTAGGAAAATTAAGAGGAATTTGCCTCTAGTGCAGTGTTTCTCAACCTTGGAAGCTTGAAGATGGGTGGACTTCAACTCCCAGAATCCCCCAGCCAGCAGCGCTGGCTGGGGGATTCTGGGAGTTGAAGTCCACCCATCATCAAGCTTCCAAGGTTGAGAAACACTGCTCTAGTGAGTCTCTTGTGGCCAGGACTGTGAGGTGGTGGGGGTATCTCCAAATAGTTGTAGACACTGTTTTAACTCCCTGACACACACCCTTGTTTGTAGCCAGTAACACTGGCTGAGGCAGTGTTTCTCAATCTTGACAAATTGAAGATGTGTGGACTTCAACTCCCAGAATTCCCCAGCTAGCCATGCTGCCTGGGGAATTCTGGGAATTGAAGTCCACATATCTTCAAGTCTGGGGAGTGGTGTGGTAGCCTACAGGTGGAGCTCTCACTTCACAGTCAGGAGGCTGTGAGTTCAATCCTAGGTAGAGGCAGATATTTCTCTCTCTGGGTTCACTGGGAATATATCTGCTGAACAGAACTCTGCATTGGTGACAGGAAGGGCATCCAGCCAATACACACTCAGCTCCATTCAGTAACCTAGACTCTACTCCGCAAGAGATTATGGGGTCGTTAAAAGAGGTTGATGACTCCCAACTTCATCTGGGAGTTGGTCTTCTACAACTTGGCAAGGTTAAGAAACACTGTTGAAATGATCCTTTGGGTTGTATGTTCCTAGAAGTCCTTCCTCCTTTGTTGGTAGTTATGGAGAGGAACTTGGAGAAACTATGTAGAGATGGTAAGCAAAACATGAATGACAGAATTATTGAATAATTCAATAATAATAATTCAATAATAATAATTGAATAAGGGCCTGGTGCCTCAGCAGACGAAAAGCATTGTGATTAACACCAGCTGTCTGCAATTACTTAAGTTCGAATCTCACCAGGCTCAAGGTTGACTCAGCCTTCCATCCTTTCTAAGGTAGGTAAAATGAGGACCCAGTTTGTGGGGGCAATAAATTGACTTTATATAAATATACAAAAGTATGAAGGCTATTGCTTAACGCATTGTAAGCCTCCCTGAGTCTCTGGAGAAGGGCGGCATATAAATCAAATTAAAAAAAAAAAGAATAAGTTTCTTTCCCATTTTTCTTTTATTTCTTGAGAAACGTATTTGGTTCTTCCTTAGTTCTTGGAGGTATCAGAGGGAGAGAAGGGAAAACACAACCGGCATTAAAGGAAGTAAACAAATGACTGCTGTGTATAAAATGCAAAGGAAAGATAAAGTGCTAACACATGAAATATTTAAATTGTTAACACGTCAAAACTCATTCAGTTACCATTGTTTATGGCAGCCTAACTTGCAACAGGGAAGGGGACACTGAAAGTTATAACTCAAACAATGACTGTATGAAGGAAATCTTGCAACTGAGGCTAGTAATTGTTCCTGGAATTGTAAATAAATTTTAAAAAACACGTTTGATATCTAGGAACTGGAATAACTGCTTTTATAGGACTGCTCGTACACTATGTGCTCTTTTTCATGTTGTTTGATGGTATACAAACTTGTGCAAAATGCAAAGATTTTCCTGCATTGCTGTCTCCCATAGTTTTATGATGGAGTCCAATGGACTAGAAACCTGCTGTTCCAAGGGTGAAATGTTCCTGGTTCGGACCAGACTGTCTGATCCAGTAGCAATGGCAGCGGGTGGTTTGGAAAACCTGTAGCAAAAATCCCTGCCCCTCCCCTCCCATGCCCAGCTGAGCCATGCAATCATCAGAGGCTGTTCTTTTTACATTTAAAAGCATTTTTTCTACAACCTCTTCAACTGAAAAAAAAATGCTTTTCAAATTAAAAAATAAATAAATAAAAAGCCTCTGACCATCCCAGCTGGTTTGCCTGATCGTCAGAGGCTTTTAAAAGCATTTTTTTTTACAAGAGGTTGTAAAAAAATGCTTTTAAAAGTTAAAAAAAAAGTTGGCCACACCTACCCAGTCACATTACCCCACCACCACCAAGCCACGACCACAGAACCGGTAGTAACAAATTTTACATTTCACCCCTGTGATGTTCAATACCACTACAATAAGATTGTGCTATATAATCCATTAAATTTTTGTTGCTTTGGTGTGATGGAACATTTAGAACCCAAACGAAAAGGGACAGAATCCTCAAATGTGTTTAGTAAAAGTGGGGTACCCAGATATGTGGAAATACGACCTCCAATAGAGGACAATATTTGTAGCTCAGGGTGGACATTTCATTACCAATTGCACTGATGATAAGTAGTTGGGTAATAAAATGTCTGTTAGGAAACAACTAAAAGGCAGCAGAAGAAACTCACCATTTGATCTCCAGGCTAGCGGGTGGGGGGAGGAATTTTTCGGCAGTGGTTTATTTTCTTCCCGTGTTGTCAAAATGTCCCTGGGTTGGGAATGAGGCAACAACATCTTTCCCCTTTTACTGGCAAGTGTGCTGCAGATTATCACCAATGCCCAATAAGCACTCATGCATTGTTCCACTTTTTATCTGCAGACGTGGAAAGACGTAAAGTTGCCACAGTTTCTCCAAGACGTAAAAACTCTGCCAGGAAAACATTGGCCACATTAGCAGAGGCCCATGTGTGTGTGTGTGTATGTATGTGTGTGTGTGTATGCACAAAGAAGAAGGTTGCAACAAGAATCTGGCAGGAAACGAAATACACTAAAGGGGTAACTTATTTAATAATACATATTATAACAGCAGCAAGAATGAGTTTTGCCCAAAATTGGAAAAATAAGGAAACTCCTCTAGAAGATGAAGTGATACAATTTTTTTTTGACGTGTGTGAAAATGGGTAGACTAACCTTTGAATTGAACAATAAAGGCGAGTCAGAATACCACGAGATATGGAATAAATTTTATCAATGGTTGGAACAGAAAAGAGGGTTGGGAACTGACTAGAATTTATAAAATGGAGAATTAGTTATATATGTAACTACAATAGAATGGTAACGGATAAAACAAAGGTATAAGTAATATAGATAGATGTCTTTATATATGTAAATACTGAACAGACCAATTGCATGTAAGTAATAAGGTGTATATGATATTTATCTTTCATCTTAGTATATATGGCAAAGGGAATGTCAGGACGGTTATTCATTTCATTCATTCATTCATTCATTTTTGCGATTTATATGCCGCCATTCTCCCGAAGGACTCAGGGAGGCTTACAACAACAATCAATAATATAGATCACAAAATAAGTTAAGAACCCCTTTAAAACCATATTTAAAATTATCACAGTTTGTGCAACCCCTAGCAAATCAAGTTATTTGACGGAAGAGCCACGTCTTCAGTTCGTGGCGAAAGGAGAGGAGATCCGGGGCTATCCTGAGTTTGGTGGGCAAATCATTCCAGAGGGTCGGTGCTCCGACAGAGAACGCTCTCCCCCTGGGGGCCGCCAGTCGACATTGTTTGGCCAACGGCACCCTGAGGAGGCCTGCTCTGTGGGAGCACACGGGATGGTGGGAGGAAGGCAAGAGGTGGTCCTGCAAATACCCCGGGCCTAAGCCATGTAGGGCTTTATAGGTAAGCACCAGCACCTTGAAACGGACCCGGAGAGCAACCGGCAGCCAGTGCAGCTCGCGCAGGAGAGGTGTTACACAGGAGTAATGTGGAACTCCCGTAACTGCCCGCGCGGCCACATTCTGGACCAGCTGGAGCCTCCGGATTATACCGAGTCCAATGTTTTAATTTGTGTGTAATAAAACTTTATTAAATAATTTTAAAGAAAAAGAATCAGGCAGGAAACAAAGCTTCCATGCCGTGCTGTGAAAAGCAGAGAGTCCATCTCCTGCATCTTAAAATCCAGGCCTCCCCTGCAGTCAGCACTGGTGACAAGGCACAGCAGTGTAAAGCCAGACCCTGCCAAAAAATAATCACAGCATAAAATATGTGTGGCAGTGGGGAAAAAAAATTGGCTAGGCTTAAAATGTCCAGTGCTACTAGGTTTAAAGTCCCCCTGTAACTATTTTTTTTTTAAATGTAAAATATCCACAGCTTTGCAGTGATCTCTTTTGCAGGAGCAGAGTGAGTTTGCCATTCTGCGGTTATGAAGCCTGCTCTGCACATTCACGCTGTTTGCATCAATGATTCACATGGATCCTTTAAGAAAAGACTCATTCATTCATTCATTCATTCATCCATCCATCCATTCATTAAATATCTGGAAAGCAGGCTACCCTTAAATGAATTACCTTGAATCTTGCTGACCTCTGTATAGTTTTATTGGCAGCAGGATGGAAGTGGTTCACTCTTCCAGTGTCTTCTTTTTAATTTCCCAGCCTTTAACCTGGTGGGTATTCTCCCATCCAAGTATTAACCAGGTATAATTCTTGCTCTCCCCTTTTATTCAGTAAAAAACAATAACAGGGAGTTAAATAAAGGTAATTAAAATTCAAAAATATCGCAGCAGTTAACAAACACATTAAACAGATCTAAAAACAAACCACGATTCCAACAACTTTTTTTTTTATAATCTAAATAATTCTTTTTAAAGAAAAAAACCAAGAAGATGGACTATTATGTTTTGCAAACAGGATACTTTTCCTCTAATGGAATCAAAGGTAATCTTTTCCTATAAAAACAAATTTTCATACCAGACATCCAAGGGTGAAATGCTCCCGGTTCGGACCGGATCACCCGATCCGGTAGCGATGGCAGTGGGTGGTTCGGAGAACCAGTAGTAAAAATCCCTGTGCTGCCCCTCCCCCACCATGCCCAGCTGAGCTGCACGATCATCAGAGGCCTTTTTTTTAACTTTTAAAAACATTTTTTCTACAACCTCTTCCCACGAAAAAATGCTTTTAAAAGTTTTAAAAAAAAGCCTCTGATGATCATGCAGCTCAGCTGCGATCGTCAGAGGCTTTTCAAAGCATTCTTTTCTGCAACCTCTTGGCCGAAGAGGTGGTTTAAAAAATGCTTTGAAAAGCCTCTGATGATCCCAGATGAGTTGCCTGATTGGCAGAGGCTTTTAAAGCATTAGAAAAAAATGCTTTGAAAAGTTAAAAAAAAAAAAGTTGACCACGCCTAACTAGTCACATTACCCCCGCCATCACCAAGCTACGCCCATAGAACCGGTAGTAACAAATTTTACATTTCACCCCTGCAGACATCTAATGATTTGTGGTTCTGTTTTTCCAGTATTTTCCAGTATTGTGCAGTAGCCCATTTTACAGCAGCAAATTGATCATTTATGTTTTCAGTTCTTTGAGTTGTCTTACTACATAATGACACTAAACCTATTTTGGGCCCATAACTAAATTTTTAGCATTCTTCAATCAGCCAAATTGAACTAGAGGCTGCTTCTATGTTGTAGCCTGTCAACCGCTGGCCCCTCCAGCAGTTGAATTAGATGATGAGGAGGCGTGGGAGTCGGATCAGCATCAAGGTAACCTCAGAGCTCTGAGGGGGAAGAGGGAATGGGACTGTCAGAGACAAAGACAGAGACAGAGACAGAGACAGAGACAGAGACAGAGACAGATCTTGGGCCATCCGTCAACCCTCAGATGAAGAGTCAACAGCCCTCAGGTCTAGATGTGGCTGATGAGGAAGAAGAGGAACCGCTGGATCCAATGCCTGATGAGTGAATGCACAGAAGACAGAGGAGAGGAGAGGAGAGCAGTGGAAATCTATGAGCCGATCCTTGGGATGGAAGAGCCACCGCTGCTAGTGAAGCCACACACTAGCTCTGGGGATAAAAGGCAGGGGGTGGAGATGAATAGGTGTGGCAGACAATTATTCATCTTTTTTTAAAAATTTGATTTCTATGCCGCCCTTCTCCGGAGACTCAGGGCGGCTTACAATGCGTTAAGCAATAGCCTTCATACTTTTGTATATTTATACAAAGTCAGCTTATTGCCCCCACAATCTGGGTCCTCAATTTACCTACCTTAGAAAGGATGGAAGGCTGAGTCAACCTTGAGCCTGGGGAGATTCGAACTTACTAATTGCAGACAGCTGGAGTTAAATTACAATGCATTAGTCTGCTGAGCTATCCAGGCTCCTATTCAGGCTGTCCCTGCCAGACAGACTTGTTAGCCTGCTGTGTGGGAGAGAGACTTTTGCAGGGGTTGCTGATGTTCCTAATAAAGGGAACATTTATTTAACTACAGTTTGCCATGTTTGGGAGCCAGGTCAGAACATTCTAATCAGTTCCTATACAATTACCTGACCAAGAGGCCAATTTTTTTTTTTTATTAATATGAGTCTGTATTGCAGATATGCCAAAAACAAAAGTGATGTCAGCATTACTACCCCTTTATCTAAAAATCAGATTAACCGATATCCATCCCTACTTTGCTACTGCAATATTGCAATCAGCTATACTTAAAGCTACCATGGAATAGAATCTGGAAGTTGCGTTTGGTGTAAGCCGCAACAGCCTGATGATCAGAGAGGCTGGAAAATGCAGTTATTGTGGGTTTAGGAGAAGGGAGATGCAAGGTCAAGTGCACCATTGGGGTGATTTGGGGCCACTCAGTCTCTTTTTCCATACAATCTACTTTGCAAAGTTGTCCCTGTAGGGGAAAACCAGAGAAAGAAGCACCCTGTATCTTGAAAAGTGGAATGCAGATGTAATAAATAAAAAAAAAATTGATCTAAAAGATCTTTATTGATGGCCAGCTGGTTACTCTGTATCAGAGGTGGGTTTCAGCAGGTTCTGACCAGTTCTGGAGAACCAGTAGTGGAAATTTTGAGTAGTTCAGAGAACCGGTAGTAAAAATTCTGACTGGCCCCCCTCATCTATTCTCTGCCTCCCGAGTCCCAGCTTGTATCTTTACAGTATCTTTCCCCTGCCATGCCCACCAAGTCACGCCCACCAAGCCATGTCATACCCACCAAGCCATACCCACAGAACTGGTAGTAAAAAATTTTGAAACCCACAACTACTCTATATAACTGGCGGTGTTAGTGTTTTCCTTTTTTTAAAAAAAATTAGATTTATATGCCACCCTTCTCCAGAGACTCAGGGCGGCTTACAATGTGCTAATAGCCTTCATACTTTTGTATATTTTTATACAAAGTCAGCTTATTGCCCCCACAAACTGGGTCCTCAATTTACCTACCTTAGAAAGGATGGAAGGCTGAGTCAACCTCGAGCCTCGAATTGGTGTAATTGCAGACAGCTGATTCTTAATAACAGGCTATTAGCCTGTTGAGCTATCTGAGGCTCCTTTAAAGCTGTAATCACGTTTGGACCTGTGAAAAGATCTCATCTTTTATGAAGAACCTTTTCAGGCCTTCTACAAAAGATGATCTTCTTAAGATGTTCTTCAGAACATCTTCAGTAGCTTACTTGGCTGGATGTGGAAGGTGACCACCGGTGGGTTTTGGATTATGTTACTACCAGTTTGCTCCATGTGTGCATGCTCGCTTTGTGTGCACATGCACTCAGTTCGTATGCCTGCCTTCCACATATGCGCCCGGCCTTCCATGCATGCACTTTACTAGTGCACATGTCTCCCACACATGTGCCTGGCCTCAAAAATGTGCCTAAATAGGATGGTATAGAGCCGGGGCGGGCCCACCTGTGCTTTCCGCTATCAGTTCGGGCGAACCGGTACGAACCGGCTGAATACCATCTTGAAGGTGACCTTCTCAAATCCTCCCATTGTGTAACGTTTGCTGAGCATTCTTTCAAAACAGAAAGACGGGATGCAGTGCCAATAAACAAACATAAAATCAAGCACACCAAGCCTTAAAGTCTTCCATCTGCTAGTACTTTTCAGTCGTTTCAGAATGTAAATTATGTCATTCTTGACTGATGGGAATTTCAGACAACCTGGCAAAGCATGACAGGAGCTGAAACTGAAAACTTTTGGGGGAGGGGGGAGGAATGGCACCTGTTGTTCTAAAGACAACAAGGCAGGAGTGAAAATGTAACTGTGAAATTGGATATCCACCAATCTCCTTCCTGTGTGTGATGGTTCAAAGTGTTCTGTTCACTTCCCAAGTGTGTGGAGGTTTCTGAAGATCACCTGGACTTTGAGGATGTAAAGTAGGGGCCAAAATCGTGGAAACCTTTTGGGAAAAGTATATTTTCTAAAACTATCTAATAACACCGTTTTTTTTTTTAGTAGCATCATAAAATTATATATCAATAGAAAGATAATTTAATCAAGAATGTAATGGAATAACTGTTATAAAGGATTTGCCATTCGAATAGCAGTTACTGTATAAAGAGGAAAAGTGAAACGTAGAAAAAAAAATGAGATCTACAAAAATTATCATCATGTCAATTAATCCTTTGTTGGGTAACCGTTAACATGAATGACGGCCTTACAACGTCTTCCCATGGAGTGAAACCAAGTCTTTTAGTTCTGCAGCTGTTTTAATGGGAAACCAAGATTGAATGATGGCTTCTATTAACTGGGTTTTATTGCTGGATCGCTTCTGACTAACCAGTTTCTTTAGTCAGCTCCATAGATTTTCAATTGGGTTAAGGTCTAGGGCAGTGATGGCTAACCTTTTTGCCATCACGTGCTGGGGGGAGGGGGGGTTGTGCACACATGTGCCCACATCCATAATTCTATGTGCCCCGCCCCTGTGTGTGCACACGTGACCCCCCCCTGCTCCACCCTGCTACTGGCACATGGTGGGCCCGGTAGGCCTGTTTTTCTCCCTCCCCAAGCTCCAGAGCCTTTCTAGGAGCTTGGGGAGGGCAAAAGCGGCCTTCCCCACTTCCCTAAGGCCCTCCGGAGGCCGGGAAACGGTCCATTTACCAACTTCCGGTAGGACCAGAAGTCCCATTTTTTGCTGTCCCCAGCTTCCAGAGCCTTTCTAGGAGCTTGGGGGGGGATGGGGAAATGGCCTTCTCCACCCCTTCGGATGCCTTCCGGAGGCCGGAAATGGCCCATTTGCCAACTTCTGGTGGGCCCAGAAGGCCCAAAAATCAGCTGGCCGGTGCTCGCATGTGCGCCAGAGCTGAGCTCGCATGCCCAACGATATGGCTACGCATGCCACCTGTGGCACGCATTCCATAGGTTCACCATCACAGGTCTAGGCTATTCCCAGGCCATTCCAGCAGTGGAATATGTTTATCTTGAAAATCCAAAAAAAAAAAAAAAAAAGTGGTATTATTAGCCATGAAACCTCAAAAAATTCCACAATTTCGGCCACGACTGTAATGCACTGTGCTTGTGAGACAGGCACCAGATTTTCAAGGAATGACTTGGAAGTAATAGGCAGCCCTCGACTTACAACAGTTCATTTACTGACCATTCAAAGTTACAATGGCACTGAAAAAAATGACTTACGTTGAATTTCCACACATGCGACTGTTGTAGCATCCCCATGATCATGTGACCAGAATTCAGATGCTTTGCAATTGACTCATAGTTATGATGGTTTGCAGTGTCCCCGGGGTCACATGCTTTCCTTTTGCGAACTTCTGGCAAGCAAAGTCAATGGGGAAGGCCATTGCCAACCTTGTTACTTACTTAACAGCTGCAGTTAACCATTGTGGCAAGAAAAGTTGTCAAATGGGGCAAAATTCACTTACCGTGGTGGCCAAAATTGTGGAAACCTTTTGGGAAAAGTGTATTTTTGAGGTTTGATGGCTAATAACACCACTTTTTTTATGGAGTTTCAAGATAATCCTATTCCACTGCTGGAATGGCCTGGGAATAGCCCAGACCTTCACCCAATTGAAAATCTATGGAGCCGACTAAAGAAACTTGCTAGTCAGAAGCGACCCAGCAATAAAACCCAGTTAGTATAAGCCATCATTCAATCTTGGTTTCACAATAGAACAGCTGCAGAACTAAAAGACTTGGTTCACTCCCTGGGAAGACGTTGTAAGGCCGTCATTCATTCTAAAGGTTACCCAACTAAGTATCAACTAACACGGTGATAATTTTTGTAGATCTCAATTTTTCTAGGGTGATAATTTTTGTATATCTCATTTTTTCTACGTGTTTCACTTTTCTTCTTACACTTTCTGTAACTGCTATTGTAATAGCCAATCCTTCATAAAAGTTATTGCATGGCATTCTTGATAAAATTATCTTTCCATTGATATATAATTTTATGGTGCTACTCCGAAAAAAGTGGTGTTATTAGCTAGTTTTAGAAAATACACTTTTCCCAAAAGGTTTCAACAATTTTGGCCACTACTGTAAGAAAGATCTCACTTAGCAATAGAAATTTTGGGCTCAGGTGTAGTTGTAAGTTAAGGACTATCTTGTATTGTGTGTGTGGAGGCTGTAAGAATGCATGGAGTGTGACTTCTATTGGGGATAATATAATCATGCTAGGGTAGGAAAGTATCTGGACCTATCGATTTTAATTTATATTAAAGGAGATCATATTGCTTGTCAGGGTGGACAAGCTTATAGACTTCTGTAATTTAAAACCTCCTTGTTTCCCCTCTGCTCTCTGGGGAAACCTCTACTGCAGAGATGGCAAGAGATAAAGTGTCTCTCACATGCGTTTTAATATCTGTGATCTCAGTTTTCAATTTGCACATCATAAGGTTGTTTTGGTCTGTTTTCTGCATCAGTTTACAGATTAACATGGAAATAACAGCAGCCACTGCAGAAAAAAAACTTTAAAAATGCATATACATTGTTGTTGTCAACTTGAAAAACATCCCTGGCCTCCTCTCGAGTTACCATAAGCAAGGGGGGTATGGGAAACCAATGAAACGGCACAGCAGCCAAAGACAGATGCACATTCCAGATTATCTCTCTCAAGGCTGTATCCCAGGGTTACCCACAGTGGCCAGAGGGGAATGGTCTCTACAACCTGCAAAATTTCTCCATTGGTGAATGTGATTGATGACACACCATGGGAGGGGGGAAACAGGGTCATGATTGGGGCGTAAATTACATAGGGTCAGAGCTGGTTTCACTTGGGAATGTGCTGACATGGAATTCCTAATAAATAATTGGATTTCTTTTGAAGCTTGGCTCGAGGTTCATGATTTAATTAGGGCATCGGTCAGAACCCGGATAGTTGTACTTTGATATTTGAAAGTTCTTTTGTGTATAGATTTCCCAGCCTTCTCCTTCTTCTACTTTCCTCCCTCTCTTCCGGTCTCCATCTTCTTTTTCCTTTTCCTTCTCCTCCTTCATCTTCATCATCTCACCCTCATCGTCCGAGAAAACTGCAGGGACTTGTCCAGGTTGAATGAAGGGAATAAACATGCAGTATTTGGGAAAAGTGGTAATTATGTTTATATTTGTATCTGTCATAAAATACATGCTTGATGAAATACATAAATAAAATAAAATAAAAAATAAATTCTCTTTTAGGATCCTTATCTTATCTAGATAGAATCTCAGGTGTGTTTAGGTTTCTTTTGGTTTCAGAGTTACTTATTAGACAAGAATGCGAGTTTAAAAAAATGATTTAAAAAAATTTGCTATTTCAAAGCTTTCATTGTTACTACAATGAGGGTACTCCCAAAAACACTGGAAGTCCCCCCCCTTTTTTTAAGTCCTGCATTTCCTCTAAGAGCTCAAGGCAATTTGGTTTTAATCTCTCCCAAGCAAAGTAACTCAGGGAGCTGCCATGATTGGGGAAACAGAAGACTTGAACCCAACTTCATCTACAGGTAGTCCAATATTTAACCCCCACATCACATAGACCATTATTTCCACCTTTGTGATAAGTTTCTTCTGTTGACTTTACTTGAAAATCAGGGAAATCAAAAGCTAGATTTGGGGAAGTTCCACCTTTGGTGTCCCATAAAGTTGAGAATGGAATAAATTTTCCTTGCATGGAGAAGGAGATTTGAAGTTGGCATTAGCTCAGCTGAAGGGAAATGTTACTTCAGGATTTTATAGTTAAGAATTGCTTTGATTGAGACACACTTCTCAGTTTCACATGAACAGGAAACTGCATGATTTAAGAAGGATGATAAACATTTAAGATACAATCTAAAAGGTTCCAATTTTTTGAGCGGCTAATTTATTATTGAAAAACATGAACGACACGGATAAAAGCTTGATACAAATGGAACTACTTATAGTTAAACAAATAAAGATGCTGAGACATTATCAACTTGTGTGTAAAACAATCAGTGAAACATCCTTCAGAACCTTAATGACTAAACAATTTATTGTGACATAAACCGAACATGCAGTTCAGTTCATTTTTTTTGCATGAAAAAGTATTTTCGTTTGCAGATAAGTAGACAAATAATCAACAGATCAGGTTAAAGCTGACCAAGATGGTGTTCATTCAAAGACATCTTGACTTCCTGAATCACTGAAGAACTAGAAGTGTGACTCCGTGGGGCTGAGCATGCTGGACATCCAACCCAGAATAGGAGCACCCTGGATTCTGGCTGTCTATTTTGGCTCAAACTTTGTGGCTTGAAATTAACAGAGTCTGATTCTTTCAATTATGTCTACCAGTGTTTTACTCAGTGGAATAGAATAATCAAATATCAGGTCGTAAATCTCTACTTAGTCCAGACTGTTCCTTATGTGCTTTCACTTTACTGAATTTTGGGCTGGCAGTAGGATGCTGGTGACTGCCATTTGGTACTTTATATTATCCATGGACTTTAGGCCTTGGCTGCCCTTATTATTATGACTTCACAATATTTTGGAAGGTCATTCTCATACATAGAAGTGACTGCCAGATGTTTTGGTACCATGACTTGAATAATAATGCGCCCTCAAGAAGGAGAGGTTGATGGAGCATCATTCATTCTTCATTAGTGGGGCATGACCCAGTTCTCATGAATAATAATAATAAAATATTTAATCTTCCACACCAAGATTATAAACCTAAGCATTGGGGGAATACTAAAAGTTTATATGTAAGGCTGTTGCAGAATTATGACTGCAGGTTGCCCTTAATTACCCAGTTAGTTGATGGCAGTTGGTCTCCAAAATTATGTAGGGCAAAGCCTGGTTAATGCTGGATGGGAAACCATCAAGATATTCCAGAGCTATTGGCTATACAGAAAATTTGACAATATTTCCTGGAAGAAGACAGTGGCAAACATCTTTTGAATTGCCACTGGGGAAAAAAAAGAAAAAAAAAACTTTGAAGATGCCAAAGATTAGGTTGAATCAAGGAAGACTTGAGGTTTTTCTTTAAATACGTGACATTAACCAATCTCAGGAGAATTGATTTTGGTCATGCTTAAAAGTTACCCAACAACCATTTTACTAGGAAGAAAACAAGGCCCTCATTTCCTTCAGACAAAGCTGTTGGGACCTAGGCTTACTGAGTCATTACAATACACAATTAGTCCCCCAAAAAACTATTTTATTGTAACAGCTAAGAATTACGTTCATTCCCAGCTGAGTCCCAACTAGTTGCAAAAATGTCCTTTGGAAGAAGTCCTTTGGGATAATCACCAACCTTTATCTTCTTTGACACCCTGCCAAAGGCTTTACTTGTCAAAGCCCCACGGAGTTCAGAAACAAACAAGAGATGTCGACTGGAAACAGAGTTAGCAACGCTTTCCTGCAAAAGGCCCAAGTGCCTTTGTTTCTCTTTTAAGCCTTATGGGAGGGGCCAATCATTTCCTGGCCTTACTCCCAAGTCGTCCCTTTTGCTTTAGCTGCTCTTGTCTTCTGGCAGCTCTGCGCATACATGCACTATGAACAGGATCCTCCTGTTCCTCTGCCTCTCTGCTGTCTGACTCTGGGGGCTCCAGAGTCCGCACATCATTCCCAGATGGCTCTAGCCCCATCTCTGCCTCCAACACAGAGCCTTTGTCCGGGCCTTCCCCACACTTCAGGTCTGGCCCATGTTCCTCTCCAGCCTCCTCACTGTCCAACTCCACTGCCAGCTCTGCACAACAAACAAAAGCCCAGATGGGACTGCTTTCCCAGAGATCCCCTTGAACCCTGAAATAAGCGCTTGGCCTCATTGCCATGCGCTCAAAAGCCCGATTGGGCTTATTATCAGGGGATGTCTTATTTTGGGGGAAATAGGGTATCATATTGTTCCCATTCAGTTGTATAAAAAAGTCCAGTTTGGCAGTAATTTTTAGAGGGTCTGTTTAAAACTTTAAGAATTTTATACTGATCTGGGATAAGATGATTTACATCTTGCATTTATGTTTTGGTGGCTCAAATCCAACCAAACTTTATTATGATCTTTGAATAGAACAGCTTCTTAGTTATATATATAGCCATTTTAAGTTAATATGTTAAGTTTTTAGCATCCTGAATTTGTATGATCCTGTTTCTCCTTTCTTGACTTTCTAAATGGTAAACTTGGCAGGAAGGACCATTTCTTTTTATTCGTTTGTAAATAATTATGGGAGACTTCTCATCTGAGGCTTTGGCCGCATATAACACCCATTAGTTTCCTGAGCTTTAATATGGATTAACTGTTGGCATCTTTCCAAATATTAATCTTTTTATTGCTTTTTTTTTCTTGCAAACCTTAATGTTATATTAGCAAGCTGGAATATATGCATACACATGAGTTACATTCACAAAAACACACAGAGGTACACATTTATCTATGCATATATGCATACTGTAGACCTGTAAGACAGTACCAAAACAAGGGAAAAGGTTTAATTTGTAGCCATTAATTTCTGAAGACAGAATGTCAATAATCTCAGTTTTATTACCATTAGATAGTTGTCTCATCAAAACAGTGGATTTCGCCCCTGACATCCTGAGTTGGCTTCTGACAATAAAACCAGTTTAGAGGGGAATACTGCTTGAATGGGGTTACTTTAACTACAGAATGTTGACAATGGCACCAGGGTGGCATTTGACTGGTTCAGTCCGGTTTGGGCAAATCCTGCCCAAAGTAGCTGGGCGCAATCCTGTCCTATATCACTGTGTTTTTGACACTGCATGTATGCGTGGATGGCGCACGCGAGTGAATTGCTGTGTTGTTTGATGTCACACCCATGAGCGGATAGCACATGCAAGCAAATTGCCGTGTTTTGTGACATCGCACACATGCATGCACTTACATGCCTTCACATTTCCAGCACTGGGTGAACTAGTTGCTACAGTATGTGAATCCCTCCTCTGAAAGACACCATTTTTGCCAGATACATTGCATCTTATAAGATATGTGGAAATAAATTTTAACCCATTGTTAAAAACAAAATCACTCCTGTAAACTTCTTTCAGAGACTTCGTTTTGGTTTGCATTTCTTGTCTGGTGTTATCTCCTTGACATTGAACAGATTGCCGATTTCCATAGCAGCTATATATCTGAGGGTATAAGCAGGACACGGTGGCTCAGTGGATAAGACGCTGAGCTTGTTGATCGAAAGGTCGGCAGTTCAGCGGTTCGAATCCCTAGTGCCGCATAATGGGGTGAGCTCCCTTTACTTGTCCCAGCTTCTGCCAACCTAGCAGTTCAAAAGCACGTAAAAAAATGCAAGTAGAAAAATAGGGACCACCTTTGGTGGGAAGGTAACAGTGTTCCATGCGCCTTTGGCGTTTAGTCATGCTGGCCACATGACTATGGAGATGTCTTCGGACAGCGCTGGCTCCTTGGCTTAGAAACGGAGATGAGCACTGCCCCCTAGAATCAGGAACGACTAGTACGCACATGTGGGGGAACCTTTACCTTTACCTTATAAGCAGGACAGAACTAGAAATTTTGGAATATTTTGTCAGAACTATTGAATGTTAGTTCCATGGATCTTTTCCTCTGGATAAGTCCTTTTCTCTATGGATGCTCACCAGAAAAAAAAAAAAGTAGTTAATCTTCCCTCATTGCCAAATACAGCAACATCTCCATCTTACACCTAGTGCTAGTTCAGTTGTGAATGTTGTAACTAGAGGAGAAAGAACCTTATGGTTGACCATTTCAGCAGCATGAAACAATGTGTGTGGTCTGCACACTTGACTAGTCTTTTGGGGATGAGGTCAGTGATGGGTAACCTTTCCCAGACCAAGTGCCCAAAGCGTGCATGCGCAAATACGTGCGTGCTGCCCCCTGCCCCTCATTCATGGGTCCATTGCACCCTGCATGTGCCCCAACCCCTCTGCTCATGCCGGGCCCCCCATATGCCCTGCACCCCACACATGCATACAGGGTCCCCACACATGCGCCACACCGCCATGCATGCGTGGCAGAGACCTGAAGACCAGCTGGCCAGTGGGAAGCACACACACACATGCACAGCAGAGCTGAACTGGGGTAATGGCTTGCATACCCACAGAGAGGGCATTGTGTGCCACCTCTGGCACACTTCCCATAGGTTCACCATCACTGTACTAGAATCACCCTCCCCCAAGAGATCTTGCTGGTTTGACACTTCTTTCTCCCATAATATACTGGTAATTTATGTGTGCATATAGCCGTGCTGGTGAACCTATGGCACACATGTCCGAAGTGACACCCAGAGCCATGTGGCCTGGCACGCAAGGCGTCACCCATTCCTGTTCCTTGTTTCTGGTGCATATGCGTGCGTGGCAATCAGCTGGCCTTCATGCATGTGGCAGTGCTGGAAACTGGAAGAGCTGGTTTTCCATTTTACTGCGTGATTTTGCTTACCGGCCAGCTGATCGTCATGCACGCATATGTGCCAGAAACCCCGAACACTAGCTGGCTGAAACTGGAAGTTCATTTTTGGACACATGCATCCACCCAGTGCAGCTCCTCTTCTGGGTTGTGGCCCAGACAAACACACACGTATGCACATGCCTCCTTTTCGGCATTCAGTGCCAAAAAGGTTTGCCATCACTGGTATATAGGTTTCCGTCTAAAAACAGAAAGACAGGAGAAAAGGGTGTCAGGATGTGATGCCAAATAACGATGCATAAAAAAAGAAGTGGATTCATAAAAAGCAGTTCTGTTTTTCTCTATTATCACTAGTTCTGCTGAGTCAGGAGCTCTTCCTCCTCTGCTGCTTTCCCTTTCCAATTGCAGTGGAAAAGTTTAAAAATGTTCCCGTAATATTTTGCTTCATTAGGGAGCTCTTATTGCACTTTATTTTTTTGCAAAAAGGACAATGAAAGTGACGATTCTTAAAACCTGCTTTCAATACATTGTTCTGTGACACACAACATCTATTAATGACTGATTGGGATCTTCGTGCCGCTTGCCATTTACCGTATTTTTCAAACTATAAGATGCTCCAAATGCACAACTCCTCTATAACTTTAGAGGAAGAGAACAATAAAAAAAAATCTGACTCAGCTGCTGCGGCCCGTTTGCTGCCACCGCCACCCATTCACCACCGCCCATTCGCCACGTCACCTGTTCACCACTGCCCCTTCACCGTGGCCTGTTCCCTGCTGTTGCAGCCCCTTCACCGCAACCCATTCGCCACAGCTCATTCGACGCCATTCACCATGAATGGGTGGCAGCGATCCCCACCTAGAACAGCTGATTGGCACCGCACCAACTCCCTTCCCCCTGCTGCAATATTCACTCTATAAGACACACAGACATTTCCACCCATGTTTGGGTGTGTGTGTGTGTTAAGTACATTTTATAGTCCGAAAAATACAGTATTTGCACTAGGAAGCCTGCTTCCAAACCTGCAGAAATTTCGCATGGGATTTTTAAGGTTTGAATAGGAACAACTGAACTTTACAGAGGATGCATTCCAAATCTCTCTTGTGGGCAATTTCAAGGGTAAAAGTATAACTAATGGAAAGTCATGTAAGCAATTGTTGCTGGTATGAGAAGCATTCACCAGGTGCACTAACTAGGCCAAGGGAGATGGCTGGAAAGAGGCAGGTAGAACCAAATCAAACCCAGAATGGCATGGGGTCAATAGGCTGCCTCTTGTCCACCAGTAGGAAGCAGAGCTCAACACAGCAACTCAGCAGTATGAAGGTTCCACATCAGGTTAGCAGTCCAAGATCAAAGTAGGATGAGACAGAATATGGGGGGAAATGGCCAAGGCATTTCAAGGCTGGATTGTTAGGGGTTGAGAAGTTTTTCATCAATAGTTGTTTCAACACAATAGACACTGCACCTTTGCCGCTCAAGGCATGGCTCAAAGGAAGAGAGTCCTGCTCATAAGAGTTGGGCCTGAATGATTCAAGTGGTCTCACCATTAGGTGCAATAACACTAGGAAAACAGAATAGTTCTGCTTTACTTGTAGATTTATTGGAGCTTCTCCTAGCCCTGGGATGGCGAAGCTATGGCATGCGTGCCAGAGGTGGCACACAGAGTCCTCTCTGTGGGCATGTGTGCTGGAACCCGGAAGTGCCAGCTGCTCTTCCGGGTTCCGTTGCGCACATGCACACCAGCCAGCTGGTCTGGACTGCATGCACACCAGCCAGCTGCTCTCTTCCAGGTTCCAGCACGTGCATGCACGCCAGCCAGCAGGTCTTCAGACTAGGGTTGGTTACGCCAGAACCCGGAAGTAAGTAGCTGTCTGGTGTGCATGCATGCTGAACCAGCTGTCCAGCACGCATGCACACAGTGGAATCCGGAAGATCAGCTACTCTCTTCCGGGTTCCGGCGCTCCAGTTTTGGCACGGTGCTGAAAAGGTTAACCATCACTGTCCTAGCCTCATGAAGGAAATTGGAGTATGTTAGATACAGGATTCTTGGGAGTGTTCAATGGGTTGTTTCTCTGGAATCCTCAACCCATCTTCTCTTCATTCCCCTTCGATAGGTAGATGGTCTTTGGTTGTGAGAGCTGATATTTGAGATGATCTAATCTGATCTGTTTTGTTATGATCTGCTCCTTTATTTAGCAGGGATGACACATTCACTGTGCTAGCCTATCCATAAATAGCCATCTCTTGTTTTATTCTGACTCATATTCCGTGAATCACTTAAAAATAGTGGATCCTAGATTGCCTGATATGGGATTTCATCCATACGCCTCCAGGTTAGTTGGCTTCGTTTCTCCTGAATATATTTTATCCATAAGCAAAGATAACATTAAAATTGAGAATGATGGAAACATCCTCTTCTGATCTCTGGAATTGCCGTCACTTCTATTTTTTATCAACTGCATACATTCATGAATGTATGTCTTCATTCTTTTTCTGTACATGGTGTCAATCATGTCTGCCTACCCAACATCCATCCATCCATCCATCCATCCATCCATCCATCCATCCATCCATCCATCTATCCATCCATCCATCCATCTATCCATCCATCCATGTAAGTTATTTCTTTCTCCCTTCTTCTTTTTCTCTTTCTTCCCATTATCCATTCTGTCTATATTTCCTTCTCTCCATCTCTCCACCTACTCACCCACCTACTACTTACTTCCTTGTATGCTGCCTCAAACACATTTGGCCTTTCAGAGAGCAAAATAATAAAAGGAAGAAGAGCCAGGAAAAACAGTGATTCCTTGGGGAGCGATCAAACCAAATTCAATCACAGTCTGAAAACCAAGATGTGCCAACAGAAAACACCTCACTTCCCCCATCCTTTCTTCCTCAGGGCCTCCTTGAAAAAGACAAGCATTTACCTCTTTGGCACAGCTCAACCGCGATGGGTCTTATGGATTCTGGGGAAATGCTGCAGGTACGCAAGGCAGATGCAGTCATGGAGAAGATGCATCTCTTACATCTCACATGGTTACAATGCCTCATAGCTCAGAGCTGCAGATCCACATGCCAAAAAGTTTAGGATGGCACTTCTAAGAGGAAGGAAAATATTGTGCCGATCGGGCCTTGTGTTAACTGAGCATTTGTTAAGCCACCCAGTTTGGGGGTACAGAGAGCTGTCAGTGCAGCTGAGTTTTCTAGTTTCTATAGCTACCACAAATGCAATTATTACCAAATAGCTTCTCTGCAAATTTTATTGTAACCTCAGATCATTACTGGCATTTTACTCCTTGCTCGGTTCGGTCCCTCCCAACCCCTCAAGTTGCCCTCTGCGATCCGGAACAAACAATTATTATTTCTGATTTGAAATTGAATCAATGCTGCTTTCCATCTTAGTTAAGCATTTTATTTTGCAACTCGTGGCTGCAGAGCTTCAGGTTGTATCTGTAAATATATTACAAATATTATTACCCCTCATTTTCTGGGGGAAAGATACTGTAACCTGAGCTGCCTGGAGAGAGCTTTTCTCCCTCCAATTTTTTTTATACTGTTTGCTGGATAGCAAATTTGGCATGAAATCACTGCAGTTGATCATTCCTATTATCCTCGCATTTCTTATATACCTTGGAGAACCAGAATATTATCTCTTGGAATAAACACCATGCAAATACAGACTTGGCAAAGTAGAGCTGTGTGTACAGTTTTGTTATTGACAAAAGAAAGCTTAGGCAAAAAGAAATGCAGATTTTTTCCCCCCTTTTGTCTGCAAAATGATGTTCCCCTTGGCTGCTTTGTGATTGTTCTGCGGTTAAAAGAGGAGGAAAAAGGAGTTTTATTTGAGGCAGGAGGGCCCTGCATGCTTTTTTGGGGGGGGGGGGGGGTAAGAGAAATAAATGAATCTGTGTATCTGGAAGCATCTAGAAAAATCTGTCGGAAGAATGAAAGGAGGTCAGGAATTCTGGATCGTGAAATGATTTGTGCGATTGAAATTTGCAAGGAATTATGATGCCGATGGTTTTCGGTGTATTGATTGAAAGGCTGGTTCGTGTGTCACTTTAAGCCAGCAATCCTGGCTTATTAAAGAATGCTGTAGTGCAGAGGTGTCAAACTCAAGGCCCGGGGGGCAGCTCTGGCACATGAGGTGCTTAGATCTGGCCTGCAGGACACCCTAGAAACACGAAGGACCGGCCTGGGGTGCCTCTGCCAGCAAAAACGAAGCTCGAGATGGATGTGTGTGCCCCTCCCAAGTTCTGTTTTCACTGGCAGAGGGGTGTTGAAAGCCTTTGCAGCCAAAAATGGACCTCATGAGGGCCATGGGTGGCACTCCCAAGCTCTGTTTTCACTGGCAGAGGGTTGCACGAGGTCGTCGCAGCCAAAAACGGACCTTGGGAGCCCATTTTTCCCTAGCAGAGGGCTCGGGCCACCACAGGTACCCTTGACCCAAGTGATGTCGAGCTGCCAATGAGTTAAACACAACCCTGATGTGGCCCTCAATGAAATAGAGTTTGACACTTCTTCTGTAGTGATAGTTTTGTGGCATTGTTCTATTCCTCTCTTTTAATAAAGGGAAAAATCCAGACTCAGAAAGTTTACAACCCAGCATAACCATTTACTTTAAAGATGCCTTTTAAGTTATAATCCCCAGTTTAAGCTTTAATGCAAAGTTATTAATTTGGTTTCCTTAGTTGTGGAGGGAAAGAACAAAATTGGGGCTTAAGGAGGTTCCGTAAACTGGGATTCCTGATATAAAGGAAATTGGGAGGGGGGGTTAGAAAGGAAGCATTTTAGCATATTTTTGGATGGACTGAAGATCAGAGGAAAGAGCCATGAGAAAATATGTTCCTTTTTTAAACACCATGCATACTAGAGCAATTTTATCGGTACATGATGATGTTCGTCCGTTGTGTTCGAAGAGGACCTTGACATCTAACAGGTTGTGGGCTGTCCGCGATGTGTCCACAGGTGGTTGGTAAGGCCTATATGGGCACAAAATGTTCTGCCACATGTCAGAAGTGCTGTAAAAAGACTCTTGTGCTATGGTTTTTCTTCTGTCCTCAGATGTCTGGCAACCTTGGTTGTACCATGTTGATCGATCTTGTGCCAGGAGTTTCCAGGAGGTGGTGTCAATATCCAGGGACTTGAAGGAGGCTTTCAATGTGTCTTTGTATCACTTCCTCTGTCCACTGTTCGATATACCTGATGTAGCCAGGAAGAGTCTAAATTTCTGCTCTTACCAAGTCAACAAAGCAGCCCTCCATCCTTGCTCAAGCTGATGTTCTCCAGTTCTGCTGGACTGGAGGAACTGCCATCTCAGTTCACTCAGAAAGCTTTAATTTATTCTCTTTGCTATATGATTACTCCAGGTTCCTTCAAGTCACCCAACTTGAGGATCCTGAGACAGAAGTCTGGATTGAAAAATAGTTTGCCATTTGAGATCCGCTCAATAAAAAGCCTTTTGTATGGACCATCCACATCTCAGATCACCTTATTTGCATAACAGAGAGAGCTTTGCCAGTAACTTAGGAAGCCTCTCAATTGTTTGAAGTTTTCCATTAGAAGACTCATCCATAATTAAATTGTAGACGAAGCTGGTTGTGTTACAGGCAGACCTAGCATTCTGTCTAGTATGTGTGGTGTAGAAGATTATGCATATTATATTCTCCAATACAGGGCATATGTCTATCATGTATGTTATAGTATGCATACTGCATTTGTGTGCAAAGATGAGAGATGAAGAAAGATCTAGCCACCTCTTTATTAAATTATTCAAAGGATGCCATTTTTCTCTCCTTGAATTTATGGCCCTCTTTGGTTCTGGAAATGCACCTGTGTGTGTCTGTTGGATTGTTTCTGGAGGGCTGCTGCATCTGCTCAATTCAGACTCCAGCTAAAATGGTCCAGAGTTGATTTGTCAAATCTAAGATGAGTTACTCTCTGCAAGCAAAGGAGGGGACTGTGCATCTGCAGCAGCAGAGGGGAGTGGATTTTGCTGGCTCAGAGCCTTCCCAGAAAGAGGCTCAGATTAAGGGTCTGAGCAGTCCTGAGCTGGATAGGGGAAGTGGGAGAGAAGAGGTTCAGGGGAGCTACATTTTCAAGAAAAGATTGGACAACTATCCAGGATAGGATGAGGATTCCTGCTTTGGGTAGGGGGTTGAAATAGACCTCCAAGGTCTCTGCCAGCCTTATGAATCTATGTTCTACATCGTAGAATCCCTCAGGATATATTTAGTAGGTAAGAAAGTTATAGTTTTAGCCTAGCAAGTTTTTATCCATTAAGATAAAGGTAAAGGTAAAGGTTCCCCTCGCACATATTTGCTGGTCATTCCCGACTCTAGGGGGCAGTGTTCATCTCTGTTTCAAAGCCAAAGAGCCAGTTCTGTCAGAAGACATTTCCATGGTCATGTGGCCGGCATGACTAAACGCCAAAGGCACACGGAACGCTGTTACCTTCTTACCAAAGGTGATCCCTATTTTTCTACTTGCATTTTTTACGTGCTTTCGAAACTGCTAGGTTGACAGAAGCTGGGACAAGGAATGGGAGCTCACCCCGTTATGCGGCACTAGGGATTTGAACCACTGAACTGCCGACCTTTTGATCAACAAGCTCAGCATCTTAGCCACTGAGCCACTGTGTCCCTCTTTATCCATTAGATGTAAGCAAATAAAAGTTTGAATTTGATCGGATCTCACTTGTCTTGTCTCTGGGCTTGGCCTAACAATTATTTCAACAGGACCTATATATTAGGCTCTCATTGAAATTAAGATCTTAAAGGGACAACATTCAAATGTAGCCTTTGATATTTTCAGAAAGAAATCAGGCCTGCCACCTGAAGGACTATAACAAAGAAATGATACAGTAAATACCCTGTTTTTCCCAAAATAAGACATCCCCTGATAATAAGCCCAATCGGGCTTTTGAGTGCATGCCAATAAGACCAAGTGCTTATTTCAGAGTTCAAAAAAAATATAAGACAGGGTCTTATTTTGGGGGATTTCCACATGCAGTATTTCTCAACCTGGACAATTTTAAGATGGGTGGATCTCAGCTTCCAGAATTCCCCAGCCAACCCGATTAAGAGACTGTGCAGTTTTGAGTTGTATGGGGGGGGAGGGGAGATTCAGGAGACCCACAATCTAGAATATCTCGGGGTATATCTAGTAAGATTAGAAATTTATACATTTAGTCTGGCAAGATTCTGTCCATCAGGAGCAAGCAAATGAAGGATCAAACTGGATTGGATTTTGCTATCTCATCTCTGGACGTGGGCCTGACAAGCAACCTCTACTTTCATTCAACCTCCTTTGAATCACTGTGATTTCCTTAGCATGCCTACTTCCTCCTTTTTGCATACAACTGCGGGCTTCTTCAGACTGAATCACGAAAGATGCATTTTTTTTTCTTCCCAGTAGATTGACCAAAATAGAAAAAAAAAAAAAAAGCTCTACTTTAGAAGCAGCGATTGTTGACTCTTAACTGTTATTTGAGTGGGTTTCCCCCCTTAAATGTTACTTTTGCTTAGATTGGTTTGAATGCCTAGGGACATTAACGTAACTGATTCACTAGGTCACCTTGAGTTTGGCAGATTGTCCTAAGAATGAAAGGTCATTTCACTACATAGAATGGTGCCTTTTGATCCTGTCCATGTGATATGCAGACTGATTTTTTTTAACTGCTGGAAGGTTATAATGTCTTCTCATAAAACATGATATCTCACTTCAACTCCAGGGACTTTCTGTGCTAAACACAGTCCTTCGTTGTCAAGTCGGTTCAGATGTTTCGTAATCTGATGAACATTGTTTCATCTGGACTGTCATTCAGTGGCTGCCATGTTGAGTTCTTGTAGGCTCATGATTCTGCCATCACTGGTGAAATCTACCTTGTCAACTTTCAGCCTCTATTTATTTGCCTTTGATTTTTCAAACAATTCTTCTCTTTGTACCAAGTCCAAAATGTTTAAGATTAGTTTTGTTATTACTATTTCTGCTAATTGCACAGCGTGTCTTCCAGAGGTGGGATTCACTTGCCTTCCCTACCAGTTCCAAATGTGAGTGCATACACACTGCTCACTGCTCAAACATCCGGGCAGGTGGGTGGAATCTCCCGGTTGCCACTACCGATTCGGCCGAACTGGACAGAACCGGCTGATCCCACCACTGGTGTCTTCATAATTTGAAAAACACAATTTAGGGTATCCCATCTGAGTAGGAAGGGAGATTTGAGCTAGCTCTGAATTCTACAGAGACCAGTTATAAGAAGATGAAAGCCTAGAAATATGTCTAACACCTAGGAGAAAGTTTTCTTGAGAGTAAAAAGACTCCTTAAGAATTTTCCTTGTGAACAAGCTTCTCAAGAACTTCAGATTTCAGCCTTGGATAGAATTACATAGAATGCTCTGTAAACAATAAATAGAATGAAGGAAGGAAAATATACATGTCCCAGGATCATGTTGCAGGATCCAATCTGAGTGGATCACTGGGACTCCAGGGATCACCCTGGAGCTTTTGGACTCATGCTGGAGCCCATCCTCAGGGAACTTCTTTCTACCAGAATATGTAGATCAATAGAATGAATAGAATGAATAAATAGAATGTCTTGGAACCTTTTCAATGCCTGGTGCCCATGGCCCTTTCTGTCAGGGTTCCAAGTAATAGCCACAAAGAAAGAAAACTCCTGAGGCTTGAGTTTCCTCAACGTTTCATTTTATTAGAGATGTTATATTGGCAACATCTGAAAAAACCCAAGTCTGGAAGCTTCCAGGTTTTACCCACCCAAAGGAAAGTTCAAGTCCCTGCCCAACACCCGCATGTCCATCACATGGTCCAATCAAAGCACCGTCCCAACTGGAGATGCCTCCCAGTTTCATCCATCCAAGTGCAGGGCAAGATGTCCTTGACTCTCTGAGAAAGGAATGTTATTATGACTACATATCACCCATGCTCCCAATTTCCCACAGTAGTATATGTGGCAGGCCTGAAGGACCCAATGCAAAAGATGGCTTCCAGGCCTGACACTTTCCTTGACCTCTGGTGAATCTTATTTCCTTGAAATTCCTCAAGAACAGCTTAATTTTGTTACTTCTTCCTGATGACTTGATCCTGATCTTGACCCACTTCCAAGGACTTTCAGCCAGCCAGGACACACACTGAGCGCAGCGGTGAACAAAACAGTACCCTTCTGGCTTCTCAAAGAAGCCAACCTTGCTTTCGCTTGCTGTGATGTTACTGAGATTGTTACAGAGCATGGATTTGTTTAATACTTTCCAAAGCTGCCTAAGCTAGAGGTGAATGTATCAGCTCTTGTCACCTTATGGTGACAAATTACTGTGTTTAGAATGCATGGTGTGAAGCAGTAATTTCTTTTGTCTGTCCCTAAGCGTATATCAGTCAGTTTAATTAAATGGCCTAAAGTTCTAATCTTATATGGAGAAGATAATGAAGCATCTCTTTTTTCCTCCTCTTGGTCTCAACACTGATGATTTTCAAAGGGGAAAAAAGGTATACTTAATGTCATGTAAAATTAATGTTATCTCTCTCCCTCTTCTAATTTTTTTCCCCCTTCCTCTCTCTCTCTCTTTCTGTTTGTCCGGTCATCTCTCTTCATGGCTGCAATCAAAATCCCATTCAGAAAAGGGAGGAATGATGAAGTTTACGACCTCTAATGCAGAGGTCTTCAAACTTGGCCGCTTTAAAACTTGGGGACTTCAACTCCCAGAATTCTCCAACCAGCTTAGGTGGCTGGAGAATTCTGGGAGTTGAAGTCCCCAAGTCTTAAAGCGGCCAAGTTTGAAGACCATTGCTTTAATGAATTACTGTCTGATCTGTATGATTTGAACTGAGATGCCTCATTTCCAGCAGACCGACCCGCCGAATGCTGTGGAAATGAGCCTCATTGCTTCTCTTTGAAAAGCAATGTTTTTAAAATGGTAAATGAAATAAAATAAGATAAACCCTCTAGGGTGTATTGATTAGAGATTGAAAGGTTTTTAAATCCAGTTTAGATTCAGAGATATGCTAAACCAAACAAAGCCTGTTTAAGGATTCTTTTCAGCTTCGGGACATATAAGTCAAGTGAAGGAAAACCCCGTAGAAAGGCACAATATACTTCTCATCCAAAAAAATAAAATAAAATAAAAATAAAATAAAATAAATGGAAGCAGAGTTATGCCCTAAGGCTGTACGTTGGGGACTCACAAAACTTAAATAAATCAATATCAATTGTTATAGTACATGAAACCTTTCACGGGGACTGTTGGCTGTAATAAGTCATGTGACAAGCCATAATGCTCCCGCGTTCACCTTTAAAAGTTCAATTATTTTGGTGTGAAGGAGATCAATAGCTAGGCAGCCGTTACTGGTTGATGAAACTTAACCTAACAGAGTTGCTCTATTTTGAGCCCAGCTTATCTCTGATGTTGAATGGCTTTTGGAGGGCAAATCTAAAAATAGTTCTGCTAATAATTTATAGGCGTGTACAAAATATTCAGAGGAGGCTTGGCAAATCCTCCTTGGAGCATTGCAGTAGGCTGTCTCACGTGGAAGGCTCGGCTTAGCTCAGCTCCTTTGAAGAGTTTCCTAGTGGCCTGTGATCGGGTGTGCCTGCGTGGCCACATCCACTTGGGAAACAGCTCTGCAAACACACTTGCAGACACACACACACACACACACACACACACACACACACACAAAAGAGGAAAAGCCCTTTGTGGTCCTCCTGGAGAAAGTGGTTGCTTAATGCTTTCAGACAAGCTGCTTCAAACCCCCCACTGTTTTCAATGTTTTTCCGCCGCTTTGAAGGTATCTCTTTGCAAAGCTGAAGAACAGCATGCAAACATTTTCACTGCATAATTTCATGGAGGACTGGAGATCCAGCCAGATCCAATATCTTGGCTGCCCATTTTACCAATGCAAAATGGAGGCCCATATCTCATCATGATTCTAGGTTTGGGGGACTTGAAGGAACATTCCCAGTCGTGTAAATGGGTATCCCTGTTGTTGTGAGTACCAGTGCAAGATATCCAGATGGGAATTTAATTCCAGTCAGTCCAATTTAAAGGCTTGAGGGGTGTGTGTGTGTGTGTGAGAGAGAGAGAGAGAGAGAGAGAGAGAGAGGGAGTGGGGGATGTGAGGATCAAATATTTCTCATAAAGGAGATATTTGCATTTGCAGAGTTGTTCCAGACAAAATTGGAATATAGCAATAGAATTTAGACTTATATACTGCTTCAGTATATAAGGGACGCAGTGGCTCAGTGGCTGAGACACTGAACTTTTTGATCGAAAGGTTGGCAGTTCAGCGGTTCAAATCCCTAGTGCTGCGTAATGGGGTGAGCTCCCACTACTTGTCCCAGCTTCTGCCAACCTAGCAGTTTGAAAGCACGTAAAAAATGCAAGGGACCACCTTTGGTGGGAAGGGAACGGCGTTCCGTGCACCTTTGGTGTTTAGTCATGCCAGCCACATGACCACGGAGACGTCTTTGGACAGCGCTGGCACCTTGGCTTTGAAATGGAGATGAGCACTGCTCCCTAGAGTCGGGAACAACTAGCACATATGTGCGAGGGGAACCTTTACCTTTACCTTACTGCTTCATAGTGCTTTACAGCTCTAAGCAGTTTACAAAATCAGCCTATTGCCCCCTATTGCACCCAACAATTGGAGTCCTCATTTTACCAACCTCAGAAGGCTGAGTCAACCTTGAGTCAGGATCGAACTTCAGAACTGTAGGCAGAGTTTGCCTGCAATACTGCATTCTAACCACTCTGCCACAACAGCTCCTACACAGTTTCTTGTGTAGTATGTGAAAAAAAAAACATTGAATTAGGCCCGTAATTAAATAAGCAAGAGCCTTTTTCTGTGGATGAAATGTCTAATTTTCAGCATTGTTGCCGTTCTTTCATTTCGTATGAACTTAAAATACATACTGAACCAAAAATGGAAGAAGTGAAATAATATTTTGGTTGGGTTACATTATAAATTCATTCAACTTTATTTCTATAGAATTGGAAATGTGCACGCTTGGCTATATTATTAGCTCAACCCATATAATTTACTATTCTCTTACAGCTATCTAAAAATAATGTGAAAAGAACTGTAATTGAGATTATGAAGATATATTGGAATAAGCAAATGAGATGTCCTGCTTCAGTTTTCAGCTTTTTCTCTGTACGGTATTGTCTGTACCCAGGATGGCAAACCTATGGCACACTTGCCAGAAGTAGCACGCAGACCCATCTCTCCGGGCATGCCAGCCATTGCCTGTTGCCCTTCTGGGTTCCAGCACACACATGCACCCCGGCCAGCTGGTCTTCATGCGTGGGGGAGCACAGGAAACTGGAACAGCAGCTCCCCAGCATGCATGCGTGCACCAGGAAGCTGAGTTTTCGGTTTCTGCTGCATGAACGAGCACCGGCCAGCTGGTCTTCATGCGTGCATATGTGCCACAAACTGGAAGACCAGGTGACCGGCGTGCATGCACATGCCAGATACCGGAAGCTCAACTCCCTGGCATGCAATTGTGCACCAGGGAATTGACCTTCTGGTTTCCAGCACTCCCATGCATGCACGCTAGGGAGCTGCTCTTCCGTTTCCGGTGCTCTTCCACTTGCACAAATTCCCGTTTCGGCACTCGGTGCCGAAAAGATTCACCAACACTGGTCTATGCAGCATTCCTGAGAAGTAATTTTTTCCCCTAATCTTTTCCCATTTTTCTTTTGAGTCACTATCCTTAGAAGTAGCTCTTGTTACACTCTACCAGAATTGTTAACCATTTAGATTATGACAATATTTCCCTGGTTAGAATTAAAGCAATATATTTAATCTTCCAATAAAGGAGAATATTTGTAGCTTGGGATTGAAATGCGGGGTACTTGGTGCTCTCTGAGCTTGCTTGCTTTCTTGCAGAAATTTCATGACCCAAACTACCGTGTTTCCCCGAAAATAAGACCCTGTCTTATATTTTTTGAACCCTGAAATAAGCACTTGGCCTTATTTTTGGGGAGGTTTTATTATTTTGAGACATGTGGAGCAAGATGGAGCTCCTTTTGCTATCTTACCTGATTTCCAGCTCTGCATTTAAATATTTTCAGGGAGGGCTTATTTTCGGGGGACGCTTATTTTATTATCAGGGGATGTCTTATTTTTGGGGAAACAGGGTAGTTAACATCATCAGTGTTCATCTGTGCTAGCACTGACTATGTTACTTAGTTAGGTAACCCCCAAAGTGCTTTTTCAAAAGGCAACTGGACTTTGTTTTTCCTTGAAGAGGTTTCACTTCTCATCCAAGAAGCTTCTTCAGTTCTGGCTGAATGGTTGAGGATGGAAGGATTTATATTCCTTGCAGTCCTCTGGTTGTTAGCACTCTTTCTGAGAGTCATTTGAGGCCACTTTGGGGTCACCTGAATAGTGCAAATGGGGGTGGAACCTTTTTGGGTTCTACACTCATTTGCACTAGAGCGTTAACGACTAGGTGACTGCAAGGAATACAGGTAGTCCTTGACTTACAACCGTTCATTTAGTGACTGTTCAAAGTGACAACGGCACTGAAAATAGTGACTTATGACCATTTTTCACACTTTCGACCATTGCAGCATCCCCATGGTCATGTGATCAGAATTCAGATGCTTGGCAACTGTTTCATATTTATGACGGTTGCAGTGTCCTGGGGTCACATGATCCTCTTTTGTGATCTTCTGACAAGCAAAGTCAACAGGGAAGTCAGATTCACTTAACAACCTTGTTACTAACTTAACAACTGCCACGATTCACTTAACCATGAATGGGGGCAAATGGGGCAAAATTCACTTAACAAATGTCCCACTTAGCAACACAAAATTTGGAGCTCAGTTGTGGTTGTAAGTCAAGAACTACCTGTATAACTCCTTCCACCCTCCAGCATTCAGTCAGAACTGAAGAAGCTTCTTGGATGAGAAGCGAAATCTCTTCAAGGAAAAACAAAAGAAAACCCACTTGTGTTTAAAAAAGCATCTCTGGGACAACCATGACCTGGATGACTGAGAATCTTCTAGACCAGTGATGGCTAACCTTTTTGCCGTCGTGTGCCAAAAGCGGGGGGAGCGGGGGGGGGGGTCGGGAGTGCCTGTGCCCACATCCATAATTCAGTGCACCCCGCTCTCCCGCACATGTGACCCCCCCACACTTCCCCCTGCTTTTGGCATGTGATGGCCCGGTGGGCCCAGTGGGCCCGTTTTTTCCCCTCCCCAGGCTCCAGAGGGTTTCTAGGAGCCTGGGGAGGGCAAAAACAGCCTTCCCAATCCCCCCACCCGAGACCTTCCAGAGGCCAGAAACAGCCAGTTTCCTGACTTCCGGTGGGACCGGAAGGCCTGAAAATCAGCTGGCTGGCGCGCACATGTGTGGTGGAGCTGAGCTAGGGCAACACTCATGTGCCCACCAATATGGCTCCGCGTGCCACCTGTGGCACCCGTGCCATAGGTTCGCCATCATGGTCCTAGATATTTTCCTAATTCACTGAATTATAGGAAAGAGCAGCAGAACCAGACTCTGTTGTCATAATCTGTCTCAAACTCAAGGCTCGGGGGCTGGATCCGGCCTGTGGTGTGGTTACATCTGGCCCATGGGCCTGCCCTGAAAACAGTGAAGGGCCGGCCTGCTGTGTCTCTGCCAGCAAAAACGGAGCTTGCAAGGGGCACAGGCGCCACTCCCAAGCTCTATTTTCGCTTGCAAAGGGTTGCGGGAGGCCATCGCAGCTGAAAACAGAGCTCGGGAGTCTGTTTTCACTGGCAGAAAACGGGCTGCCACAGGCACCCCGAGGTGATGTTGAGCTGGCTACACCCACCCTGGCCACACCCACCCTGGCCCCCAAGGTCAAACACAACCCTGATGTGGCCCTCCATGAAATCAAATGAAAGGGAGGTTGATTTCTGGTCTGGTGTACCTAATGGGAACGTCCGATACAGTTCTTAGAGTGAGTGGTGAATCCTCTTTTCATTCAAGACAATTCACAAGTTTCTTCTCTTTTTTAATTCTTATTTGAACTTCACCTAGCAATGCTCTTTGGGAGCTTTCTTTGATTCGGTCACATTTACATCCATATCGATGTGTTATGCTGGCCCTTCTGACATCATGCAAAGGTGTTGTTAAGTCTTTTTTCCTCCCTATTCTGCCTAACCTTCACAATAAAATAAAGCTATTGGATGAACAGGTTTTGGGGATTTGGGGCTTTTTAAAGATGAAAATTACTTCTGTATATTTGTAAGTCTTTGCCTATGAACAATAATCTACATTTCGAGTTATTTAGATTAAATGAGATGAGGCGAGAACACTCTTCAGATGTTTAAAGTGCTACTTTTAAAGGTCTTGCAGCAGTAAAACTCATTCAAAAGCTCAACACAGATTGCTTCCTGGCAGCAGAAAAAATGGACTCAATGTTCCATACAGACAGAAACAATATTCTCCAGTCCCTGCAATCTGATACCACTTAGAACCAGTTTGGTCTAGTGAAGGCAGCCTAGAAATCAGAAGATGGCGAATTCCGGTTCTGCCTTAGGCAAGGAAAACTGGTGGGATGACTTTGAGCCGTGGCCTCTTTCTCAGTCCAACATTCATTCATCTAACCTTCCATTTATTTTTCCTACTTCTTAACCACTATTCTCTCTTGGAACTGAACTGAGTAACTTTTGACAAAAGGAGTCATCTGCCTTTGGTGAAGATGAATATCTCCAGGAAATGTCATGACAGATGGTGAATTGTTTAAACGGGTACCAGGGAAATGGATAAAACAAATATTCCTTGTAGAAAGTCAGCACTCTCCTAGAGAGTGAAATATTTTGGGGGATATTAAAAAGGCAGGATAGAATATGTCCCCTGAAGGAGAAATGGGGAAAAATCTTAAGGGAGGCAGAAACCAGCCCCAGTCTCCCTGCCCCAAGCAGAAACTGAGGAGGCCAGCTTTTTAGAAATGCAGATTTGGTAATCCATTCAGAAAGACTGGGTCAGACAGAGACTCCAGATAAGCAACACAATTAGTCAAGCCAAAGGTTGACAAGATTAGCTCAGACAAACAACTAGGATTTGCATTTCCCCTTGTGCCTATAGAGCCAGCCATGACTCCTCCATCACCCCATAGGAATCCAGAAGGTATAAAAACCCATCCACTCTCAACTCTATTTCGTCAGCTGTCCCAGAACTGCGCCCTGTGTGTGTGTGTGTGTGTGTGTGTGTGTGTGTGTGTGTGTGTGTGTGTTGGTTCTGCTCATCAATAAACAGACCTTTCTTTCTTAAGCAGACTCCATTTTATTCCCAGCTTGGAACTGGATTTTTCTTCCAACATACTTAAGCATATCAATGCTGAGATTCTGGGCAGTCGTAGGACCAGCTCTGATATAACTTCAAAATCTTCATTCTAGCATTCAGAATCTTAATCCTGTAGAACCAGTAGTGCGTTTCACTTACCTTCGCTACCGGTTTGGAATTGTGAACATGTGTGTGCGCATGCTTGCTTTCCTCATGTGTGGCACTTCTGCACATGCACAGAGCGTCCGTGAAGTGGGCGGAGCTTCCCACCGCCACTATCGGTTCTCCTGGTAGAAACTCGCCATTGTTTAGAACCAATCCTAAAACAGAAATCCTAAGAGTAAATGCTGATATTTATCCCTCCTTCTTAAAAAATATTCCCATTTCTGCTAAATATCAACTAATTCATACTCTTTGCTTTTGAAGATAAAGAAATATAGGGTTTTTTTTCCTGCAGCTCAACCATTTTAGTCTATACCTGAGCACTGGGTTCACCCATTGAAGACATTGCCATCAAGCCCAGACTTCTAAGTTTCCGGATGACAAATGTCTGATCCTTTGCCAATTTTTTCTTTCAATATCTTAATGAAATAGAACTTGGCTTCTGCTACCCTTCTCTTTATAGATTATCTTCCTTTTTAAAAATATACATGATCGTGTCTGAGTGTTGTTCTACTTTCATTATCCATCCCACCCTGATTTTGTTTTGTTTTTTTAAATAACTAAGATTGTAGACAAGAACCAACTGAAAGAAGCAGCCCTGAGCAACCCTCCAACTGGCACGGAGTGCGGCCGCGCGGGTGGTGATAGGAGCGACCTGGCGTTCCCATGTGATACCTCTCCTGCGCGAGCTGCATTGGCTCCCGGTGGTCTTCCAGGTGTGCTTCAAGGTTTTGGTGACCACCTTTAGAGCGCTCCATGGTTTAGGACCTGGTTACCTACGGGACCACTTACTACCACCAATAGCCTCCCACCGGCCGGTACGCTCTCACAGAGAGGGGCTCCTCCGGGTGCCGTCGGCCAAACAATGTCGACTGGGGCCCATAGGGGGAGAGCCTTCTCTGTGAGGGCACCTACTATCTGGAATGAACTCCCCCCAGAGATACGGACGATCCTGGATCTGCGCACCTTCCACCGTGCTCTTAAGACCTCTTTACTTCACCAGGCAGACCTGGCCTAATTTTCTCCCTTTTACTTCTTTTAATATGTAAATTTTAAATTGGTTTAAACGATGGGGTTGTCTTAATTTGTCTGGCCAAATTATTTAATTCAATTTTATTCTGCGTTTTAAATTTTGTATTTGTGTATTTTATTGTGTGGCTGTTCACCGCCCTGAGTCCTTCGGGAGTAGGGCGGTATACAAATCAAATAAAATGAAAAAAAAAATTATTAATAGAGAACAGTATTTGAGTTATCCTTGGGAAAAATGCACGTTATTCTGCTGCAGCACAAGTGTTGACTGTAGGCTTTATGATGGATCTCTGCACCTGGCTCAGATGCAATAATAAATCAGGATTGGTTATTGCAAGTCTAAGCCATGGGTTCCTCACCCTTCACACATCAGAGGGATGAGTTTTAACACTTTTGTTTTGCTGGAAACAAGTTGCAGATTGTGGCTACATCCAACTCTAGCATGTGGCGGTGTGAACCAGGTCATTATAAACTATGTGTTCAATGCATGTATTACCAGACCTGTAAATTTGAACTAGAAGTTATGTATCCAAAGCACCCAGAGGTGAGTTTCAGTAGGTTCTGACTAGTTCTGGAGAACCAGTAGCAGAAATTTTGAGTAGTTCAGAGAACTGGTAATAAAAATTCTGACTGGCCCCGCCCTCATCTATTCTCTGCCTCCCAAGTCCCAGCGGATCGGAAGGAAATGGGGATTTTGCAGTATCCTTCCCCTGGATTGGGGAGGGAATGGAGATTTTACAGTATCCTTCCCCTGCCATGCCCACCAAGCCATGCCATGCCATGCCACACCCACCAAGCCACACCCACAGAACTGGTAGTAAAAAAATTGAAACCCACCACCGAAAGCACCAATTAAGTAACAGGTGAAGCTGAGAGCTAGGATCTACCTTTTTGTGTTTTGCATTATTATATTAGAAAGAGTACATATTTCTTTATAACAGTAAAATTAGTATTAGATAACTGTTAGCTACTTTCTTTTCTCCAATATTTCTCCAAAACATTAACACTATATTTTAAAATTTCAAAAATGAACATACTTAAATGTAATGTGCAAATATATACAATGTTTTATGTAGACAATTGAGTAAACGGTGGATAACTAAAGACAAAAATATTTGAGCTGGTTGACCTGAAAGATGCTTTAGTTTTTTTACAAACAGATGTGTAAGACAGGTAAATTCAGTTCTTAATTTTCAGAACATTTAAGTTATTCATTGGAATATATATTTTACTACAGTAAGAAATAAATAATCAGAGATTAAGAGGAATTCATTAAAACTTTTACTATTCACAGGTACCGGATTGTGAATAGATTATTACATATTAAGTCTTTGGGGTAATTTTAGTTTTAAAAGCAAAAGAGTTTTACAACATACAGGATCAGTCAGATAGCATCTGTCTAACACTTTTCAAAGCAGCTATATCTTACATGGCTTCAGCATGATCTCAGGAAAATGCATTCTGTATATGAAAACACATATGTGAACATGTATGCACTTTGAATGACCTCATTGCCTTAAAAACCTAAAAAATTGCATAGGATTTTGGATGTGCTTGTATACTAGGTTAAATATGACAAAACTCTATCCTTATCATTGGTAAGATATGTGACTTAGACTAAATCATTTGTCCAGTTCATGTTAACCAAATTAATGCAACATTCTCTTCAGCAGCGTGACCTGTAGCATCTGAAATATAAAATACATTTAAAATCTCTGCATTTCTGGCTTTTTTTAAACATTCTGTATCTAAAATATATACATACCACTTTGCAGGGGCATTCTAGCATTTTCCTCTTTTCTGACTACGTTCTTTTGATTTTGTGCTGAGTCATCCCATCCCTAAAAATCTCTGTTATCTTAGCAAAGATCTAACTGCTTCCTTCAGAGAGAGAAGGTGTGTGTGTGTGTATGTGATAAGTCACAGATCATAAATCATAAGATACAAACAATAAGTAATAACTTCATAAGAAACCAATAGGAGAAGGTAGTGGGAAAGATGAGAAGATGAGAAGGATAATAGCAATGCAGTCCTAGAGGGAAATAAGAAAAAGGATGCTTGGTGGGATGATGAAGCGAAAGAGGCTGTGGATGAAGAAAAATATGCATAAGGGAATGTTGCAAAAATGAGGATAGGATGAAGCTAGTGAATAATTTGTACAGAGACAAAAGGCTGGATGCAAATAATGTAGTCAAACAGAGCAAGATTTGGCTAAGATTAACAGAGGCCGAGAAAATTCAGAACAATTTTGATGGAAATAAACATTCATTTTGGAAGTAGGTAAAGAGAGTTTAATTAATCAATCCCAGAATTGATTTGGGAGGTCAAAGGGAAGTAAAAGTTTTATTGAATCCAAATCATACTTATGCCATATGGAGTCATTTCAGATTGGCCCTTCCCAGTTTAGACTCGTAGAAGGGCTGGACTATGACTCCCATAATCCCCAACACACATAGCTAATTTTCTGTTGGTGAAAGGTTTGAGGCACTCGGCTCCTCTGGCTTCAAAGAATCTGTTCAATACATTACAGCAATTACTGATGATAATAAGTAAAGATTCAGTCCCAACTCTGGGACTCCAATGTTGTATTTCTAGTAATTTGTGGTCATTATGAGACTCGGTAAAACTAATAGCTTGTATTCTTTGTTTTTGCTTCTTGCACTCTGCATCCAAGAATAAATAATAATAATAAAAAATCACAATGCCATACACAACCTTAAATGATGCTTCCCAGAATTACAGCATTTAGCTGATGAATGTTATCTGCTTAATTTTACTCATAGCATCTTTAAAATAGCTGGAAAGGGAGAACAGTTAATTGTATATTAGAAAAATCCTTTCCCGCTAAGACTCTCATATATCACGTTCTATTTTTATTACTTTCAGAATATACCTGTGCTTACAAATATTCTTATAAGCATAACTGAAAATGTGTTAATAAAAATCTGACTTACCTTTCTTTGGACATGGGTTATAAAACGAAACGAGATACTTAGGAATTAAGTTTTGAGACATTTCAGGGAAGATATTGTTTATGTTAAATAAGTTTCTTCTTTTATCCTCTCTCCTCTTAGATTGGACGAGGGAGGGGCAATTAGAACAGGGACAGTCTGTTGAATCTTTTGCAGGTGGATCTGGTTGTTTACACATGATAGAATAGAATAGAATAGAATAGAATAGAATAGAATAGAATAGAATAGAATAGAATAGAATAGAATAGAATAGAATAGAATAGAATAGAATTCTTTATTGGCCAAGTGTGATTGGACACAGAAGGGATTTGTCTTTGGTGCATATGCTCTCAGTGTACATAAAAAGACAAGATACATTTGTCAAGAATAAAAAAGATACAACATTTGATGATAGTCAAGGTTACTAATAAGCTACTAAATCGAACTAGGAAACAAATAAAAACAATATAATTGAAAGATACAAGCAACATACTTATAGTATTAAGCAGGAAGAAATAGATAGTAGTAAAGGAAGAAAATAATAGTAGTAATACACTTAGTAAATTATTTGACAGTGTTGTGGGAATTAGTTATTTAGTAGAGTGATGGCAATCAGGGAAAAACTGTTCTTGTGTCTAGTTGTTCTGCTGTGCAGTACCCTATGCCATTGTTTTGAGGGTAGGAGTTGAAACAGTTTATGTCCAGGATGCGAGGGGTGTGTAAATATTTTCACAGCCCTCTTTTTGACACGTGCAGTATATAGGTCCTCAATGGAAGGCAGGTTGGTAGTAATTGTTTTTTCTGCAGTTCTAATTATCCTCTGAAGTCTGTGTCTGTCTTATTGGGTTGCAAAACCAAACCAGACAGTTATAGAGGTGCAGATGACAGATTCAATAATTCCTTTGTAGAACTGAATCAGCAGCTCTTTGGGCAGTTTGAGCTTTCTGAGTTGGCGCAGAAAGAACATTCTTTGTTGAGCTTTGTTGAATTTTTTTTTTTTTGATAGTCAGCACATATAAAAACTTGAGGGTCTCTGGATATGTGTCAGGTTTTGTTTGCACCTCTCTTGGTGCATCTTAAAGATAAAACCGGAAAGTGCCCTTTAGTAGACATTTTTGACATCTCTTGCAAAGCCATTATTATTATGGGAAGGAAAATAGCCAAGCAAGATGGCTCTTGCATTTTTTGAGACCAGCTAAAGGAAAAGATTAATTAGGAACAGCTCTTTACAGCACCCTATGGCAGGATTTAACAGCACATGTTTTCTTTGGTGGCTGAGTGACCTGGTTAGTGAGGATACGGGTGGCCAGCATAAGCTTGATGGGCTCCCTGCCCAGTCACTTCTACTTGATGCTTGAGAACAAAATTTGTACAAATGTAAGCAGCATTCTGCAAAGTCCAGACAAACTATGGGAAATAAAATTATTAGTGGGAGAGAAGAGAAAAAGAAATGCACCATTTGTTTCTACCAACACTGTTTTCTATAAGTCTTTGGGCCTTTCTATTCTTGCTTCCGACATTATCCATATCCCCACCTTATCTTTTGTATTCTTACATTTTCACTTCTTGTTGCTGGTATCCTTACGATTTATACTGACTGTTTCCTAATATGATTTGATTGCTTATTTGTTCCTATGACTATCATTAAGTGTTGTACCTTATGATTCTTGATGAATATATCTTTTCTTTTATGTATACTGAGAGCGTATGCACCAAGACAAATTCCTTGTGTGTCCAATCACACTTGGCCAATAAAGAATTCTATTCTATTCTATTCTATTCTATTCTATTCTATTCTATTCTATTCTATTCTATTCTATTCTATTCTATTCTATTCTATTCTATTCTATTCTGTCCCATTATATTTTCTATTCTATTCTGTTCTGTTCTGTTCCGTTCCGTTCCGTTCCGTTCTGTTCCATTCTATTCTTTCCTTTTGAGAATCTTGTCAACTCCATGCAACCACAACTTTCTTGGTTTTCCTTTTCTTCTCATTCTTTTCATTCACCTTCCCTTCCCATCTTCCAGCATCCTTCATTCTGTCCACATGATAAAAACATCACTTGCTTTTGAGGGAAGGAAAAACATTTCTTGTTGTCCATGTTCTCCATGCCACTTATGATTTTATACACCTGTTGGGTCCATCATCAGTTGTCTTCTTTCTGAACTAAAGAGACCCAAATAAAAGCCATGTATTCTAAACAAAGGTTCTGTGTTGCCTTCTTTCTCACTTTTCCAGCTTCATTGCATTTTTTTTTTGTCAAAAGCGACAATCTTTCTGCTCTCTGCTTTCATATACAGGTGAAACTCGAAAAATTAGAATATTGTGTAAAAGGTCATTTATTTCAGTAATGCAATACTGCAATTCAACTTAAAAGATGAAACTAATGTATGAGATAGACTCATTACATGCAAAGCGAGATAGTTCAAGTCTTGATTTGTCATACTTTTGATGATTATGGTTTACAGCTCATGAAAACCCCAAATTCACAATCTGAGAAAATTAGAATATTGTGAAAAGGTTCAATATTCTAGGCTCAAAGTGTCCCACTCTAATCAGCTAATTAAGCCATAACACCTGCAAAGGGTTCCTGAGCCTTTAAATGGTCTCTCAGTCTGGTTCAGTAGGAATCACAATCATGGGAAAGATTGAAGACCTGACAGTTGTGCAGAAAACCATCATTGACACCTTCCATAAGGAGGGAAAGCCTCAAAAGGTAATTGCAAAAGAAGTTGGATGTTCCCAAAGTGCTGTATCAAAGCACATTAATAGAAAGTTATGTGGAAGGGAAAAGCGTGGAAGAAAAAGGTGCACAAGCAGCAGGGATGATTGCAGCCTGGAGAGGATTGTCAGGAAAAGGCCATTCAAAAGTGTTGGGGACTTTCACAAGGAGTGGACTGAGGCTGGATTCAGTGCATCAAGAGACACCACACACAGACGGATCCTGGACATGGGCTTCAAATGTCGTATTCCTCTTGTCAAGCTGCTCCTGAACAACAAACGACGTCAGAAGTGTCTTACCTGGGCTAAAGACAAAAAGAACTGGTCTGTTACTCAGTGGTCCAAAGTCCTCTTTTCTGATGAGAGCAACTTCTGCATCTCATTTGGAAACCAAGGACCCAGAGTCTGGAGGAAGAATGGAGAGGCACACACTGCAAGATGCTTGAAGTCCAGTGTGAAGTTTCCACAGTCTGTGTTGATTTGGGGAGCCATGTCATCTGCTGGTGTTGGTCCACTGTGCTTCATTAAGTCCAGGGTCAACGCAGCCATCTACACGGAGATTTTGGAGCACTTCATGCTTCCTTCCACAGATGAGCTTTATGGGGATGCTGACTTCAAATTCCAGCAGGACTTGGCACCTGCCCACACTGCCAAAAGTACCAAAATCTGGTTCAATGAACATGGGATTACTGTGCTTGATTGGCCAGCAAACTCACCTGACCTGAACCCCATAGAGAATCTATGGGGCTTTGCCAAGAGAAAGATGAGACATGAGCCCGAACAATGCAGAAGAGTTGAAGGCCGCGATTGAAGTATCCTGGTCTTCCATAAAACCTCAGCCGTGCCACAGGCTGATAGCATCCATGCCACGCCGCACTGAGGCAGTAATTGATGCAAAAGGGACCCAAACCAAGTACTGAATACATATGCATGCTTATACTTTTCAGAGGTCCGATATTGTTCTGTGTACAATCCTTGTTTTATTGATTTCATGTAATATTCTAATTTTCTGAGATGGTGAATTTGGGGTTTTCATGAGCTGTAAGCCATAATCATCAAAATTATGACAAATCAAGGCTTGAACTATCTCGCTTTGCATGTAATGAGTCTATCTCATATATTAGTTTCACCTTTTAAGTTGCATTACTGAAATAAATGACCTTTTGCACAATATTCTAATTTTTCGAGTTTCACCTGTACAATAAAATTGCATGGTTGCTGCCTTAATATATAATAAAATAGCTCTGTTCTCTCCATTAGCAGCATATTTCACAGGGTTGAAACCCATTGGAATAATTTAGGAGACCGCCGATGTGATACAGTATTTTGACATCTCCCTCTCAATAACTAATGAAAATCACCATATTTGTTGTCAAACTAGATTCTGTTGGAAACCTCTATTCTGCCCTTTTAAGGTGGAGATAGATAGGTAGATAGGCAGATGGGTAAGTGGGTAGGTAGACAGAGAGAAAGGGAGAGAATGAGGATTTCATGGTATAAACTGAAGTTGAAAGGAGAGTGAGGTAACCATTTCAATAGGAGCCCAGATTCAGTATACAAACTGAAGACAGTTTAAGACTCATTTTTTTCACTTTTGAGCCAAAACTAAAACTAGAATTCCCAAAAGAAATTATGTTTATCATTCTCTAGATCCTCTGTCTATATGTCAGTCAGTCTGTGTATATCTCTCTCTTTTTCTCTCATCTATCTATCATCTATCTATCTATCTATCTATCTATCTATCTATCTATCTATCTATCTATCTATCTATCTATCATCTATCTGTCTGTCTGTCATCTACCTATCTGTCATCTATCTGTCTGTCTGTCTGTCTGTCTGTCTGTCTGTCTGTCTGTCTATCTATCTATCTATCTATCTATCTATCTATCTATCTATCTATCTATCTATCTTCTATCTTCTGTCTGTCTGTCTATCATCTATCTATTTATCTATCTATCTATCTATCTATCTATCTATCTATCTATCTATCTATCTATCTATCATCTATCTTCTGTCTGTCTGTCTATCATCTATCTATCTATCTATCTATCTATCTATCTATCTATCTATCTATCTATCTATCTATCTATCTATCTAAGAAAGGGGAACATCTATTTAGAAAACTGTCATTTATCTCTCATTTGACTGACAGTCAGTCAGTTAGAAGTGGTGTCACTTTCCCAAGTGTCCCTTTTCCAAATAACTGTGCAAACTGTGGCTTCTTACAGTGAATATGAATCCCCAGGAGTACTCAGGCCTGGTGTCCTTTAATAAATTCAGTTCAAGTTTGGAAGTTTCTGTTACTTTATCAACTGCAAATGTAGTAGAGAATGGCTGTTCCCCCACTGTTTCGGTGCTCTTCCTGCTGGTTATGTGGATATACTTTGTGTTTGTTTTCAGCAAATCACTTCCACAAGGAATAAAACCTTCGACCCTGGGCAAGTTCTTTTGTGGGGACGGAATCTCGTTTCCTTCTTAAAATTCAAGTGCTCAAAGTGATTAGGTGAAGAACAGTAGTAAATATTCAGATCATGCTAGCCTTTAAAGCTGTATGAGATCATGACAGCACCTGTTTTCCTTTCCTGCCCTTTTAAATTGGGGTGCCATCCGTAACTTATATTTTCAAGAGTTGAATTTCAGCTCTGTTGGATCCATGCTATCTATGGGAAGCTGAGACCGAGTTGCTGTGATGACTTCAGTCATTCTATCAGTCTGTAGGTATTGGGACCACAATTCCCAAGTCTGGAATTGGAGTTTCAATTTCTATGGAAAGGGGAGGTTGGCTTCATCTTAAGGTTTTATGGACACTCCCCGTTCATTGTAAATCATGCTTCTCTGCCAAATCTTCTCATATAATCTTTTCCTTTGGAATTAGGGGAGTTTAATGCAGGGCAGTGAAGACAGATTTTTAAACAGATAACATGAGGCCAAAGAACCCAAGATACTTTTGGCTAAAGTTTCTCATTTTTTATTTTTGTATATTTATTAGACAAGATTAACAGCCCTTGTCAGATTATATCCAATTTCAGTTCCTCACACGGAATAGTGATAGTAAACATCAGACAAAGCATAGTGAGGCGTTGCGTCTGATGAAGGATTCTGAAATGTATATTGTCTTTTGTCTAGAATCATTCATCACACTAAAGCCAGTGGAATAGCTATTTGTTTTTCTTTACCCAGATGATTCAGACAATGGCAGCTTTACCACTAAACTCCTGGACTAAAAGTTTCACTCATTCAGAGGTTCATCACATACATGTGTCCACCTATCCTGTTCTTTGTTTAACTGGGCACAAAGTTACATCTAAGTTTCAGAAGAATTGAACCAGGATGCTCCACATACATGATCTAAACAAGGCTTTCTCATGCCAAGAAATCTTGGTCAATCCCCTTCTAGCCCTTTCCTAATTCCATCTGCTACTTTTCCACTGAAGAGCTGTGCCTTACTGAATCAAGCTGTCTGTGGGCTCAGAAACCAGCTGTCAGGGTTTTTTTTTAATTTGATTTATATGCCGCCCTTCTCCGAAGACTCAGGGCGGCTTACAATGCATTAAGCAATAGCCTTCATACTTTTTTTGTATATTTATACAAAGTCAGCTTATTGCCCCCACAAACTGGGTCCTCAATTTACCTTCCTTAGAAAGGATGGAAGGCTGAGTCAACCTTGAGCCTGGGGAGATTTGAACTGGTGTAATTGCAGACAGCTGGATGTTAATTACGGTGCTTTAGTCTACAGAGCTAAACCAGGCTCTAGGTTTAATTAGGGCATCCAGGTTCCCACGGATGCCCTAATTAAATCATGAGCCTCAAGCCAAACTTCAAAAGAAATCCAGTTATTTATTAGGAGCTTCATGTCGGCATGTTACCAAGTGAAGCCAGCTCTGACCCTACATAATTTACGCCCCAATCATGACCCTGTTTCCCCCCTCCCCCCAGGATATGTCATCAATCATATTCACAATGGAGCAATTTCGCGGGGTCATTCCCCTCCAGCCACTTTGGGTAACCTTGGGATACAGCCTTGAGAGGGTCTGGAATGTGTATCTGTCTTTGGCTGCCATGCTGTTTCACCGGTTTCCCATCCCCCCTGGCCTATCGAAACTCCAGAGCAAGTCAGGGATGTTTTGCGGGTTGACATTATCTTTTGTCCTATTTGCCAATTCTTGTAATGTCATCTCCAATGTTTTCTCATTTGTACTTGAAATCTTTCTTGTCTGTTTAATTTCCCTGGCCATTAAGATTCTACTTCTCTCTACATATTTTGAAGTTTAACTCAAAATAGGGAGAGAGCTGTGATTTGCAAGCTCTGTTAAATCCTGAAAGGATGTCCCAAGTTAGATTGCAAAAAGAGGTGTTAATTTGAGGAAGAAAGGTAACAGGTGTCTCACCCCCCCTCCCCCTTATCTGCAGTGGGTTTGATCCAAGTCAAGATGAACTCTACTTCATATTTTGTTGAACATTCAGATAGGTATGATATGGTGGTGGTAGTGATGAAGAATCAACATCAGAGCAATGTTGACTGTTAGCAGTCATTTAAATAGCCAGGATTATCTGCCCCTACTCAATATCCTGTTCCATCTCCTGTGCATATGTTTGGCAACAGAAATCCCACACAGAAAGCCACACTCCTTCCTGAGAAGCTGTGAGCTGTTACAGGCAATGGTTGCTTGAACCCAAACAAAGAGGACAGAGATAATGGTTCTTAGCAGCTTCCAAGGGAGATAGAACAATTGCTGGCATTTTGAAGGGCAGAATCTCTTTGTTTTTGCTCTGACTGGTCCAGGTGAACATTTTTTTTTACATCTGGAGATTCTGGTTCGGCCCGGCCAGTTGGCAAGCAGAGGAACCTTGATGGGCCAACAACCCTATCTGAGCATGAGCATGGTGCCTGCATTTGCTGACTTGGCAGATGAGGGTCACGCCATGCATGCTTGTCATCTCAAGACAGCAAGAGGCTTGGCATGAAGCATTGGGAAGCCTCCTGGTCCTTCAGTACCAACAGTGTTAATGCAGAACCACTTCCTTGGAAGCCAGATAAACCTAGGACATTTTCCAAGTCAAAAATATAGCTAGTATTCCACCATGCCTCAAATTCACTCCAGAAAAAGATCCTTAAATCAAAACTTTTACCTGTGATTGGTGCCCCCATCCCATGGTCGCCTGATCTTCTTTTGGACATAAAGTGGTTCTTGATTTTTAATTGACTACCAGAAGAAAAGTATCAGCTAGATTTTAATAACTGGTGGCATGTTTTATGCCAGCTGTGCGTTTTTATACTCTCAAACTTGGCAACCTTAAGACACGTGGCCTTAACAGAATAATAGACTTGGAAGGGATCTTGGAGTCCTGCTCAAACAGGAGACCCTATACCCATGATGGTGAACCTATGGCACGCGTGCCACAGGTGGGACACATTGCCCTCTCTGTGGGCATGTGAGCCGTTGCCCCAATTCAGCTCTGCTGTACATGCGCTCATGCCTCCACTGGCCAGCTAATCATCGGGTCTCTGCTTTGCATGTACGAGGGGTGGGGCACAGGGTGGTGGCTGTGCGGGCATTGCATTTTGGGGGTTTGGGTGCACGCGCTTTGGGCAGTCAGTCCAGAAAAGGTTAGCCATCACTGCTCTATACCATTCCTGACTAATGGCCATCCAGACTCTTCTTGAAAACCTCCAGTGATGGAGCATCAATATCTTCTGGAGACAAGCCGTTCCACCAGAGGCAGGTTTCAAAACCCATTGTTACTGGTTCACTCTTGGGCTCAGAAGCCTCCCACCGTCGCCGCTACCGATTTGCCTGATCCGGAACGAACCAGTAGCAACCTACCAATGTGTTCCACTGATAGATTGTTCTCACTGTCTGAAAATTTCTCTTTAGATCTAGATTGGTTCTCTCCTTGATTAGTTTCCATTCATTGCTTCTTGTTCTGCCTTTAGATTCTTTGGAGAATAGGTTAAACTCTCCTCTCTGTGACAGTCCCTGAAATATTGAACACTACTATCATGTAACCCCCTACTCCCTCTTTTCACTAGACTAGACATACCCCATTACTTCTTCAGTTCCCATAATTCCCCAGTCAGCTTGTTCCAGTCCACATGTTTTAAGGTTGCCAAGTTAGAGAAACGCTGCTTGAATGAAATTATGGGTAAATATTTCTAGGATATGATAAATAACTAATAAGAATCTTAAGATCAAGGAATGAAGTAGAAATCAGGCTTCCATCATAAAAAGTTATCTTTATCCTCCCACTTCTTAAATTTTATGTTTCAAGTCTTTAGGATTTTTTCAGCTATTGATTTTCCCAGTTGTTAAAACATTAAAGCGTATTTGATTAACCGTATTTGTTACCGTCATTGTATAGCTTTACTACTCATTAAGAAACACAGTAGGGTCCTGGAGCTCAGTAACAATTTCTTTAATTCCAGTTAACATTGCTTGACAAATAGAGGATTTTAGGCATTCATGGCCAGTCCTAAATTCCATTATTGCAATAGTTCATTTTATTCTCCGCTGCCTGCTTCAGTATTCAAAAAGGGGGAAAATTGGAAGGAAACTGTCTAAATATTTATGGAATACAACAGAGGTTGGAGTTCCAAGGACAGCAAATGAAATTAAGAAGATTTATACTAGGAATTATACCAGGAAACAAACCAGCGTGTCAGTTATGCTTCAGTTTTTTTCATATATATAAAAATGCTACAATTCTGCTCCAAGCAAAATAAAGTCACTTTTCTGTATGTATTTAGGACAATTTTAATCATCTAGAGCATATAAGTATAACTGCACAGTTCCATGTGCTAGCAAAATGATCGAAACACATTCCATTGTTGGGAAATAAATATAGGTTTGGAATTTCTCTAGGATTCTGCTGAACTCTGCAAGTTTTGGAAGAAATGGTCAATTCAACTTCTACATTGTGCCAAAAAAAAAGTTCTTTCTATGTTTCAGTCCACATTATTATATAACTATATTTAGAGAGTTTAGCCTGCTTACTTGCTTTCCTTCTTACCTTCCATGAGGGAAAAAAAAAATCTTACTACAAATTAGCACCTTGTGATTTCCTGCCAAAAAGCCTCTCCTTGATGGAGATGCTGTTTCTGGATCTCTGATATAAATAAGATGTAACTTTTTAAAAATGTGTTAATGTCATAATGAAGCAGGGGTTGGATTTAACTGGTTCGGACTGTTTTGGGCGAACCGGATGTTAATTTTAATCTGCTTCACCGAACCGGTTGTTGCAAGGACTGGCTGACCTCTCCCACCCTGCCCTGCCCCTCCCAGGAGTCTCCATGCAGCCTGTTTTGGATGCCAGGTGAGTGCAGGGCCCACGCAGAGGCTCCGGGAGGGCGAAAAAAAGCCTATTGGAAGTTCTGAAAGTCTGGAAACGGACCCATTTCTGGCCTCTGGAGCCTGGGAGAAGCTGTTTTCGCCCTCCCAGAGGCTTGAGGAAAGCCTCTGGAGACTGGGGAGGGCAAAAAATGGGCCTACTGGAAGTACCAGTAGTCCAAAAATAGACCCATTTCTGGCCTCTGGAGGGCCTCCAGAGTCTGGAGAGGCCAAAAACACCACCCTCCATGGTGAGGCCGAGTAGGCGACACCCACCATGGCCACACCCACCAACAACTCGGCAAGAAAACTGGTTGCTAAAATTTCTGAATTCCATCCCTGTAATGAAGCCTTCTGTAATCTAGTTCCCAGGGTATCAAGGGTACAAACTTGAGGAAGATTAATGTGATCTATAATTTTGGTTCTGTCTTCCCTCTGGGAAAGCTTCCTTTGATGCTTTTAGCTTTTGAAATTTAGCTTTTTTGATCAGCTGGTTTTAGAATTCTAGGAAATGCCTGAAACGTTTATTTTGATAGTCAGAGGAAATGTGTGATCTTACGGATTTTGATCAGTACAGACTTCCCTGTACCTAAGTCAGCACTAAGAGGCAAGCTGACTCTTGGGCACCAAAGATGGAGCTGAGACAGAAGAGAAGTTGAACCTTCACCTCTCTGAAACTTAGAAATTCATGGCTAAAACTTTTATTATGTCCTGTCCCCCCCAAATCCAGTGAAGGAATTTCCTCAGTCTTTAAATCTGCCTTCTAGAAGAAACAGTGGTTTTAATGAGCAACAGAAGACTTTTAGGACTGGCATCATTACCAGTTTGGTGAATTGACTTTGTAAAATGAAATAAATATTATTTTAGGAAGAAGATATTTCACATGCTTGGAAATGGGCACTATAAGGAAAAAAGTTTATCTTTTAAATAGCATGTAGATTAGGAATGTGTCAGTGCTGCATAAATTTATTTTACAACACTAAAATGGGTTTTCAATCCATCTGGGCAAAGAAGTTCAAGATAGTTCAACTTTGATCATTCAGACCGTGAACAGCTTATTTCCATAAGTTGATCTGAGTATTTCTTGCATGTGTAGTTTGATTTCAGGACTACGGTCTTCAAGGTATTCTGGGACTATATCCTGACATGATTATTCAGTTTATGCTTGAACACTATCAAATTCAAATATTTTAGTTCTGTGTCAGACTTGGAAAAGAGTTGCCTAGCAATAGGCCCACACATTCTCCTATGGTTTCCAGAAATCACAGGATCAGCTAGAGAGAGGGAGGGGGATATTTACTGGAGAAGAATTAATAGTGTGGAAGAAAGGAAGGAAGGAAGGAAGGAAGGAAGGAAGGAAGGAAGGAAGGAATGTCAAGAAAGCTGAAGGAAGGAAGATGTAGGAAGGAAGGTCAAAGAGGGAAAGTCAAAGGAGGTCAAGGAAGATCAAGGAAGGTCAAGGAAAGATGGTCAAGAAAGTTGAAGGAAGGAAGGTCAAGGGAGGGAGGAAGAGTCTCCTTTTTTGTCTTTCCCATACTTTCTTTTATTCTTATTTGCCTAATTAGTATCCTATTGCTTTTCTAGTCAAGTAAGTGTATGTGAATGGAGAGTATCTTCAAGTGAGAGAAAGTTAATTTTTTGACCTTTTCTGATTAGTTAATTGATGGAATTGTTTGGTACAATCTGTGGCATTGGCAACAGGATTGGATGATTTGAAGGAAAGTTTAGAGAAAATCATGAATTAACATGCCAATGGCTGTTAATGAAGATAGTTCAACTTTTGCCCACCTTCATTTAATTTATTTTAATTTGTTAGTTTATAAATATCAGTTGTAACAGGTAAAGTGACTCTTTATGCATCTGGCTTGTTGTCCTGAAGACTACCATGTTTTCCCGAAAATAAGATTCTGTCTTATATTTTTTTGAACCCCAAAATAAGCCTTATTTTTGGGGAGGTCTTATTATTATGGGGCATGTGGAGCAAGACGGGCATCCTCTTGCCATCTTACCTGATTTCCAGCTCTCCATTTAAATATATTCGGGGGGGTGGGGGCTTATTTCAGCGCATGCGCTCAAAAGCCCGATTGGGCTTATTATCAGGGGATGTCTTATTTTCAGGGAAACAGGGTAATGTTGAACCTAATGGCCACCTTGCATTTTTCCTAGTTCTATTCTGAATAAACCAGTGTTTCCCAATCTATTCAGAGACATTTTGCCCTGGAAATTATATTATGAAGAGATGAAGCTGTATACATGAACTAATGAAGATGAACTTTGCATTCTCCTTTCAATTAAACATGACAAATTCTGCCAAGGGAAGTTAAAACAATGAAAGGAACAGCCAATGCCAAATATTGGGAGTTTATGGGAACTTGGCAAGACAGCAATGGAGAATTTACTCATAAATGTGTGCACAGCCTATTTTGAAGGGCCCATTGACTTTGGCTTGCTTTATCTTGAGTTGTAACCCTTGTGAGTGGCTTTTTATTCTGTCCTATTGAAATTAGGGGTGAATGAGGTCTATTTTAAAAAGCCTGTTCAAGGAACAGGGTATTTTTTTTAAAAAAAAGCAACACCAGAGTTTATAATTGGGAAATGCAAATTCTAACAATAAAGAATCAGTGAGAAAGCAACAGTGATAGCTTTTCCCAACCCACCGCAACTAAGAATAGTTGGCATTGTAATCCCCTTGTCTAGCATGGGCCAGGAGTCTGAGCAATGTACACTTTTTTGATTTTCAAGTGTGATCTTCAAATAGCCCAGCCTCACCACCTCCATTGACTTGCTAATCCTCTTCTTTGTAGAGAGAGACTTAATAAGTGGGAGGCTTCCTTGGGGGTGGGCTTCAAAAAAATTTAGCAAGGGGTTTTCTGCCTGATCACTGGTTGGGTGTGGCCATGGTGGGCGTGGCCAAGTCAGCCTCCTGCACCATGGCAGGGGGGTGTTTTTGCCCTCCCCGGGCTCCGGAGGCTTTCCTCAATCGTCCTGGAGGGTGAAAATGGCCTTCCCAGGCTTCAGAGGCCTGAATTTCCAGTAGATCCATTTTTCTCCCTCCCTGAGCCTCTGCGCATGCCCTACACTTACCTGCATCCAAAATGGGCCGCATGGAGATTCCTGGGAGGGTCAGGACAGGGTGGGTGGGACCAGCCAGAAGTGGGATTTGGGGGTTCTCTGAACTGCACAGAATCTTAGCTAGAGGTTCTCCTGAACCCCTGCAAACCCCCAGCAGCCCATCCCTGGGCTTCCTGGTTCAAAAGCGGAAGTCTAGATTGACTCTGGATATTATCTTTTTTTCAGCGAAACAGCATGGAGTCTACATCTATTGTAAAATGCAACAATTAGTATGAAAAGACATTTTGTTGTTGAGATTGATGAAAATATTAAAAACAAGAAATTGCTATTGGATGTTACCAGTGGGTGGTCACAAGACTCAAAATGGTCACGATGGTTTGATGAAAGCTCTTCCTGTTTCTATCTGTGACCATCATGGCTTGACATCTTTGACCGCACTCATGATCAGTGTACATGATCGATTTTGTTGGCCTGGTTTGATTAATGCAACCAAGGAGATATGCTGGAGAAGAGGTAATCTGCAAATACTGGCCGCTCTAAATGACAGATGGACCTCTTGGAAAAGACTTTATAAGCCACTCTATAAAGCCTTAGTAGGACCACACCTAGAATACTGCATCCAGTTTTGGTCACCACACTATAAAAAAGATGTTGAGACTCTAGAAAGAGTGCAGAGAAGAGCAACCAAGTTGATGAGAGGACAGGAGACTAAAACGTATGAAGAATGGTTACAGGAACTGGGCATGGCTAATCTAGTGAAGAAAAGGACCAGGGGTGACAGGATTGCAGTGTTCTAATATTTGAGGGGCTTCCATAGAGAGGAGGGGGTGAAGTGGTTTTCCAAGGCACCCAAAGGCCAGACAAGGAATAATGGATGGAAACTGAACAAGGAGAGATTCAACCTGGAAATAAGGAGAAATTTTCTGACAGTGAGAACAATCAACCCATGGAACAGACGTTGCCTTTGGAAGTTGTGGGAGCTTCATCACTTGAGATTTTCAAGAAGAGACTGGACTGCCATCTGTCAGACATGGTGTAGGGTCTCCAGCTTCGGGGGGGGGGGGGAGTTGGACTAGATGACCTACAAGGTCCCTTCCAACTCTGTTAATCTGTTAAACACGACAGAGCTAATTGACCATTGAATCAGGTTTTGACAGAGTGCTGGTGATTTCCATGAAAGAGTTGTTTCCTTTACTTAACTTACTTTTGTAGTTCATGGATTGAGGTGGTTGCACCAAAGAAGAAAATTATTGAGGAATCTAAGTATAGCTCTCATGTTTTAATTACGGTTTCACCAGCCTCTCTTGCATTTTGTTGGGAGTATAGAAAATATTGTGGCTTCCTAGCATTTGGGCTAGTGGACTCCCTCACAACAATGCAAATAAGAAGCTTTCAAAACAGCTGTGCAGTTTCACAGAATGCCCCATATTTGCACCCCACAGTTTTTTTTTAATTTATTTTTTTCTCCAATTGGAGTTAAAGCACAAGATGAAATTTAAAGAGCAGTTGGCACTTTCTTTGAAAAATATAGATTATGCTTTAAGGCTCTGTTTGTTTTTAATCACTGAAATCCATACTGTTGTATTGAACTGAGGGATCACTTTGAAAGATTGTATTTCTGGAACATAACTTAATTTTATGTTTTGCTCTTAGACAGTGGTTTAGTCAAACATTCTGATTGTCAGAAAAGATTTTCCTGAGAACAAAATGCCCTGAATCTTGAGTAAAATGCCTGTGACAATAATACTCTTGTGGCACTGTATCAAAACAAGGCAGTTAAGGAGTAATTCATTCATACAGTAGCGGCCAAAATTGTGGAAATCTTTTGGGAAAAGTGTATTTTTGAGATTTTATGGCTAATAGCACCACTTTTTTTGGGTGGGCGGGAGTTTTAAGATAATCTTATTCCACTGCTGGAATGGCCTGGGAATAGCCCAGACCTTAATCCAATTGAAAATCAATGGAACCGACTAAAGAAACTTGTTAGTCAGAAGCAACCCAGCAATAAAACCCAGTTAATAGAAGCAATCCTTCAATCTTGGTTTCACATGACAACATCTGCAGAACTAAAAGACTTGGTTTACTTATTTATTTTATTTATTTATTGGTTCAATTTATATGCTGCCCTTCTCCGGAGACTCAGGGTGGCTTACAATGCATTAAGCAATAGCCTTCATACTTTTGTATATACCTGCTTAGTAGGGCTTTCGCCCCTCCCCCCACAGCGGTGTTCTTTTTTAATAAAGGTCAGCTTATTGCCCCCACAATCCGGGTCCTCATTTTACCTACCTCAAAAGGATGGAAGGCTGAGTCAACCTTGAGCCTGGTGAGATTCGAACTTGCAGTAATTGCAGGCAGTTGGTGCTACTTAACAGCACTTTAGTCTGCTTTGCCACCAAGGCTCTTGGTTCACTCCATGGGAAGACATTGTAAGGCCGTAATTCATGCTAAAGGTTACTCAACTAAGTATTAACTGACATGGTGATGATTTTTTGTAGATCTCATTTTTCTATGGTGATAATTTTTGTAGATCTCATTTTTTCTACCTGTTTCCCTTTTCTTCTTTATATTGTAACTGCTATTCTGATAGCAAATCCATCATAAAAGTTATTGCATTACATTCTTGATTAAATTCCCTTTCCATTGATATATAATTTTATGGTACTACTCTCCAAAAAAGTGGTGTTCTTAGCTAGTTTTAGAAAATACACTTTATCCCAAAAGATTTCCACGATTTTGGCCACTACTGTAGTTACTGTGGCCTACTATTATTGATGTTGGACAATTTTCTCTCTGGCTTCAAGCAATGGGAGTAGATTGGAAGGTGTATTCCCACAAGGGTCAAACACTTTCCCCCCCACATCTCCTTCAGCGTATGTGTACCATCAACTCTTGGGCTCTTCCAGATTCTGCATAAAATGCTCCTTATGCTCTTTTATGCTTCTAGAGGTGGTCATGTTCTGCTTCTAGGAGTTTGAAAGACTGTAGAGTTGGGAGAGGCCCTATAAAGCATCTGATTCAGCTTTGTTCTTAGGAAGTGATTTGGCAAATTGCTCTTGCAAAGAGAAGCTCTCCAGTCTGGTCGCCCATCTATTATCTATATGTGTGGATATCTAAGTGCCCAAGCTAACTAATTAAATTAAAAATAAACGTGCATAATCAATAAAGGAGATCAAAGGAGCAAATTGTTTCTGCGTCACAGTTAATGACTTCAGCAGAGGCTGCACGTTGCTATACCATGATGTACACAGATAGGCCACAGAGAAATGTCTTTTTTTTCATGTCTTTTTCAATACTTGATGTCCATGTAATGGGTCAGAGAATGGGTAAGTATCTATAGAGGGTCAATTCAAGCATGCAATCTTCTGTGAAAGTTTTTATGTATTTAATTTCCATCCAGCTTACAAACTACCATATTTATCGGAGTATACAATGCTCTGGAGTATAAGATGCACCTTAGTTTTTGGGGAGGAAAATAAGAAAAAAATTCTGCCTCTGCTTACCAGCATCCATTGGTATTCATCTGGCTAGTGTCGTTTCAGTGTGTGAGAGAGTTGAGGGCTGTTTCGAAACTGAAACAGTCTTTGCTGTGTGAGCAACAAGGAAGGAGACAGCAAGGAGCCTTGGTGTGGCTTAGCTCAACTGTTCTAAAGCTGCATGCTGTGCTGATCTCTGAAACTAAAACTGAAACTGAAACTCCTCTCGTCTGCTTGTGTTTTGCTTTTATTGGAAAACTTGCTTTTGGTATTGTATATTTACTTTATATTATATATAAAGAGAAGTTATTGAATCCTGCTGAATCAGTTACTTGTGCGTGCTTTCTGGATGTGATTGCTGCTGCAAACTCTTAACAGTCCTCGCAGCAAATAGCAAACCGCCAGGTCAGCTTCAGCACATTATTGCACCCTGATTCAACACGAGCAGCTGATATGGATCAGTGCGTGGATCAGCCTCCAGAATACTCCCAATCAGCTGTTCCCGGAATAGAATAGAATAGAATAGAATAGAATAGAATAGAATAGAATTCTTTATTGGCCAAGGGTAGTTGGACACACAAGGAATTTGTCTTGGTGCGTACGCTCTCAGTGTACATAAAGGAAAAGATACATTCGTCAAGAATCATAAGGTACAACACTTAATGATAGTCATAGGGTACAAATAAGCAATCAGGAAACAATATCAATATAAATTGTAAGGATACAAGTAACAAAGTTACAGGCATACAATCATAAGTGGAAGGAGATAGGTGATGGGAACGATGAGAAGATTAATAGTAATGCAGACTTAGTCAATAGGTTGACAGCGTTGAGGGGATTATTTGTTTCGCAGAGTGATGGCATTCAGGAAAAAACTGTCCTTGTGTCTAGTTGTTCTAGTGTGCAGTGCTCTATAGCGTCATTTTGAGGGTAGGAGTTGAAACAGTTTATGTCCAGGGTGCGAGGGGTCTGTAAATATTTTCACAGCCCTCTTTTTGATTCCTGCAGTATACAGGTCCTCAATGGAAGACAGGTTGGTAGCTATGGTTTTTTCTGCAGTTCTAATTATCCTCTGAAGTCTGTGTCTGTCTTGTTGGGATGCAGAGCCAAACCAGACAGTTATGGAGGTGCAGATGACAGGTTTATATTCTTTGCAGTCCTTTGCAATCCTTCCTTTCCCCATCATTCAGTCAGAACTGAAGAAGCTTCATAGATAAGAAGCAAAACGTTTTCACGGAACCGCCCCCACCCCTAAGAAAGTCCAGTTGCCTTTTGCAAAAAGCACTTTTAGGGCAACCAAAAGTTTGTTTTGTTTGATACAAACCAACAAATGGAGAAAACTTGTGGCTCTGCCCATTTTTGTTGTGACTTCAGCTGTTTTCATCTCCACCTGTCCTCCAGAGATGGCCACCAATTCTCCCACACCACTTCATTCAGGTGACTGCAGTCCTGATTTGAATAAAGGCTAGAAACTTCCAAGCCACACTGTTCAGGCTCCCTCTACTTAATTATTGAGAGTGGGGCCAGCTCTACCATTCTGTGATTGAAACAGACAAAAGCCCATTATTTATGTTTTTTAATATAATTCTATTCTGTTTCTCATAGAAATGCATCTGAAAGCAGTCTGCAATAAAATTACACAATACAATAATAAAAGCAATATGTTACAACAGTGTCAAAAGACATCGATTAGAAGAGGAAGGGGAAACAAAAACCAAAGTGGAGAGGTTTTAATTTACTTCTAAAGGTTTTAGATTAGATTAGATTAACAGAATTGGAAGGGACCTTTTAGGTCATCTAGTCCAACCCCGCACCTAAGCAGGAGACCCTACACCATTTCTGACAAATGGCAGTCCAATCTCTTCTTAAAAGCCTCCAGTGATGAAGCTCCCACAACTTCTGAAGGCAACTTCTGTTCCATTGGTTTGATTGTTCTCTGCATTTTTTCTAGAGTCTCAAGTAGGTAATAGGGGATATTTCAGAGGAGTTGGAAGAGATCTTCCTTTGTGGAGGTAGCTCTGAAGAAGGTCCATTTGCAACATCTGTTTTTATCAGGTTTTACTCATTTGGTTTGTGCAGAACTGTGTGTGTTTTCTGGATTTTGGTATGTGTGTGTGTGTGTGTTTAATAGTACTCAGGGTTGTCTTACCCATAGTTAAATGCAACATTTAGTTAAATCTCCAACTTTTCCCCACAGACTATTGCCTCTTGAGGCACCAATTCTCCAAAGCACCTGAGGGTAGGACAAGAAGCAGTAGACGGAAATTAATCAAGGAGAGAAGCGACCCAGAACTAAGGAGAAATTTCCTGACAGTTAGAACAATTAACCAGTGGAACAACTTGCCTCCAGAAGTTGTGAATTCTCCAACACTGGAAGTTTTTAAGAAGATGGTGGATAATCATTTGTCTGAAATGGTAGAAGATCTTCTGCCTGAGCAGGCAATTGGACTAGAAGACCTGTTATTCAATTCTTTTGTTTTTTTCATGGTGAAAATATCTGGGTAATGCAAAAGTTTGATAGTCCCACATCAAAAATAGTTTGGTGTGTTAGACACGATCACATGTTGATAATCTTTTATATTTAGCATTTACTGACATCACAAGTAAATTGTTTATATCTGAGATTATTATAGCTCAGCCATCACTTCTCCTATGGGAATTCTGGACCTGTTTTTCTTTTCTTCTTCTATTAGCTTATTTTTAACATTAGAAGTTTCTTATGTGGTCCATAAGAAATTTAGTATCTTCTAAAAGACATTCTATGCACTGCAAGTTTTTTTTTCTTAACAAAACTTGGCCCTGACTTTTCTCCAAGTCTCTGAATGCTTCCCTGGGTCAGAATGCAGGATGAGTGACACATATGTATGAGGTAAATGTCAGTTGGCCTTGGTGAATTCTGTTATTTTTGCTCCTTCCATTATTCGGCTTCTCTGCTGTTATTTTTTCTGTGCTGGTTGTTTACTGCATTTCATTTTCTAGCTCCTTGTTTTTATGCTGCTACAAATTCTATGTCATCCAGAGTTTCTTTTTGCAACTTGGGTGGCCCTGTAAATCTAATAATTAATTAAATCAATAACTTCTTCCTGGAATTTTACAGCTGGCGGTGATTATCAGTCATTTTGATTTCAGTTGCAGCTTAACTGCTTAATTTTCCCTTGTTAGACTGAACAAAAAACGTCGGTGATTCTAGTAAAGACAAGTAAAGATGCTTCTACAGTGTGTTTATGTCAGGGGTCAGCAACCAGCAGCTCTGGAGCCGCATGTGGCTCTCTCATCCCTCTGCTATGGCTCCCTCTTGCTGGTCGGCTCCACAATTGATAGGGCTTTCGGTTAGGACAGGTAGAGGAAAAAGGATGCTGTGCTAGGAGGAGACTATGGTGGGGGAACCGGATTTCCGGTCGGCTCCAGAATTAAATGGGGGCTTCCAATTAGGACCTTTATGGCTCTTTGAGTGTTTAAGGTTGCCGACCACCTGGTTTAGGTGGTCCGTTCACTGCTAATTATTGTAGTGATCCATCTGTGAAGCAGACCTCATACATAAAGTACAAAACCTCTGCAGGTAGGTCCTTGTCCTATGATCACAAATCAGACCAGGTTTTCCATTGCTCAACAAGGCAATTGCTATGTGTGACGAACCTGATTTTACCATCTGTTTTGCCACAATTCTTGAGAGCGGTTTTTCAGTGAATCATGTGGTTGTGAAGATAAATTTGGTTTCCCCCATTGACTTGGCGTCGTAGAAGCCATCTTAGAAGTTCACAAATGGAGATCACATGACCCCAGAGCACTGCGACTGTTGTAAATGCATGCCTGTTGCCAAGCACTCAAGCAATTATTTTGTCCAATGAATAATCATACTCCTAATTCTCTTGCAATGGGATTCTCTATAGACCAATAGGAAGAGTAAAACATGTTTTGTTTGCCTTGAGGTATTTTTATTCTCCTCTCCTTAAAATCACCAGGAGAGCCCCGAAAAGCTAAATCCCATAAAATAACACCTCATTATAATTACTGCCTATGGAAATGGCAAGTTAAAAAATCCAAAGTGTGTTATCCAATTACCTTTACCATATTTAAAAATAAATTAATAGCAGCAGACTAAAAAAGAATCAAACCCATTTTAATTTCAAGCCTACTATCAGTTGGATTAAAGCTGGAAAATGTATCTTAAAAGTCTTAACACCACTGTGAGAGGTCATCTGAGAAGCAGATTTTGACAAATGGAGAACTCTAGGAGTGGAGAAAAGCCACGAAGGACATCGTTTTCTGGCAGCCATAAAACATGCTTCAAGAATATGTGAAGGTTTTGGAGTCCAAGAGATTGGATTTGTCAAGCCTTAGAATACATAAACACATATACATGTTTATTCCCTTTATTTCTTGCCCATACATACACACATTCTCATATACATACATACATACATACATACATACATACATACATACATACATACATACATGTAGTTCTTTGGTTATTCGGGTCTTCTCCCGCGTAAAATTGGAAGTGTCTTGGCGACGTTTTGACGAAGTCTCATTCGTCATCTTCAGGCTGGTGTTCTCAGCTTCGTGTTTCCAGGAGCTCCTAGAAACACGAAGCCGAGAACACCAGCCTGAAGATGACGAATGAGACTTCGTCAAAACATCGCCAAGACACTTCCAATTTTAAGCGGGAGAAGACCCGAATAACCAAAGACCTACATACAAACACCTGCGAAAACCTCAGAAAACAGATATATATACATATACATACATATATATATATAAAGTTTCAAATTAGCTACTTTATTGTTCTATACCTTCAACACAGGAATCTTATGCCTACGTAATGATTCCAGGCTGATTCCCCACTTGACTCCTCCCCCTGGCTTGGTCAGTCTCTCTCCAACCATCTGTTTTAATAAGTGTAGGCATATATTCCAGTTTCAAGGACAAAGGCCTGGTAAACTTTAGCTGAACCTGTAGTTCAGTAAATCTGAATAATTCCCTTGCTTAGTTGATGTAAAATTCATCTATGCTTTTGCTAGTGAATTATATCATATCATGAATGTCTTTGGTAAATAAGCCTTCTGAGTTTCAAGAATCCTGGAAAAACCGATTGGCCAATAATTATATAATAAAGTTTCATAGTCCGTAACGTTTGACAAATAAGGAGAAATCAACATAATTTTCCTCAGGAGATGCAATTTCCCTCAAACTCAGGTTCTCCTGGCTGATCATCATTGCTTTACTATAATTCTTGAACCTCAACTCTCAACAGTTCCACTTCAGCTTGTTACATCTTCTATAATCAGGGAAGAAGATTTTAAGCAATGCAGTTTCCAGATCTAATCTTGGTTGAAATCTATGAATGGCCGCTAGATGGCTGCTTCAAGATACAGAAGGCACTAACTCTTTATCGCCATCTAATGGCCCTTCAAATTTTTGCAACCTGGACGTCATGTACCCAGAGAGAAGCTAACTGTTTTAGGCCTGTTTCTCTTGTGAATCTCAAATCCAGAATAAAATATAGTAGTAATTTCCTTGCCATCTTAAGATGTTCAATGTCTTTACATGTCTTTACCTCACTGAAACCAAACCAAACCAGGATGAACCAGAACTCCTTCTCTCTCACCAACATAGCATACCAATGTTCCTAGCAAACAGCTTCCCCCTTCCTGGTATTCCACCCATGACTGCTTGAGGTTCCGCTGGGAATTTTTCTCTCCAGGAAGTCCAAGGAAGAAAAAACAGGGATCTGGAGCTTCAATAGCTCCATCTGAGCTTCTCCTGAAAGTTAAGAAGGTCCCACCTCTATAACATGCTAAAAACAGCTGAGGTTCTGTCTTAGTACCTAAACTGGGATCAGCTCCATCCTTGGAGGACTTCTGTGTGAAGCCTCCACCCACTTTTCAGTGGAGAAGATGGAGAATTCATTCCTACTCTGTCATGGAAGAGCTGCATTTCTTTGGGTCCTGAGATTGAGGTGACTCACTGTGCCTGATAGTCTCCCAAGGGTTTTTAGGCTGAATGCTCAAAATCCGGTGGTTGAATCCAGTAGTGAGTTTCACTTACCTTCGCTACTGGTTCAGAACTGTGAACACGCATGCATGCACACTCACTTTGCTCATGCTCAGCGCTTATGCGCATGCACAGAACCTTCTGCACATGTGCAGGGCACCCGTGATGATGTCTGCGTGGGTGGATGGAGCCTTTTCCACCACTACTACCTGATAGAAACCCACCACTGGTTGAATTCCATATGCCTCCAGATGTCTTGCAATTACAACTCACACAACTCCTAAACGCTATTTGGATGTGACTAGCTTGGGATATTGTCCATTTAAAGAAAACTTTCACTACACCTATGTTCTTCAGACTAAGTCCTTTCCTATCTCCCTATCTTTTCTACCTCTTTAGTTTTCTTACAACTTGTTTTCCTTCTATATTGCTGACTTCAGAAGACCAGACAAATGTTGCAGGGTGATGAAGGAGAGAACATCGATTTTTCCGAACATTTTCCCAATTTGTATCGTTATGTTTCTATTATTGTCACAGATAAGGATAAATTAATTCCTAATTAATAAAACATTCAAATCTTTAAGTAGTGTAACCGATTAATTATTTATCTCTCAAGTAAGCTTAAAGTTGCCTTGAATCTTCTAGAAACACAGCTTTTCAGCCTAAAAGTAATGCTTGATATTCTTTATTATATGTTCATGCGTGTGTTTTAGTTAAAAATATCAATGCAATCTCAAGTTTTGCTTCTTTTCAAATTGTTTGAGTAGTGTTAAGTTTGTTAAATGTTTGCTCCTGAGTTAAGAAATGGCACTTTAACTGCTATATTTTGATAACACCTTTTTTCCTAAACATAAAAACAAATAAAATCTGAATCAATAACCAAAATAATAACCACTTATTGCCCTCTGCACATTTAATGCCCTTTAAAAATATTAAAATGCAACAACCTATCACTAAAGGTGCCCACTAAATTAGTTCTCCATAGTTAATTATTCATCAACTAATTTAAAAAGTACACCTTCTCTCTTGTTTCCTCTTGGGAATCTAACCATTTCTTGGATGAATTGCTTGTCTTAACAATTGTAGTCCTGTACAGTAGTCATGGTTTTGGAGGTGGTTTAATGCTGATTTTTGTAACTCAGTTTATAGTTTTTTTAGACTATGGACCAATTAGAATTCTTGACAATCAGGGGTGGGTTCTACTTTACTACTGGTTTGCAACGGGAGCATGTGTGCATACTTGCTTCGCTTGCGTATGTGCTTACACTTCTGCGCATGTGCAGATCGTCAATTATGACATCTGGGCGGGTGGGCAGAGCCTCCCACCACTTTTACTACTGGTTCTAAAGAACCAGAGAGAATCAGGAGCAACCCACCACTTTCAACAATGTATTATGGACTGGTGAAATATTTGCTACATCCAATCCAGTGGTATTCAGCTAGTTCGGACCAGTTCAGACGAACTGGTAGCAGTAATTTTGAGTAGTTTTGAGACCCGGCAAATACCACCTATCACTGGCCCCACCCTCACATGACCACCCCGCCATGCCCACCCAGTCACATGCCCACTAAGCCATGCCCACCAAACCATGCCCACAGAACTGGTAGTAAAAAAATCTGAATCCCACCACTGATCCAACCTCTGTTCAGAGTATTATTGTTACCTCCACATTAGTTAAATAAACTTCCTGCATTCTTTTCCAGAAATCTATCATCCTTGTAAGCGACATTTCATGTTTGTAAAAAAAAAAAAAGGAAAAGAAAACTTGCTTACAAACCGTGACCTTTTGCAAATTGAAACAAATATTTACAATTAACAGTAAAAAAAGAAAAGCACGGCGGGCCCTGATTTGGAAAGGAGAAGTGTGAAATTGAATCTTAAATAGATTTGGAATATTGGATGCGATAGAAAATTATGAAGGTCTGCGGAGAAATGTTACTGTGCTGGCTTAGGAAAGTGGCACCAACCTAATATTTAGAATTGTTTTTGGGCACTCATATATTTTCAACCTTAGCACACTTTTTCTTGTGAATTGGCTTCATTGTGCAGAGGACAAGATGAAAAGGCCAGGGTTCCAAAAAAACGCCCCCAACGAAATAAAACTCCAAGGGTATAGATTTCTCAAAGTTCCATTTTATTAGAAATGTCATGTTGGCACATCTGGAAAAACCCAAGTCTGAAAACTTCCAGTTTTCCCCCACCCAATTAAAAGTTCACATCCCTGGCTCCACACTCCATATGGTCCAATCCAGTGGTGAAATCCTTCGTGGATCGCCACCAGTTTGCTGCCCACACGTGTCCGGTGTATGTGCGCTTCATGCAGAAAAAAAAAGACTTCACTAGGTCTTTTTTTTTTAAATAACCTAAGCATAGTACATAAAATTATCTGCCATAATGTCCTTCCTGTCAATGACTACTTTAGCTTCAACCACAACAATACACGAGCAAATAATAGATACAAACTCAAGGTAAACCGCTCCAAACTCAATTGCAGAAAATATGACTTTAGAAACAGAGTGGTCAATGCCTGGAATGCACTACCTGACTCTGTAGTTTCTTCCCCAAACCTCCAAAACTTTAACTAAAAACTGTCTACTGTTGACCTCACTCCATTCCTAAGAGTTGTGTAAGGGCGTGCATAAGTGCACCAGCGTACCTACCATCCCCATGGCTTAGGACTGGGGTATCTACAAGACCACCTTCTGCCACCAGTAGCCTCTCACCGACCAGTACGCTCCCATAGAGAGGGTCTTCTCAGGGTGCCGTTGGTCAAACAATGTCGACCGGCAGCCCCCAGGGGGAGAGCCTTCTCTGTGGGGGCACCTGCCATCTGGAACGAACTCCCCCCGGAGATACGGAGGATCCCGGATTTGTGCACTTTCCGTTGTGCCCTCAAAACATTCCTATTCCAGCAGGCTGGTCTGGCCTAACCTCCATTTTCAATTCCTTCTAAATCGCTTTTAAATTTGTTTTATAAATTGGGGTGTTTTAAATTCTTGGGCCGAAGTATTTAATGTCTTTTAAATAGGTTTTTTAATGTTTGTACTATGTGTATTTTATCTTTTGGCTTTTCACCACCCTGAGTCCTTCGGGAGTAGGGCGGTATATAAATTTAATAAATAATAATAATAATAATAATAATAATAATAATAATAATAATAATAATAATAATAATACCTGTCCTAATGTCCTCTTTTATTCATATCCATTTCATGTATTCATATTATGTTTACACTTTTACCTGTTATCTTATATATGCTTGACAAATAAACTTATGGTTATGATTATGACTAGGTAAGTAGAACAGCGAAGGGGGGAACAATTGTGCCACGCGATTTAAACAGCGTGGCACAGCTGATCATCGGAAATACCTGTTCAGATGAACTGGTATTTTCTTTAACTACCAGTTTGCCTGAACCGGAGTGAACCAGTAGCATTTCCCCCCTGGTCCAATCCATCCTTCAGGCTCAACTGGAGACAATCCCCAATCACTCCCTTCCAAGTGCAGGCTCCTTGACTCCCAGAGTATGGAATATTCTTCTAATCTTCTATCGCTCCAACAACAACAACAACAACAATAACAACAACAACAAAAACAAAAACCCTCCCAATTTTCCAGGCTAAAATATGTGAATAGAATAGAATAGAATAGAATAGAATAGAATAGAATAGAATAGAATAGAATAGAATAGAATAGAATAGAATAGAACAGAACAGAACAGAACAGAACAGAACAGAACAGAACAGTTAGGAAGCTGAAAAGAAAAAAATGGCTTTCAAAACTGACAGAAAGGAGACAGACTTTTTTTTTTTAAAAGTCTCTGTGACGCCTCTTCAAATGTGTGCCATGATGTGCCTTCTAACATAAAACTATTGAAAAAGACAAAGAGTTGAACTTTTGGCACTGGGGCTAAAGGGAAGGGTGATTTGTCTGCAGGGGGTCGGAGTGGTCGAAGGCTCTTCCTGCTGGAAATGAATAACAGGCAGTTTTTTAAAGGGAATACACTAAGATTGAGTTTGTTTGTTTGTTTGTTTGTTTGTTTAACTTTTAACTTGCTTGCTTTTAAACCAAAAGGATTGAGAAAGTTCTCTGCAGGGCCAGTTAATGAAGCCTGGGGAGACTTCAGTGCTTGTCCATAAGGTGAAGGTGATGGAATTTGCAGAGATGGCTAGATTAATTTCTTTGATCAGAAGGGGAAAAAAAAACCACAATTATCTATATGGATAAAAAACATTCATATAAATAAAATGCACTTATCTTTGCAGTAGAAAAATTCATTTATGATTTGTGGTTTTGATGACAAAGACTGGATGACAGAAAAGGTGAGCTGTTTTTTTGCAATCATATAGTAAGGAAGAAAAGGGACACGGTGGCTCAGTGGCTAAAACACTGAGCTTGTTGATCGAAAGATTGGCAGTTCAGCGGTTCAAATCCCTAGTGCCGCATAACAGGGTGAGCTCCCGCTACCTGTCCCAGCTTCTGTCAACCTAGCAGTTCGAAAGCACATAAAAAATGCAAGTAGAAAAATAGGGACCACCTTTGGTGGGAAGGGAACAGTGTTCCGTGTACCTTTGGCATTTAGTCATGCTGGCCACATGACCATGGAGACGTCTTCAGACAGCAGTGGCTCTTCGGCTTTGAAATGGCGATGAGCATTCCTAGAGTCAGGAACGACTAGCACATATGTGCGAGGGGAACCTTTACCTTTATAGTAAAGAAGAGATAATTTTGTAATTGCACTTATTTTACTGGAAAAGAAATTATTCTTTCTTTTTACTCTTTCTTTCCATCCCTCCCTCTCTCCCTTCCTTCCTTCTTTCTCTATTGTCTAATTCTTATGTTCTTTGGAAAGCTTTTAATGTACACACACACACACACACACACACACACACACACACACACACAGAGCTAGAGGGAGACAACATTGTCATGAAACAGCAGGGATAAAGACAGAACAATTACAAGGCATGGAGAACAAAAATGTTTAGACCAGGGGAGTCAAACCTGATTTCATTGAGGGCTGCTTCAGGGTTGTGTTTGACCCTTAGGGGCGGGGGCAAGGGGGATTGGCCAGGGCGGGCATGCCCAGCTCAAGGTCACTCATTTTAGGGGAGCCTGTGGTGGCCCAAGTACTCTACCAGCAAAAATGGAGCTTGGGAGGGCCACACATGATCCCCCCGAGCTCCATTTTCTCTGGCAGAGGGTTGCAGGAGGCCATCGTAGCCGAGTACGGAGCTCGGGAGGGCCACATGCAGCCTTCCCAAGCTCCATTTTTGCTGGCAGAGACACTGCAGGCCAAATCTGCAGCATCTGTGCCAGAGACACTGCAGATTTGCAGCGTTTCCAGGGCAGGCCTGTAGAGTTTCCAGGGCAGCCCTGCAGGCCAAATCTAAGCACCCCATGTGCTGGATCCAACCCCTGGGCCTTGAGTTTGACACCCCTGGTTTAGACCATTCAGAGTCCAGGAATTAAACCCATTCAGAGTCTGGGAATTAAAAAACCAGTATAAATGTTCCAGTTCCCACTAGTTTCGGTTCTTCATTTCCATGTGTGTATGTTCCCTTTCAAACAATCATACAACTTGCTTTTCTGGGCAGGGAGATCTCTGGATTCAGACCAGCATAGGAAGCAAATCCTTGTGCCGCTGGATGTCTTTCAGCAAACCGGGTTCCATGCTTTGCTTGCTGCAAAGTCAAAATGCCATCACAATCTTGCAAAGAGGAGGAAAGCAGAAGTTGGAGTGCTAGAAAAGAGCACTGGCCAATCAACAAGAGACGCTGTGTGTCATCCTCCCTCCCCCATGAATCTAAAACCACATCTGGCTAATGACCTGCCTGTCATTTGATATGAGCAAATTCTCTTCTCCAATCTTCGGATAATAATCTCTCATTTCCACTTTCATCTTGACTTGTGGGAAGCTATTAAACTCAGCTATGCCCTCGATCATTCTTCGTGTTTGTGTGATATGACAGTTTTGAAGCATGTGGACTGAAAAAAAAATATGTTTCCAGTGTAACCATCTTCCTTTACTCATCTTCCCTCGTTTTCCCACATCCTTTAGTTTATCCTTCATCTGCATCTGGGGTCTGAAAGTATCAAGCATCATAAATTAGTAACAAACATCATTCTCTGTGGCCATTTCCCCATTCCCCACCCCCTTATTTCCAGATACATGGGGGAGAAGCAGAGCAACAGGTGGAATTTTAGGCAGTTTTATGTATTAATCACACCAAAGCAAATGTAACAGGTCTATTATTGAGCCGTGGTGGCACAGTGGTTAGAGTGCAGTACTGCAGGCTACTTCTGCTGATCACCAGCTGCCAGCAGTTTGGCAGATCAAATCTCACCAGGCTCAAGACTGACTCAGCCTTCGGTCCTTCCGAGGTAGGTCAAATGAGGGCTCAGATCGTTGAGGTCAATGTGATGACCCTGTGAACTGCTTGAAGAGGGCTGTAAAGCACTGTATATATAAGTCTAAGTGCTCTTCCTTCCTTCCTTCCTTCCTTCCTTCCTTCCTTCCTTCCTTCCTTCCTTTCCTCCCTCCCTCCCTCCCTCCCTCCCTCCCTCCCTTCCATGGTGTGCAGTGGTTAGAATGCAGTATTGCCAGGATTGGCTTAAAGTTGACTCAGCCTTCCGTCCTCCCGAGGTGGATAAAATGAGGACCCAGATTGATGGGGGCAAGAGGCTGACTCTGTAAACCACTGTAAGAGCACTGTGAAGCGGTATATAAGTCTAAGTGCTATTGCTATTGTTATTAAAGCAACACACATTTAATAAACACATAATTCAGAACCAATGCTCAAACCCAACATTCAGAATTAGAGTTATGCTTTTTTTTAATGTATATATCATTGCATTTCTATCCTAAAATGCACAAGGAGCAGAGGGGTATCAACTTTTATTTTATTTTTATTGCTAGAACTTTATGAGGTAAGTTGGGCAGAGAGATAGGGACAGGACTGGACCCAATATAGTTGTTTAGAGATTAGACTTTAGCTTTGACCTATCTTGGTCCAGCACTAAAACTCTGAAAACCTGCTGGATCTTGGTGGAAGATGATTGCTTGAGCCTTGGTAACTACCACCATGGGAGATTAAAAAGTTTTCTTAGAGAGAGATGTCCTTGATCTGTTTGCTCAATTACTTTTTAATCCACAATAATTAAGATGTTTTTTTGGAACAAGGAAAAATAGAATGCATTCAGCAGAACAGAGTAGATAGGGAGAGAGAGTTAAAAGTTAAAAGAAAGGTAAAAGAAATAGAGCATTTCTTAAGCATTCATTTTATTGTTGAATTATACAATGTGGTCTCTTTTTTAGCCATCATGTGGACATCAGGTTATTCCTGAACAATTTGTAAGAAATTGTATTTGGTTTAATTGAAAAATCAATAGAACAGAATAGAATAAATAGAATAGAATAGAATAGAATAGAATAGAATAGAATAGAATAGAATAGAATAGAATAGAATAGAATAGAATAGAATTTTTATTGGCCAAGTGTGATTGGACACATAAGGAATTTGTCTTGGTGCATATGCTCTCAATGTACATAAAATAAAAGATAAATTCATCAAAATCTTATTCTTTCTCAAAATATAATCGTCATTTGAAGTTATGGGGAAATCTCAATGTTGCCTTGTTTTCTGATGAAAGCTGAAAACTGAAAATATATACTTGTGCAGTTATTGTTGTTAGTTGCAAAGTCATGTCCGACCCATCAGAACCCCATGGACAATGTTCCTCCAGGCCTCCTGTCCTCTACCATCCTCTGGAGTCCATTTAAGCTCACGCCGACTGCTTCAGTGACTCCATCAGCCACCTCATTCTCTGCCATCCCCTTCTTCTTTGGCCCTCAATCATTCCCAGCATTAGTCTCTTCTTCAGTGACTCTTTTGTTCTCATTAGGTGGCCAAAGTATTTGAGTTTCATCTTCAGGACCTGGACTTCTAAAGAGCAGTCAGGGTTGATCTCCTCTAGGACTGACCAGTTTGATCATCTTGCAGTCCAAGGGACTCGCAGAAGTCTTCTCCAGCACCAGAGTTCAAAGATCTCCATTCTTTGGCGCTCAGCCTTCCTTATGGTCCAATTTTCACAGCCATCCATTGCAACTGGGAAAACCATAGCCTTGACTATACACATTTTTATGTGCAGTTATAGAAGGATAGAATCACAGGACTGGAAGGCCTCCTGAGTCCAACCCTTTGGCCAAGGCAGAAGTCCTTATTCCATCCTAGATAAGTGGTTGGCCAATCTTTTCTTGAAACCTTCAATCAATGGAGCACTCACAACTTCAGAAAGCAACCTGTTGTATAGATTAATTCTCATTGTCAGGTAAATCCTCCTTAGTTCCAGATTGGATCTCCTGCTGATAGCTTTCCATCTGTTGCTTTTTGGTTCCACTCGTTGCTTCTTGATTTCAAATTTAAGCAAAATTCTTGCATCTGGGTTTGAAAAGTTTTTCTTTACCGATTCTACAGTTAACCAAAACATAAGCCTCACAATAAAGCTTTGGGTTATTAGACCAGCCTTTTTCCTGTTCTTTAACTCTGCTCAGAGAGAGTGTCTACAAAAAATAATAATAATAATATTTCTCTATTGTCCCAAATGTACAGAAACATTAAAAAAGCTTCAAGCAGGTAGCATTGTCTCCAACTAAAAGGTCAGAAAACAGAATGCTTTTTTCTTTTTTGAATAGAATTCTTTATTGGCCAAGTGTGATTGGACACACAAGGGATTTGTCTTTGGTGCATATGCTCTCAGTGTACATAAGGAGAATAAAATACAGTCATCGAGAATAAAAAGATACAACACTTAGTGATAGTCAAGGTTACTAGTAAGCTATCAAATCGTACTAGGAAACAAATAAAAACAATATAAATTGAAAAATGCAAGCAACATGGTTATAGTAATGTGGGAAGAAATAGATACTCATAAGGTAGAGAAGAATAATAGTAATACAGTCTTAGTAAATTATTTGACAGTGTTGTGGGAATTAATTATTTGTTTAGCAGAGTGATGGCATGGGGGAAGAACCTGTTCTTGTGTCTAATTGTTCTGGTGTGCAGTGCCCTGTAGCGTCTTTTTGAGGGTAGAAGTTGAAACAATTTATGTCCAGGATGTGAGGGGTCTGTAGATATTTTCTCAGCCCTCTTTTTGACTCATGCAGTATACAGATCATCAGTGGAAGGCAGGTTGGTAGCCATTGTTTTTTCTGCAGTTCTAATTATTGTCTGAAGTCTGTGTCTGTCTTGTTGGGTTGCAGAGCCAAACCAGGAAGTTATGGAGGTGCAGATGACAGACTCAATCATTCCTCTGTAGAACTGGACCAGCAGCTCTTTGGGAAGGATGTAAAAACATTGGGCTTCCCCAAGACACTGGTTTGAGAGCATTACTTTTGAACTGATAGGGAGTTGAACGTTACCCAATTACTTGAAATTAAGCGGAACTGCAAAAAATTATAGAAAAACTAGTAAGGAAGAGAAGGATAATAGTAATAGTCTTAGTAAATTATTTGACTGTTGAGGGAATTATTTCTTTAGCAGAGTGATGGCGTTTGGGAAAAAAACTGTTTTTGTGTCTAGTTGTTCTGGTGTGCAGTGTCCTATATTGTTGTTTGAGGGTAGGAGTTGAAACAACTTATGTCCAGGATGTGAGGGGTCTGTAGATATTTTCACAGACCTAATTCTGTGTAGATATTTAAATCAAAACAATATGTATTTACTCAGGTCCAGGTAACCTGATCCATTCCCAATATTTAGCAATATTTTAGGAAGTCTCTGGGTTGTTGGGTGCATATAGGATTACCCGGAATCCAGCAAGCTACCAAATGCCGTGCCGTTTTTCAGGTTCAACAAATAAAGCCAAATTTTAAAGAGAGAGCAGGTTCTTCTTCGGTAAGATTCTTCCTGGAATTGAAGCATTAAGATGTTCCCTAAGGACTTGGATCTTTCAGTCAGAGGAGGAACAAGCATTGCAAAGAGGAAAAAAAAAACATGTTAAACATTTTAGCATCTGAAGTATTTTGTTAGATTTGATGTGTTAATCTCTGGGGAGTGGTTTTTAAGCTATTACATTTGGTTGGTTTCAGCTTTGGCAAATTGTGTGCTGTTTTATGCTGCTAGAATATAATGCCGATACTAGGTTTTAATGAGTATGATAGTTATAGTCTCATTTGTATTGCTTTACTACTCCATCATATCCCAAGGAGCTGATTTTTAGGGCATTTAATAACTAAGTAAGAACTAAAACATGAATATGAGCTCCGACCGTGTGCATATGCAGGTAGTCTTTGACTTACAACCACTATTGGGGCCAGAATCTCAGTGGTTTAGCGAAGCCGTCATTAAGTAAAATGTCGCACGTCTGCTTTGCTCAACAACGGCAATCCTGGAAATGGTCATTAAGTGACCTCGTGAGTTGTTAAGTGGATGGAGTTCTACTGTGTTTTCCCCCCAAAAAGACCCCGTCTTATATTTTTTTGAACCCCGAAATAAGTGCTTGGCCTTACTGCCATGCACTCAAAAGCCCAATTGAGCTTATTATCAGGGGACGTCTTATTTTGGGGGAAACAGGGTAGGTAAGGAGCTCAGGGCCTCTCAGGGGGTGGTGAAGACCCTTGGATCTCAGGTGATGCTTCATGCAAGTGTCTGTCTGCTCAGGAGCTGAAAACCCTCCCTGCTAAGTTGGCATGTGTCCTCGACCGACATCCCAGGGTCTCCCTACCCATGGAAACACTCCACACTCCTTACCTTACCTCACTGCCTCTTCGCTCAGGAACTGAAAATCCTGTTTGGACTTTGGCTAGTCTCTGGAGATTGGCCGAAAGAGCTGCCTATAAAGGATTTCAGCTTGATGCCTGCCTGGATTTGAGCAATTGAAGTAGGGATGCAGCTGAAATTCTTCTCTCTCTGCAAGTCTGTAGGCATGGAGAGGCAGGAAAATAAGGATTTGAACTCCCTGCTTGCTTGGATTTTGGCTGCCAACATCCAAGGCAGCACAGAGCTGAAATCCTTTGGCAGGGAGCTCTTTCAGCCAGCACCCAGAGATGAGAAAAAGTCCTCTCGGCAGGCGGAAACAGCTTGCAATCTCCTGCTGGCTTCCCCACTGACGTTTTGGGGAAGCCGGCATAGAAGATTTCAAATGGCGATCACATGATCCTGGGGCACTTTGCAATTTATTGTAATTGTAAACAGGATGTCAAGAATCCAGATCATGATTGAGTGACGGGGCTTTTGTGTGTGTGTCCGGTGTATGGTGATGGAGCATAAGTGCTTTACAACTTCTAAAGATCCTTTTCTGAGGCCTGATAGCCATTAAGTAGCCAGTTGTAAGTCAAGGACCACCAGTAGTAATTCAATTTAATGTGACATGTGCTCTTCAAAATCTTAGGGATATCTTCTCTTTGGTATTCACTGCATTATTGAATGCAGCTCTCAAAAGCAAAGTCTAACGGAGAAACATGGGTTTGTAGTTCTTCTTAATAGTTTCTCTATGCGGGGAGTCTCTCTCTCTTAAAACAGCTTGCTTGCGTTGGAGAAAGGAAGAAAAATGGAGAAGAAAAGAAGGGGGTAGAATATATTGGGATGTCAAAAGAGGAGAAAAATATTTACTATATCAATGTTTTCTCCCTTGAGCCTTCAGCTCTTGAACTCTCAGCCCTCTGTCTATTAATCCATTAAAGGAAAGTACTTCATCACTGCTATTTATTTATACATACACTTAATATAGCCACTCATCTCAATGACTCTTAAGTGGCATCCAGAGGGTTTGTGATGACCCGGGGCATAGCATAGAAGCAACACAGTCAGTGGACAGTTCAAACTGCGCCTTTATTATTGCTCCAAATTTTTCCAAATGCTCCCACATTTCTGGCAAGTCCCAGAGCAAAGTGATGTCACACACTCACACACTCACACCTCCAGAAGCCTCTGGCTGCAAGTACTCCAGCACAACGCTGTGAATACAATGGCTCCAAAGCAAGAAATCCATCAGGGCAAGTCAATGAGTCTAGGAAGCAAAGGAAAAAGAAAATTAATCCAGGAAGCCAGAAAGAAAGCAAGGAATCCAGGAGACTTCAAACATCAATAACAGCACTCAACACTCCATGAATTCAGCATGTGACAAATGCCTCTCCTCACAAATGCCATCTCCTTAAGTCTCAGTCCCCAGGTGTGCCTTATGAAGAGGGGCAGGGAGCTCTCTTCCCAAGTCATCGGGTCAGTCTGCGTTGTTCTCGCCTTCTCTCCACTCTCCGTGCTCAAGGATCAGGAGAGGGTTGCTCATTGCCTGAACTCTGTCTCTCATGTTCACTGCTTAGCCTCTCTTGGTCATCCTGCTCCCCCTTCTTCCTTGCCTACAAGCCATCCCAATCCTGAAAGGCCCCGGCCTGACTTGGCCTGTTCCTCCCCACATTCCTCCGAAGCCAACAAAGCCACCCCTCGCTCTCCGTCAGCTCCTGTTCCGGCTCATCTTCCACTGCAGATTCAGGCTCTGATGGGGGCATAAGAGGGTTAAAACCAGATAAATAACAGCAGACTGTACAAGAATCCATATCCAGAGAAGTCAGCCCTGTAATGCAACACATGAACACGATCTAAAAATCCTTCCACTCGGAATCACTAAAGTGATTGAATCGCAGAGTAATTGAATAAACCAAGCAATGGGGCTCACTTAACCTTCTACCCAAAAGGCCTATGGGAAGACCCCAGGTCTTTAATTCCTTATGAAAGGCCACTAGGTCAGGCTATCTGGGTCTCCAAGGGATGCCATGTCGGAGCCGATAAAGCAGGTCTGACTAATTTTATATAGTTCTTCCTTCTTTATTAAACACCCTTAAAATCAACATTAAAAACTCCCCATTGCAAAAAAATAAATTCACATGTTGTTAGGTTTAGTCTACTGAAAAGAACTAGGGATGACAATGATAGCAGTGTTCCAATATTTGAAGGGCCGCCACAAAGAAGAAGGAGTCAAGCTATTCTCCAAAGCACCTGAAGGCAAGACAAGAAGCAATGAATGGAAACTAATCAAGGAGAGAAGCAACCTAGAATTAAGGAGAAACTTCCTAATAGTGAGGACCATTAACAAGGGGAACAACCTGCCTCCAGCGGATGCTCCATTACTTTCAAGAAGAGACTGGTCCACCATTTGTCTGAAAAGGTATAGGGTTTCTTGCTAAGCAGGGAGTTCAACTAGAAGATCTCCAAGATCCCTTCCAACTTGTCATTCTGGTTGTTTCTATAAGCACAGTATGAAATTACTGAAAAACCATATATCACCCTAAATTTTATTTAGTTATCAAAAGAGGGGGAAATTATAAATGATGGGTGCATTAATTATTTTGCAAGCTGTGGTGTGAACTGTTGTAGTTTAAGCTGCATCCTCGAAATGAAAATTTCAATAACATCAAGAATCGTAATAGATTCCATTGGCTAAATAATTTCAATGAATTACATGTCAATTTGCATTCCACACAAATAGAGTTCAGCATGTTAAAAAGCTGTTACTCATCAGAGATAGTAAGTTAATATAACTTTTTTCTTATGTATTTATCTTTTTTTAATTTGATTTATATGCCGCCCTTCTCCGGAGACTCAGGGAGGCTTACAATGCATTAAACAATAGCCTTCATACTTTTGTATATTTTATACAAAGTCAGCTTATTGCCCCCACAAACTGGGTCCTCAATTGACCTACCTTAGAAAGGATGGAACCTGAGTCAACCCTGAGCCTGGTGAGATTTGAACTTACATTAATTGCAGACACCTGGAGTTAATCACAATGCACAATGCATTAGTCTGCTGAGCTATCCAGGCTTATTGCCACAGGAATCCAAAATAAATCGTGAACTAAAATAATTCAGATTTTGGTCAATTCATGGATACATGCAAGTTGAATTTTGGTGGAAATATTCCCTCTGTGGGACGTTTTTCAGTTTCATTCGAGCTCATCCTATTGGTGTTTTCTGCAGATTCCCATTCACATATTGAATAAAATGAAGTAAAATAGAAGGGAATCCTTAATTCAGAGAGATGAACAGAAATAAAATTTTTATGGTCATTGACATCCAGCAAAACAAAGCAAAGTTAACCCCTAACATCAATGACTACTAGTAGCTATTTGTGGCTGAAGCTTAATATAATGTAGCATAAGGTTGCTACTTTTAGAATGATATATTTATGGTTATCAATCGTATAAAGCCATGGCGGCAAACCTATGACGTGTGCCACAGGTGGCACACAGAGCCATATCTGTGGGCACGTGAGTGCTGCCCTAGCTCAGTTCCAAAATTTTTGGGCCTTCCGGGTCCACCAGAAGGCAGGAAACGGGCTGTTTCTGGCCTCCGGAGGGCCTCGGGGGCATGGAGGAGGCCGGTTTTGCCCTCCCCAGGTTCCAAGAAAGCCTCTGGAGCCTGGTAGCTCAGCAGACTAAAAGCATTGTGATTAACACCAGCTGTCTGCAATTACTATAAATTCGAATCTCACCAGGCTCAAGGTTGACTCAGCCTTCCATCTTTTCTAAGGTAGGTAAATTGAGGACCCAGTTTGTGGGGGCAATAAGCTGACTTTGTAAAATATACAAAAGTATGAAGGCTATTGCTTAATGCATTGTAAGCCGCCCTGAGTCTCCGGAGAAGGGTGGCATATAAATCAATTTTTTTAAAAAAACAAAAAACCCAGGCATACCGGGCCCACTGGTAACCTTTTTGCCGTCACATTCCAAAAGCTGGGTGAGCGCGAGGGAGTTGTGTGTGCATGCACAGGGGGATGAGGCACGGCGGGGGGGGGGGAGCTTGAATTATGGGTGTGGGCACATGCGTGGGCACAACCTCCCCTGGCACACCACAGCAAAAAGGTTAGCCATCACTGGTATAAAGCAAATAACAATTATTGCAGTGACCTGGAAATTTAGATAAAAATTTTAAATAATCAACTTGTGGCTATGGAGATTCTCAGTCATCCAGGCCATGGTTGTCCCAAAGGTGCTTTTTTCAAGAGGCAACTGGACTTTTTTGTTTTCCTGTGAAGATGTTGCTCTTTTCATCCAAGAAGCTTCTTCAGCTCTGACTGGAGGGTGGGGAAGGGAAGGATTTATACTCCTTGCAGACAGCTGGTCATTTGCATTCTTATAGAGAGAGACGTTGAGGCCACCTGGAGGTCCTCGGGGTCAGCTGAGTAGTGCAAACCCTTCTTGGAACTGCTGAAAGGATTGTGTTGTGGAGCCGTGTTTTCTGCACGATGTTTTCTACTCTGTGTCTCTTCACTGTTGAACATTCTTCCATTCCCCACCATCCAGTCAGAGCTGGAGAAGCTCCTTGGATGACAAGTTGAACGTCTTCAAAGAAAAACCAGAAAGTCCAGTTGCCTCTTGTAAAGATCACCTTTGGGACAACCAATTTGTGGTGAATCTCCCTGTAGAGTCGGCAGTTCAAAAGAATAAGGGATGTAGTTTCCATAAGACTTGCGTCATGGGGCAGTGTCGAGTTTCAGAAGGGTTTCCTATATTTCTCTTCTGTGGGGGGAGCATTAAATTGAGTTAAAGATATATTTTTCCTAAACGCAGGAATCGTGATGTGATATATTTGGTACAGAAGCTAAAATTGGGTTACTTACAAATCCAAAGCACATTACAATTATGATTGTGTTTAGGAGAGGAAGAAGTTCAGCTGGAAGGCAGGGTCAAAAGTGTTATCAGTTTAGAGTCATTGAGATTAATGTCAGGCACAAATAAGCAGGAGCATCTGTTAAAATCAAAGCACAGAAAAGTTTATTATTGCTATATCTAATACAAGAATCTAGTCAACTAATAGTCAAAGCTAAATTGACACTAGATAAAAGACACAGTGGCTCAGTGGCTAAGACGCTGAGCTTGTCGATTGAAAGGTCGGCAGTTCAGTGGTTTGAATCCCTAGTGCCATGTAATGGGGTGAGCTCCCGTAACTTGTCCCAGCTTCTGCCAACCTAGCAGTTCGAAAGCACGTAAAAAATACAAGTAGAAAAATAGGGACCACCTTTGGTGGGAAGGGAACAGTGTTCTGTGCATCTTTGGCATTTAATCATGCCAGCCACATGACCATGGAAATGTCTTCGGACAGTGCTGCCTCTTCGGCTTTGAAATGGAATGAGCACCATCCCCTAGAGTTGGGAACGAGTAGCACATATGTGCGAGGGGAACCTTTACCTTTACCTTTAAGGGTTAATGGAATTCATGTGGGGCTGGACTTGGGTCTTTCGTGACAATGCAATGACTCTAAGCTTATGACATGTTCAACCCCACTTTCCAGCTCAGCCTCTGTTCGCCTACATTATAGCACATAATCAAAATCAATCATATTAATGCAGACAGGGTCAGCAGCTGGCATCCTCAGGCCCAGATTTATTTATCTGGCTTTCTAGCATTTCAGCTTAAGCTAAACTGATATATTTAATACACATTTTGGCAACAGTTTGTTTTGGTTTGTAACAATAAGCCATGTCCTTTCAACATGATCTTCCTATTAACTCTCCAATAAAATTAACAAGAATATTAGTTCCTTGCTGGCTGTAATACAAATGGAAATAGAATCTTACACAATTGATGCAATTTGTTCAGTTGTTGAATATATGACAGTTACAGAGGGAGGTGGGGGGGAACCAAATTGGGATTTCTAATTTGTTCAGATATGTTAAAATTGCATGCTATTTCATCAGATATTTTCCCTTGATCTGAATAAATGTATTCTGGGTGGATTATTCTTTCTATAAAGAAATTTGAAGTATTTAATACTTTTAATGAGTATTAAATCTACTGAGGCTGTACATATAATCAAATAGAAGAAGTTGAATTTAATTGTTAATTAAATATACTTCTCATTCTACTGTCCAGATCTTTTTCCTGTATCATACCCTAATTTGATATAGCAAAGACTGGAGGCTCAATATTATAATTCTGAGAACGTGGAATTAGTGGCAGTGATAGTAATCCTCTCCTAGAGTAGAATCACATTGTTTTTATATCCAACATAATGCTTGTTAACTGTATGATCAGGCCAGATAAATGCTGATTATCAATAAGAAAAGAATGCCTGTGTGTTTAAAATAAATAAATAAAAAAAAAATAAACTCTTCTAATAACTACAGTGGTGGCCAAAATTGTGGAAACCTTTTGGGAAAAGAGTATTTTTGAGGTTTGATGGCTAATAACACCATTTTTTTATTTTTATTTTTTATTTTTTTTGGAGTTTCAAAATAATCCTATTCCACTGTTGGACTGGCCTGGGAATAGCCCAGACCTTAACCCAGTTGAAAATTTATGGAGCTGACTAAAGAAACTTGTTAGTCAGAAGCCACCCGGCAATAAAACCCAGTTAATAGAAGCAATCATTCAATCTTGGTTTCACCTTGTAACAGCTACATAACTAAAAGACTTGGTTCACTCCATGGGAAGGCATTGTAAAGCCGTAATTCATGCTAAAGGTTACCCAATGAAGTATTAACTCGTTTTTTCTATGTTGATAATTTTTGTACATCTCTGTTTTTCTACATGTTTCACTTTTCTTCTTTATACTGTAACTGCTATTCTAATAGCAAATCCTTCATAAAAGTTATTGCATTACATTCTTGATTAAATTATCTTTCCATTGCCATGTACTGTATTTTTCGGAGCATAAGACGCACTGAAGTATAAGACACACCTTAATTTTTTTTTAAAAAAAATTAGATTTATATGCCGACCTTCTCCGGAGTCTCAGGGCGGCTTACAATGCGTTAAGCAATAGCCTTCATACTTTTGTATATTTATACAAAGTCAGCTTATTGCCCTCACAAACTGGGTCCTCAATTTACCTACCTTAGAAAGGATGGAAGGCTGAGTCAACCTTGAGCCTCGAATTTGCACAATTGCAGACAGCTGGGTGTTAATAACAGGCTATTCAGCCGGTTGAGCTATCTGAGGCTCTTTTGGGGAGGAAAACAAGAAAAAAGCTGATGGGTGGGTGGATCGGCCTCCTGGAATACCCCCAATCAGCTGTTCAGAGAGGTGAATTTTAGCAACAGGTTCATTGGTTCTGTGCCTTGCCTTTTTTTTTTTTCTGCCTCTGAAAGCCTCCAAAACAGAGCTTCAGGGAAAAAAAAGGCTTTTTTTTCTGAAGCTTCTTTCAAAGGCTTTTATTCTGAAGGACTATCTGTAGTCTGTTCAGTCTGGTATGTAGATTAACCTCTTCTGATCTGTTGGTTATTGTGTCATTCTCCAGATTTGTTAACATAGTTTGGTTAGAACCTTTACTGATTCTTCTTTTGTTGCTTGCCATATTATTTTAGATACAAGCCTTTCAGAGGCTTTTTTTTTCTGAAGCTTCTTCCTGAGGCTTCTTTCAGCCTCTGAAATCTCCATTTGCGAGGCTGGGCGGATCTACATTTGGAATATAAGACTCAACCAGATTTTCACCCTCTTTTTTGGGGGGAAAAATGTGCATTTTATACTCCGAAAAATACGGTTTATTTTATGGTACTACTCCAAAAAAAGTGGCACTATTAGCTAGTTTTAGAAAATATACCAAAAGGTTTCCACAATTTTGGCCACTACTGCATTGTTGGCTTGTATCATCCTCAATGGTAGAACCTCTACCAGAGACCTGAAGGTTGATGGTTCTGTACAGGATCTTAACTGTTCCTAGCATTGCATTCTTCTGGACAAGAGCCTTGGTGGCGCAGCAGCTTAAAGTGGCATTAAAGTGACACCAGCTGCCTGCAATTACTGCAAGTTCGAATCTCACCAGGCTTAAGGTTGACTCCGCCTTCCATCCTTCAATGTAGGTAAAATGAGGACCCGGATTGTGGGGGCAATAAGTTGATTTTGTATAAAAAAGAACACCACCGAAAGCCCTACTAAGCAGGTATATACAAAAATATGAAGGCTATTGCTTAACGCATTGTAAGCCGCCCTGAGTCTCCGGAGAAGGGCTGCATATAAATTATTTTTTTAAAAAAAGAGCTCTGATGTCATTCCTGGGATCTGTTGGAGCCACTTGCCCAGTTTAGGTGTCGCAGCCTCAGGTGTTCCTATGACCACTTCGACCTTGGCTTTCCACATCCTCTCCAGTTCCTCCTACAACTTAGAATAGAATAAAATAACAGAGTTGGAAGGGACCTTGGAGGTCTTCTAGTCCAACCCCCTGCTCTAGTCCAACCCTACACCACTTCAGACAACATCTTCTTAAAAACTTCCAGTGTTGGAGCATTTACAACTTCTGGAGGCAAGTTATTCCACTGATTAATTGTTCTCACTGTCAGGAAATTTCTCCTTAGTTCCAAGTTGCTTCTCTCCTTGATTAGTTTCCACCCATTGCTTCTTGTCCTGCCCTCAGGTGCTTTGGAGAATAGCTTGACTCCCTCTTTTTTGGGGCAGCCCTTGAGATATTGGAAGACTGCTATCATGTCTCCCCTGGTCCTTCTCTTCATTAAACTAGCCATACCCAGTTCCTGCAACCGTTCTTCATATCTTTTAGCCTCTCCAGTCCCCTAATCCTCTTTGTTGCTCTTCTCTGCACTCTTTCTAGAGTCTCCACATCTTTTCGACATCGTGGCAACCAAAACTGAATGCAGTATTCCAAGTGTGGCCTTACCCGTCTCTTAAACTTCTTATCCTTCTTCTTCCTGATGTTGCTGTCACTAGGCACTAATACATCTGTCCCCATCATTGTCTTCTGCTTCTTTTTTACCACCACAATGTCTGGTTGATTGGCCAAGACCTGCCTGCCTGTCTGGATCCTGGAAGTCCCACAGGATTTAAGCCTTGTTATTCTCCATGACCAATGGTGGGTTGCTCCCGGTTCAGTCCGGTTCTTGTAATGGTGGCGGGAGGCTCCACCCAGCTGCCCGGACATCATCATGAATGATTTGCGCATGCACAGAAGCTTCTACGCGCATGTTCCTGTTGCAAACTGGTAGCAGTAGAATCCACCCCGTCCATGACCTACATCTATCACCACCACTGATTGTGTTTGTGTGTGTGTGTGTGTGTTTGTGTGTGTGTGTGTGTGTGTGTTCTAGCATATTTACTGCAATCTAATCTTATAAAGCAGAACACTTGTGCAGAGGTTTTTTTTTTTTTAAAAAAAAAATCCCTCAGGCAATTAAGCAAAGAAGTATTAATAACCCAGAAGGTCAGCAGATAAATTGCATTGCAGTTAGGATAAATGGATGGATGTAGAGATACATACTCTACATGCATAGACGCAGCCACAGAGGGTTCAATGCATTGAGCATCTCGTGCCTTCACTGTGACAATAAATCAATTGCAATGGATTGTTTTCTGTCATGTACAGTAATTCAGTGGCAGTGGTTAAATTATAAATAAATAATAGACTTTGTTTCCTCTATTTGGGAATAGGTGCTAGCTTTTTCTTTCGCCAGCTCCAGTCTTAACATCCAACCTTAAACTTTAAACTTCACCCTGACTTCCATCTAGGGCAGGTGTCAGCAACCTGCGGCTCTGGAGCTGCATGCAGCTCTTTGGGCCCTCTGCTGCAGCTCCCTGTTGGGTGATCCCACCACTGGGTGGCTCCACTACTCATCCTCCCCTCCCAGTCACTCCTTGCCTGGCCTGAGAAGGTAAGGGCAATGGCACGGGATGGAGAAGCAGCCAGGGTAGAGACAGAGAGATACCGGGGTGGGGGGGAGAAGAGAGGGAGGGAGGGAGAGAGAGAGAGAGACATATGTCAAAAGGGTTTTGTGTTTCACGGTGTTTTTTAACAACCGGTTCTCTGCCCTAATTATTGGCTGGGTAGGCGTGGCTATGAGGTCATGTGACTGGTGGAAGTGAGTGATGTCATGTTGGCCACACCCACCCAGGTTTTGTGGCTCCCGGTGTTTTCTTTTCTGTGGGAAACAGGTCCAAATGGCTCTTTGAGTGTTTAAGGTTGCAGATCCCTGATCTAAGGCATTTTTGGCCCCAAATCACTAGACCAGGGCTCTCCAACCAGGGCAGATTTCAGACTTGTGGACTTCAATTCCCAGAATGCCCCAACCAGCACAGGGAATTCTGGGAGCTGAAGTCCACAAGTCTTAAAGTGGCCAAGGTTGGAGACCCCTGTACCAGATGACTTTTGTCTTTCACTCCTATAAGAGACCATGATTGTTAAGCCCAAAGAACAGCAGGGGGAAAAAAAAATAGGAAATTTGCAGTGTGTGTTTTCCTGCCCCATTGAGTTGGAACTCAGATAATGCTTAATCAAGACTTTAAATTGTAGCATTGATTGAAATGACAAGCAAGGTCAGGGAAGCCATGAAAAGTAAGGCAGGCCGGTCTTTCTGTTTACCCAGTGTGTGATTGTTGCAGTAAAATTGATTAACGTCCCAAATTGAAATGTAATATTTCCTTCCTCTCAAACAAATGTCCTTATCGACACCGTATGGCCGTATGTTCCCTTGTCCCTCTGCTATTATTCATCTCATTTAAAAGTTTCAGACAGATTTTTTCCCCCTTGTACTTCTCATTAACCGATATTTAATAAGCACATTTCACTTGGGTAGAAACAGTTTGATGGCAACAGGATTACAAGCCTTTTTAGGATTCCTCTCCCTATTTTGGCACAAAAGCAGACGGTCCAGTCGAGATATTTTTTGTTGTTGTTGTTGTTATCTCAAAAGCTATTCACTTTATTAGTTCTCCTGCTGCTTCCTCTCCTCCCCACCCCACCCCACTCCCAAATTCCCGTGAAGCTCTCAAAGCAGCTTATGTGAGATTCAGAACTCCCCATTCACACAAGGATCAAGAAAGTCTGGTGTCTTTTATTTGGGTAATTCAATCTTGCATCCTCAGATTATTCTGAGATTAAAACCTATCAAGAACCTTTGCAAGATTTGGGTTTGGCTAGTCTAGAGAAAAGAAGAATTAGGGGCAGTATGATAGCAGTATTCCAGTATTTGAAAGGATGCCACAAAGAAGAGGGGGGTCAATTATTCTCCAAAGCACCTGAAGGCAGGACAAGAAACAAGGATGGAAACTAATGAAGGAGAGAGGCAACCTGGAATTAAGGAGAAACTTCCAAACAATTTCCTATATTCAATATAGGAATATATAGGAAGTTCAATAGCTTCCTAACAAAGTGAGAACAATTAACTAGTGGAACAGCTTACCTTCAGAAGTTGTGGATGCTTCATTACTGGAGGTTTTTAAGAAGAGACTGGACAGCCACTTGTCTGAAATGGTATAGGGCAGTGGTTCTCAACCTGTGGGTCGGGACCCTTTTGGGGGTCGAACGACCCTTTTACAGGGGTCACCTAAGACCATCAGAAAACACATGTTTTCAATGGTTTTAGGAATAATTTTATGGTTGGGGGTCACCACAACATGAGGAACTGTATTAAAGGGTCGCGGCATTAGGAAGGTTGAGACCCACTGGTATAGGGTCTCCAGGGCTGGACTAGAAGACCTCCAAGATCCCTTTCATATTCTATTCTATTCTGTAATTCTGATTTATTCTGTAAATCTCTTCTCTTCTCTTCTCTTCTCTTCTCTTCTCTTCTCTTCTCTTCTCTTCTCTTCTCTCCCATTCCCATTCCCATTCCCATTCCCAGAAATAGCATTGAAGGAACAGTCTTGCGACATTCCAGTCGATCAGGATAAGCTTTTTAAATCCAACTCTCCCCATCTAAACCCACTTGGGTTTCTGGGATCTCTAGTCAACAGGACAATCCCAAGATACGTTGCAGTAACATGGAGCCATGATGCTTCTGAGATGGGATATCCAAGTGAATGTTATCTAATTACTCCATCTACTGAGGTGCTTCACTAGAATTGTCCATAGCTTCTGTTTAGAATAGGGATGTCCAACTTTGGCCACTTTAAGACTTGTGGAAATCCACTCTCAGAATTCCCCAGCTGGCTGGAGGAATTTTGGGAGTTGAAGTCTACAAGTCTTAAAGTGGCCAAGGTTGGACATCCTTGGTTTGTTTAGAAGGCAAGTGTTCCTCATGGTGGATGGACCAGATGTTCCTCCCAAACCACAGTGGGGAGAATTTGTGAGTGTGGCACTGGGCCCCTTTTCTACATTCCCTTTCCATTGTAGATTTAATCTTTCACCGGATTTTTATTTTGCTCACTTGCTTCAAGGGAGGGAGGCAGTGCTCTGAAGCACCATTTTCTGAAGCAATGGTGAAATTCTGGTCCAATCCTTAATATAGCAGAAGCCACCTTCGCTTTGTCACTCAAACCAAACCCTCTCCATTTTCTTTGCCTTTTAGACTCTTTTACTCTACTCCTACATGGAGACTTGCAACCCCTCCCATCCAATGGTGGGATTCAAAATTTTTTACTACTGGTTCTGTGGGCGTAGCTTGATGGGCGTGGCATGGCTTGGTGGGCGTGGCTTGGTGGGCATGGCAGGGGAAGGATATTGCAAAATCTCCATTCCCTCCCCACTCCAGGGGAAGGATACTGCAAAATCCCCATTTCCTCCCGATCAGCTGGGATTCAGGATGCACAGAATACATGGGGGGGCGGGACCAGTCCGAGGTGGTATTTACCGGTTCTCTGAACTACTCAAAATTTCCATTATCGGTTTTTCAGAACTGCTCAGAACCTGCTGAATACCACCTCTGCTCCCATGTTTATTAAACTATTAAGAGTTAAGTCCCTTTGGAGCCAGTAAACACGGTTCAACCTACTACACCAGTAGTTGAATTTCTTGCAATTTGTGGCTGAGGACAAGTTTAGATCCTTTCTACAACTTGCAACCTATTTATTTTGTTTTTTTTAAAAAAAACATAATCCAATAATCTTGCTTTGGCAAGATTGAAAATAACTTTCTTTTTGTTGCACTTAAAGCAGTGTTTCTCAATCTTGGTAGTTTGAAGATGGATGGGACTGCAACTCCCAGAATTCCCTAGCCAGCAGCTGTAAAGAATCTCTCACCCACCCAAGATGTGATGCAGCAATCATTTCCTTCGGCTGCTATTTTTTGTCATAATTTTCTTTTCCTTTCCCCAACCAGGATTATGGGAGCTGGGCCAAAAGAAGAGAGCTCTTTCTCGTTTACTAATGAAGGCATGCAAGGGCACCTTGTAATAGTAGGCCTTCAGAGGCATGTTACCAGATTATAAACCCCAGGACGTAAATTGGCATTGAACACAACTGTTCTAAATAGTATTTAAAGCAATGTTCTCTGCGTTCGGCTGAAAAACTTCCATGTACCACTAGAGGGCAGAAAAGAGCTACAGAAAACGTTGAATATTCCCCCTAAAATGGAGATTAGTTCTCCAAAGACTGCATTAAAAAATCAGACAAGGCTTGATTTGAGAGCATGTGTATACACACACACACACACACACACACACACACACACACACACACACACACACACACACACACAACTAATGCCTAACACCATTCTGTCTACTCATTCCCTGGCCCTAAATGTCCAGATGGATTTACTTTCTTTCTGTGTCCCAGAAGGTTTCACCCCAACAACCTGCAGTCAGCCGGTATTTATATAGAGGTTTTATTTTTATTTCCCCTCCTTGGAGTCAGGAGTCTTTGACTGAAGTCTGGTGAAGGAATGAAAGCCTAGTAAAGGGTGAGAAATAACAGAAAAGAAATCAGTCTCCATTTGGTCATATAATTGGAGAGGACAAGTCTGTGAAATCAAATAAAGGAGCCAAATGGAATCGTAGATGCTCGAAATCAACAACTGGAAAACAGCAACAAAGGAGAGAATCATTATAAAGCATTCAATAATGCCTTGTGCTTGTTATAGCGTTATGTTCCTCAGTGTCAGTCTTGACATGGACAAGGCCCTGAGATTTTCGTGGCCATATTTCAGTAGGGGTTTATTTACCATTGCCTCCTTCCTAGGGCAGAGAGAGAGGGACTGGCCAAAGGACTTTGTGTCTCAGGCAGGACTAAAACTGAAATTGTTCAGCATCTTTAACCACTACGCTATGCCGATTCTCATCTGGCACGACAGCAATCCTAAATTGGCTGCAAATGAGAGAATATCAGGAACACGGAGCAATGCAATGTAGAATTTATTAAGGCACTGCTTCATTTCAAGTTGGAATTTGACCGCGAGTACCTTTTCTCCCTTGCCAAAGCTCCTTGTTCTTTGCAACGGTTGTCTGATGCAGCCATAATCCTGTCTTCTCTGATGTTTCAGTTTTTGATGTGGTGTTTGGCGATGATGTTCGTACCTTCCCTTCAACGCTTCTTGCTGGTTTCTATGAGGTACAGCGATATGTCTGCACTGACATCATTGATGGGAAAAATTATAGGCATCCTGTAAAAAACCCATGATTATGTCCAATTTGATATCTTTTTGCAAATGATGCGAATTGCACACTGGGCTCTAAAATGCCAGAGACAGAATCATGCCAGTTCCAAATTTTGCTTATGAAACGAGCTTGGCGTCTTCAATGAACCAATAAACCAATGTAGTTTGTTCAATGAACCAATGAAGAATGTCAGAGAAGGAGGGAGATAATTGCAGTAGGATACAGGAAACAGGCATGATCCTGGTATTCTCTTAATTAGGAGGTCATTTATCCTGATCTTTAAACTACCTTGAAAAATATATTCTATGTAATTCTGATTTATTGGTAAGAAGCAGCATGCCAGCTTTCTGATAACTTCTGTCAAGCCAGGTGCTTAAAAAACTTAACAGATTTCCCATGAGGAAAAAAAAAAGTTAAATGTTCACAATATTTTGTCTCTGGACAGAGATTTACTATTTCTGTCAGCAAGCCAACTTGAAACCCTGGCTTATTAGAGAAGAAACAACCCATGAAACTGATTGCAGAGACAAATGTGGGTTTGGGCAACATGAAATTGAAATTGTATATGAGAATAAAAAGGTGGAAATCTTTATTTCCCCTGTTCAGTGGTGTCTGACTCTAGGAGGTAGTGTTCATATCTATTTCTTAGCCAAGGGATCCAGTATTGTCTGAAATGCTGAGGAGCACAGAATGCTGTTACCTTCCCACTGAAGTGGTACCTATTTATCTACTTGTATTTGAATGCTTTCCAACTGCTTGGTTGGCAGGACCTGGGTCAAGAACGGGAGTTTACCCAGTCACTTGGGTCTCGAACTGCCACCCTTCCAGTAGCAGTCTTAACCACTAGGCCACCACATTCCTTATATGGGAATAGAAACATAGAAAAGTCATGGCAGAAAAAGATCTAGTGGTCCATCATGTTTGATCCTGAGAAACAGAAGGAAGAACCATTGACCATCATATAAAAGGTATCCTAACCCTTAGAAGAAAAAGCTCAGTAGGTGACTAGGTGGCTCAGTGGCTAAGACACTGAACTTGTCAATCAGAGAGGTTGGCAGTTTGGTGATTCAAATCCCTAGTACAGGTCTTCTGTATGAGCAGGGGGTTGGATTAGATAACCTCCCTTTTGTTACTGTTACTATTAAAGGGACCCTCCCTAGTTTTCTCAGGAGCAAACCAAAGAAGGGGGAAAATACTTTCAGACTTGCAAAATATTATTTTAATGTACCTTTACAATAGAGATACAGCTAGTCATCCTAGTTGTGCTTCTTGTTTAAATTGTAGTGACAGACTTAATTCAAATTCAGCAATTCTGTCTTAACCGTTTCTGAACGTTGGCCAATTGCTATGCCCGTTGAGAGATCAGCTACGCTAGGAATCTTTAAAGAATATTTGTGTACCTAGATAGGTGGCAAACAAACATAACATGGTAGTATCTATAGGATAGTGTTATATATGTGTACGCTTACTACTGCTGTACAAGGGCTATATTCTGTGGATAAAAGGCAATTTTTTCATCTTGTATACACTCAAGCAAAATCTATTATCAGGAAAAAAATTGTGCTGTTTTGCTTTAACTGGAAAACACAGTGGTATAAATTATATGTTTTGTTCTCTCGGTTGAGCGCACATCCATCAGTGTTCTGAAATATCAGTCCCAGGAGTTGATGTTGTATTGAATGAGCAAGTCTCCTCCATCGCTTTCCACTGATCCTTGTTATCTGTTTAAATCCTTGTCTTGTCAAGTGAAAATTTGAATTATGAAGGAGGTGTTTAAATGATCTGAAGCTGAAAACAGCTGACCAGGTGACTTGAATAAAGTCTGTATTAAAAGAAGAGAGTGCTTAAATAATGCATCGGAAAATATTGGGAAGAAGAGGCAATATCTAAACAGGTGTCCGGACCACTGCAAAGTGAATCTTGTGGTAAATATGGATATCCATTTTCACTGGTACTTCTGACCAAGTCACCCAGTGATGTGGCCTGCCGGGGGCCTGTGGAGCTGGCAGCAGAGTCAGACAGTGAGATGGTTGGGGAGGAACATGGGCCAGCCCTGGGGCCTGGGGAAAGCTCGGGCGAGGGCTCTACATGGGAGGCAGAGAAGGAGTAGACAGCAGTGAGGCAGAGGAACAGCTGGAGCCCGTTCCCAGTGTGCGCATGCAAAGAGCTGCCAGAAGACAAGAACAATTAAGAAAGCAGGGTTGACTTGGGAGTAAAGCCATACCTTGGAGGTGATTGGCCCCTCCCATAGGAAACAAAAGAGGAGCAAACGGGGAGTGGGCTTTTGCAGGAAACCATTCTTTTTTTTTAATTATACTTTATTAATTTTTTATAGATACAAAAAGTTTTCATTTCTATTTACATCGGATACGCAGTGTTTTTACATATATACATAAAATTTCTTGGTGTCACTTTTACCATTTGTTATTATTTATTTAACACACCTTTTACTCCTGTTTTTTGGTTTTCATTCATCCATTCGTACCACCTTTCCCACACAGTATAGTACTCTGAGTTTTCATCATTATTTAATTCATGAGTTAATTTGCTCATCTCTGCAAACTCTAATACCTTCCTAAGTACGAGTTCTTCTGGTGGCAGGGTTTTTTCCTTCCAATATTGGGCATAGGCCAACCTGGCAGCTGTAGTTATATGTATCGTTAAGTGGGTCTTTGTTTTTCCAAGTCTCTTCTTCGCTATTCCCAGGAGAAATAATTCTGGTATCAGCTCTACTTCTTCTCTAATTATTTCCTGTAACCATCTCCCAATTATGGTCCAATATTTTTTCGCTTCGGGGCACGTCCACCACATGTGAAAGAAGGTGCCCTGACCATGGCCACATTTCCAACAATTCAGGGACATATTAGGGAACATCTTTGATAGTCTAACAGGCGCTAAGTACCACCTATGGAGCATTTTATAGTGATTCTCTTTATATGATGCGGCTCTAGTCAACTTATAATTTTTGTTCCATGCCTCTTCCCAATCATAAAAATTTAAATTGTATCCAATATTTTTTTCCCACACACTCAGTTGATTTTTGGCTATAACCTCGGGTCTATCTTGGTCTAATAAGTAGTTATAAAATTTAGCTAGTACTTTTTTTTCGCTTCCCATCAAAATTTTATCCAACCCATTGTATCCTAATTCTATACCGTATTCTTCCTTGTCTTTCTGGAATCTTGACTTTATTTGTAAATATGTCCACCAATCTAAATTTATGCCTTGGTCTCTCAGATCTTCATTTGATTTAAGATTTCCTCCTCCGTCTAAAATATCATTATATCTATATATTTTCTCCATCCCCCATCTGTTTGGGTGAATCAAGGCCTCGATCGTAGAGAGCCATTTTGGAACTTTATGGTAATATCTCTGTCTGATTTCAATCCACGTTTGTATTAGTGAGTCTCTAATTTTATGTCTACAGAAATGTATTCTTTTTTTTGTATCTATGTCCCATAAGTATGAGTGCCACCCTTTCTGTAAGTCATGACCTTCTAACGCTAAAATTCTTTTATTTTCCAAAGTGGCCCACTCCCTTATCCATACTAATTTGGCGGCCCTAAAATATGTTTCCCAATCAGGGAGACCGAATCCTCCCATATTTCTTTTCCCCTGTAGCACTTTAAGTGAAATCCTCGACTTTTTGCCCTCCCATACAAATTCCCTAATGTTTTTATTTAATTCTAAGAAAAATTTTTTGTCCAAATTCACTGGTATATTCTGGTATAGGAATAAAATTTTGGGGAGGATGTTCATTTTGATCGCCGCTATCTTACCTATAAGTGACAATTTGATTCTCTTCCATCTGTTCAGATCTTGTTTTTTTTTTTTTTTTTTGAAGTAGGGGGGTATAATTATCATCTTTCAGGAAACCATTCATTCGTTCCATGACTCTGAGAGACTCTGTGCCAAGTTTTGCCTTGTACTGCATTTGGGGACTAGTTACGTGGCAGGTTGCCAAACGAGATAAGGTCTGTGTTGATAAATATTTGTTGAGAAAAACTGTTTGGATGGGCCTTGCTGACTGTGAATGAACATAATTCACAGTCGTGCAAATAAAAGGGATTTTACCGGGACTAAGACTCTGCTTCTCGCTATTTAAGGAAGCCTAGGTCACAATACCCAGTGACAGTCATACACAAATGTCTTTACATCTTTTCACACTGCAGTCAAAACAGGCATATTGCTGAGCTTGGCTTTGGGATATAAAGTTAACTCCTCATGATGTGTGCCAAATCTCACCCTGGTTTTAAAGGGAGGTATCACATTGTGGACTAAGGGCCCCCAGGAAAGGAAGAAGCAATTGTGCTCCTTCATCACAACTTATGAAAGAAACTTCCCTTTTGTTGGCTGAGAATGATGGTCATGGAAGAGCCTGGTGGCGCAGGGGACTAAGTGCTGTTAAAATAGCACTTAGTTGCCAGCTGCCTGCAATTACTGCGAGTTCGAATCTCACTAGGCTCAAGGTTGACTCAGCCTTCCATCTTTCCGAGGTAGGTAAAATGAGGACCCGGATTGTGGGGGCAATAAGCTGACTTTGTATAAAAAAGAACACTGCTTGGGGGGCCCCGAAAGCCCTACTAAGCAGGTATATACAAAAGTATGAAGGCTATTGCTTAACGCATTATAAGCCGCCCTGAGTCTCCGGAGAAGGGCGGCATATAAATCGAACCAACCAACCAACAAACAAACAAACAAACAAACCCAATTGGTGAACACTGAAGTGGTGAAGGTTAGTCCTGAACATTACATGAACGCTGACCAGTAATATCCCATTCAACAGCCATGAGCTAAGAGTTTGACCATGTTCTGCACCAGTGTTCTTTTCCTGCAATGGCTGGAAAAACTGTGGTCTTTCCTGCCTTCTCTGTACCAACCACTGATTACGTTTTCCAGTGTGGATTGCAAAAATTTGGACAATCTCCCTGCTGTCATATTTTGGTTGTTTGGATTTTTGCCACCCAGATCTGGCAGGTCTGGAACTGATGGAGTTAGTTCTCTAGTCTACTAAAGAGGTTGAGTTGGTTGTTCTCAGGTGAGTCTATTGAACTCATTCTTAGGGTAGTGGTGAAATTCAATTTTTTTTTTACTAGCGGTTTGGTGGGCGTCGTTTGGTGGGCGTGGTGTGGCTTGGTGGGAGTGGCAGGGGAAGGATGCTGCAAAATCTCCATTCCCACCTCACTCCAGGGAAAAGATACTGCAAAATACCCATTCCTTCCCCACTCCTGGGGGGAGAATATTGCAAAATCTCCATTCCTACCCCACTCGGTGGCCAGCCAGAGGTGGTATTTGCCAACTACTAGTCAAAATTTCCACTACCGGTTCTCCAGAACCTGTCAGAACCTGCTGGATTTCACCCCTGTCTTAGGGCCATAAAAGCTTTACGAAGATAAGATATTTGGGAGTGGTTGTTGAATTTTCTCTTAACTTGTTTGTTTCATGCTTGGGATTGTTGGTTTTTGTTACTTTCTCCTCCTCTTAGAGATAGAGTACAGTACCAGTAAATAATGCAGGGGGAGGAAATGCATTTTAAGGATGAGGCTGGGGACATCCAGAGGAAGAGGGGAGGAGGTCTCAAAATCTAAGATCTTGCAACCAGAGCCCATTGATCCTGTCTATTTTAGTATGCCTCCTACACATGGATACCCCTGGGTGAGCCTGAGCAGAACAAACAGATGGAGGATGAAGGAATAAACAGCTGTTTCTTTCTTCGGCTTCCTAAACAGTCTTGCAGCGTTCTAGGTCTATGGGTAGAGGTGAAGATGAAGATGGAGGTGGAGATGGAGAGAGAACATATGTGTAATAATTATTTTTTCCTTCAAATTGAATAAAAGGGCTTTCCTTTGAGGAATAGACAGACAGAGAAAAAGGCATGAAACTATGGTCAAAGATGCAAAGGTAGTCCTTGACTTACAACCATTCATTTAGTGACTCTTCAAAGTTATAAGGGCACTGGAAAAAGTCACTTATATGACCATTTTTCACACTTATGACTGTTACAGCATCCCTGTGGTCACATCAGAGGTGGGTTTCAGCAGGTTCTGACCAGTTCTGGAGAACCGGCAGTGGAAATTTTGAGTAGTTCAGAGAACTGGTAGTAAACATTCTGACTGGCCCTGCCCCCATCTATTCTCTGCCTCTCAAGTCCCATCTGATTGGGAGAAAATGGGGATTTTGCAGTAACCTGCAAGTGGGGTGGGAATGGAGATTTTACAGTATCCTTCCCCCACCACGCCCACCAAGCCACGCCCACAGAACCAGTAGTAAAAAAATCTGAAACCCACCACTGGGTCACGTGATCAAAAGTTGGATGCTTGGCAACTGACTCATATTTATGAAAATTGAAGTGTCCCATGGTCATAGGTGGGCGTCACATACTGTAACAACTGGTTTGCCCAAAACTGAAAATGTGTGTATGTGCGCGCGCTCGCTTCACTCTCTACGCGCCTTACCACGCATGCACACAGCAGCAAACACATGATGATTATATAGGATGGGATAGTGCTGGGGTGGGTAGCCGGGCCAGGCCTGGTCTAAACCACCAGCAGCTCACTTCTGTGTGAACCCCCCCATGTGGTAGCGATGGAGGCAGGTGGTTTGGAGAACCGGTAGCAAAAATCCCTGCCTTCCTCCCCCCCCCCACCCCATTGCCCAGCTGAGCCGCACAATCATCAGAGGCCTTTTTTTTTTTTTTTTACTTTTTAAATTTTTTTTTACAACCTCTTCGGCCAAAAAATGCTTTTAAAAGAAAAAAAAAAGCCTCTGATGATCGTGTGGCTCAACTGGGGTTGTCAAAGGCTTTTAAAAGGGGAAAAAAAACCCTTTTTTCGTTTAAAAGCCTCTGCCGATCAGGCAACTCAGCTGGGATCATCAGAGCCTTTGGAAAGCATTTTTTTACAACCTCTTCGCCAAAGAGATTGTAGGAAAAATGCTTTCAAAAGTTAAAAAAAAATGGCCACGCCCACCCAGTCACATTACCCCCACCACCAAGCCATGCCCACAGAACCGGTAGTAAGAAATTTTATATTTCACCACTGCTGTAAAGGATTTTACTTTGGTTAGCCAACCACATATTTTAATATCTCTGCCTTTCGGAATCTAATGATTTCCCAATGATGATTCTGAATTCAAGCCCTGAATGTTGAGTATGAAGGATACATACTTTTCCAAACCCATCACAGAAACCAAAAGCCATGGGATTAGATTTAATGCTATGCTGTGACATATTAGTTTTTTATCACATTAAGCCGCAACCGTTGTGGCTTAAATGAGGCCAAAACACCCACCAGTCACCTCTTCATTGTTGAAGGTGGGAGAATGTTTGCACCTTGCTTGTTTCTGGTTAAGCAAAAGACGTCTAATTCAAACGTCTTTGCGTTATCCTCGTTTTGATTTAGACGGTTTAAAAACCAGCCAATGCGCTCGCTCTTTGCAACTCTTTTCTGTGTGCAAGCATGGCCCTGAACAATTTGAGCAAGAGATGCCTCTCGCATATTAAAACTCAACAAGCAGAGTCTGGGATAAGATCACGTTTCCACCAGGTCCCTGCCACCAGACCTTAGAGGGATCTGCTCCAAAGGAGATGATTTTACATTAAAACGATTTGGAGAAGAGTCAAACGACAAGGCCGTGTCAATTGAGGTTTTCTCTACCTTGAAACGGTATCTGTTTCCCAACACATTAGCACATTCTGGGGCATAAATAGGCTATTAGCTACTTATCTCATCCAAGGCTATGAATGCATCTCGGTTGACTTTTGTTGCTAGGAAACCGCACCAGCCAATCAGCTGCTGAAGCTTAGTGAAGTCCAGTTTTACTGAGAACATCTTGTCCTGAATGTTAAAAAGGGTACAATCACGCTATGTTAAAACCACACCAACCCGAAGCAACTGATCCAAGCCACGTGTTGAGATGTTCCTCAGTGGATGAAACGCATCCAAAATGGTGTGGCAAATTTAATAGAAAAAGGCTCAATTGGCAAACAGATAAACAAACAAACAAACAAACAAACAAGCCATTTTAAGACCAAGTTGTGTGTTGTGTTAATTATGCATCCTACTCCACTTTTTTCAAAACTGAATAATAAGTTAAGGGGGGGGGGCAGTTTACCAAATGCCTGGCTGGGGAATTCTGGGAGTTGAAGTCCACAAGTATTAACAATGCCAAGGTTGGAGACTCCTGCTTTAAGCGTAAAGGAAGGAAGACAGTCCTTAAAAGATTATCCTGTAAATCACTTCTAGTTCTTCTCTTTTTACTGCCACTCTGGTTTGGAATCCTATCATTTTGCTAGTATTGTTAATAGTATTAATTGGAGTATTTTTAGTTGCAGCTTTTTATATACAGCTTGAAACAAACTTTGTAAACAATTGGCTAATTGGAGAAGCTCTCTCTCTACACACAGATAGACATAGACACATATAGACAAGAAATTGATGAACATATTGTTAGATCTTCACCTCCCTGTTGTTTTTTTATAGTTTAATGCACCATATTTTGTTTTACTACTATATTACAACTACTACTTTTTACTATTTTAACCATAAGCTGCTTGGAGTGTCCTTTCCAACAGAAAGATAAGAGTATAAATGGAATAAATGAACTGTGATTCTGGTGGGAGTTCCACCTTCTCATTACAACAATGGAAACCTGACCAGACAGGTAATATGACCTGATGAGCAAATTCCACTTTTTGAAATAAAATTATGTTAACAAAAACTTGCGAGACTGAAAGTACAAACCTCCAGAGGTCTTAGAAACATGGGAACTTCACTTGAAGAACATCTTTTTATTTTATTTATTTATTTTATTTTATTGTGATTTATATGCCACCCTTCTCCCGAAGGACTCAGGGTGGCTCACAAATTCAACAACATGAATGAGGTTGAGTACTTATGAGACCACCTTCTGCCACCGATAACCTCCCACCAGCCAATACGCTCTCATAGAGAGGGTCTCCTCAGGGTCAACATTGCCGTCGGTCAGGCAATGTCGACTGGTGACCCCCAGGGGGAGAGCCTTCTCTGTGGGGGTCCCCACCCTCTGGAACGAGTTACCCCCGGGGATTCGATTAATCCCAGACCTCAGCACTTTCCGCAAAGCATTAAAGACTTTTCTATTCCAGCAAGCCGGGCTGGCTTAACATAGATTTTAATGGGTGAATTTTATGAGGAGTTTTAAATTTGGTAAAGCCAAAATTTGATTTAATTATGTTTTAGATTATTTTAACTTTTATATTGCTTGTATTATAATGTTTGGCTGTTCACCGCCCTGAGTCCATCAGGAGAAGGGCGGTATACAAATTTACTAAACTAAACTAAACTAAACTAAACTAAACTAAACTAAACTAAACTAAACTAAACTAAACTAAACTAAACTAAACTAAACTAAACTAAACTAAACTAAACTAAAATCCAATTAAAATTAATTAAAATTATTACACTATAAAAGCCCCGTCAACAGATCAGTCCATTTGATGAAAAAGCCACGTCTTCAGTTTGCGGCGGAAGGAGAGGAGATCGGTGGGCAAACTGTTCCAGAGGGTTGGTGCTCCCACAGAGAACACTCTCCCCCTGGGGGCCGCCAGCTGACATTGTTTGACTGACGGCACCCTGAGGAGGCCCGCTCTGTGAGAACGCATGGGACGATGGGAGGATGGCAGAAGATGATCCTGCAAGTACCCCGGGCCTAAGCCAAGTAGGGCTTTATAGGTAAGCACCAGCACCTTGAAACGAACCTGGAGGACCACCGGCAGCCAGTGCAGGAGAGGTGTTACAAGGGAGTAATGAGAGGCTCCTGTAACAACCCACGCGGATGCATTCAGGACCTGCTGAAGCCTCCGGGTGCATCCCAAGGGCAGCCCCATGAAGAGGGTGTTACAGTAATCCAACCGAGAAGTAACAAGGGCATGAGTGACCATGGCGAGGGCATTCCAGTCTAGGAAAGGGCACAACTGGCACACCAGGAGTACCTCTATAGAGATTCTCAGTCATCCAGGTCACAGTTGTCCCAAAGGTGCTTTTTCAAGAAAGATGTGACTGGTAGCCCTCGACATATGACCATGCATTTGACAAATGTTTGAAGTCATGACAGTGCTGAAAAAAATAACTTATAACCAGTCCTCAATCTTCTGATTGTCGCAGTCATCCTGTGGTCAAAATTTGGGCACTTGGAAACTTATATTTACAATGGTTGCAGCATCCTGGGGTCCCATGATTGCCATTGCAACCTGGGTTTCACACTGTCACAAAGTCAAAGGGGAGGAGGCCAGCTTTACTTAATGGACCATGTGATTTGCTTAATGACTACAACCAAAAGGTCATAAAGTCAGGCATGTCTCACTTAACAACCACATTGCTTAGCCATAAAAATGCTGGCCTCCATTGTGATTGTAAGTCGAGGGCAACCTGTAACCCATTACCCTCCACCGCACAATTTATATTCTTTGCACTCATATTGCTTTCGGGTGTTTAAAATGCATACACTGATTTATGTGAAGTAGCCACCTTGAGTGCCCTCTCTGGATATAAATCTTTGGTAAAATTAATAGTCATTCTGATGATGGTGTGATGATATATCTGGGGTTAAAGAGAAAGTGAGAAGGATGAGTATGTGGAAACAGATGCGAAACTTCATATCAACAGGAACTGGTTCTTAATGACTTATTAATCTGTGTTTAATTTGGGGGTGTTTCTCCCTCCCACTGCCGGAGCATTCCTTTATCATTGGCCTCCTATTTAACCATTCATACTGTATATCTATTTTGTCATTGCCTTGAAATGGCCCAATAAATTAGACGAATGATAGGATTAATTGTGATGCCATAAAGCTTTAGCAAGGTTGAATCATTTTCATTAAAAGTATATATTGTCTTTTCTTCCTGCATAATATTCCTTTTATCGTGACATAAATTAGGGCTCTTATGAATTTCAGAATTTTCAATAACAGGTTCTTTCTCCGCCATAATAAGGAGCTGAGAAGGAAGAACGATTAAATGGTTCATAATTTAAGAAATCCTGCCCATTGTGGGCTGCCTAGAGGTTGGAATGGATTCGGGCTTGTTAATGGTGCCTTTCTTGTACACTGAATTGTCATTGACCAAAGTTCCCAAAGGATTCCAAGTGAAGACAAATAAAATCTTTGGTTGGGTATAACAGTCCACTTGTGTGAATATGTGACTATTGTTTTTGCCTATTGAAACTTTCAATTACCTAAAATAAAGTTAAAGTTATGCCAATTGCCTTGTCATCAACCATCTAAGACAGAGTAGTATTACATTCTCCCTCCCTCCCTCCTTCCCCTTCCCCTTCTCCTTCCCCTTCTTTCCTTCTTTCTTTCCTTCCTTCCTTCCTTCCTTCCTTCCTTCCTTCCTTCCTTCCTTCCTTCCTTCCTTCCTTCCTTCCTTCCTTCCTTCCTTCTTTCCTTGCTTGCTTGCTTGCTTGCTTGCTTGCTTGCTTGCTTGCTTGCTTGCTTTAGCCAGGTTCTTCCTATGTAAACCAAGATTTTTATGTAGCCCTAGTTCAGTGAAATCACAATCCACTAGTTTCTAGAATTTTTTTTCTTTCTTTCTGGCAGCCAGCAGACCCTCTGCTGCCCATTAGGAGACTAAGATAGACAGATGTTGCCTTAGGAAAAAATATGCAGGAATGCAGATGTGTGTGATGATGAATTTTGGGCCACAAAGCCTTGTAGAAGCCTCCCCATGGCCTTGACTTCCATGTATTGATGGTCTTATCTGAAAGGTCAGAACAAAAGTAGGATCCCTTGAATAGAGCATTTCATAGCTAAGGAATCTTTAATTTATGCTGGCTTTCTCTCCATGGTGTCTTTCCAGTGACTTAGGAAAAGTTGACCATTATCAAGGTCAATTGCCCAACCAACTGGGACTCATGATTTTGGAGAAAGATGATCCACAGGAAGGGAGGAGACACCTTTTTTTATGGTGTCACCACCCTATGGAGATGCTTTGAAAGGGATGTGATTTTGTTATTGTTGTTTTTGTTAATTGCAAAGTCGTGTCCGACCCATCACGACCCCATGGACAACATTCCTCCGCACCTTCCTGTCCTCTACCATCCTCTGGAGTCCATTTAATCTCATGCTGATTGCTTCAGTGACTCTATCCAGCCACCTCGTTCTCTGTCGTCCCCTTCTCCTTTTGCCTTCAATCGTTCGCAACATTAGGCTCTTCTCCGGTGAGTCCTTCCTTCTCATTAGGAGGCCAAAGTATTTGAGTTTCATCTTCAGGATCTGGTCTCCTAAAAAGCAGTTAGGGTTGATCTCCCCTAGGACTGACTGGTTTGATCACCTTGCAGTCCAAGGGACTCGCAGGAGTCTTTTCCAACACCATAGTTCAAAGGCCTCAATTCTTTGGCACTCAGCCGTTCTTATGGTCCAACTTTCACAACCATACATTGCAACTGGGAAGACCATAGCCTTGGCTATATGCACTTTTGTTGGCAGGGCGATGTCTCTGCCTTTTAGTATGCTGTCTAGATTTGCCATAGCTTTCCTCCCCAGGAGCAAGCGTCTTTGAATTTCTTGGCTGCAGTCCCCATCTGCGGTGATCTTGGAGCCCAGGAAAATAAAACCAGTCACTATCTCTATTTCTTCCCCATCTATTTGCTAGGGATGTGATTTAAGATTTGCCCATTGCAACATTTCAAGAAAGCCTTGAGTGTGTTTGTTTCTTTCTTTTCTTTTACAATTGCAGAAAGGGTAAGTTTTAATTTAGTTTAGTTAGTTTAGTTTATTACATTTCTATACCGCCCTTCTCCCAGGGGACTCAGGGCGGTTCACAGCCATATTAAAACAATCAGACACAAAAATTAAAACTACTAAAATAAGTTAAAACTATTTGGCCGTAAATTTAAAATCCCTTACTAAAACCCCTTTAAAACCAATTTAAAACCCATTTAAAATTAATCTATTCGGTCAGGCCGGCTTGATGAAACAACAAAGTCTTCAGAGCCCGACGGAAGGCGCGGAGGTCAGGAATCTTTCTTATATCCGGGGACAGTTCATTCCATAAGGCAGGAGCCCCCACAGAGAAGGCTCTCCCCCTGGGGGCTGCCCACTGACATTGTCTGGCCGACGGCACCCTGAGGAGGCCCTCTCTGTGAGTGCGTATTGGGCGGTGGGAGATATTCATTGGCAGAAGGCGGTCCTGTAAATATCCCAGTCCTAAGCCATGGAGCGCTTTGAAGATGGTGACTAGCACCTTGAAACGCACCTGGAAGACCACCGGGAGCCAGTGCAGCTCGCGCAAGAGGGGAGTTATCCGGGAGCGATGAGTCGCTCCCATAACCACTCGCGCGGCCGCATTCTGGATCAGTTGGAGCCTCCGGGT
>JAUDYJ010000005.1:96825537-96985537 GCA_030761175.1 Masticophis lateralis
ACTAACCAGTTTCTTTAGTCAGCTCCATAGATTTTCAATTGGGTTAAGGTCTGGGCTATTCCCTGGCCATTCCAGCAGTGGAATAGGATTATTTTGAAACTCCCCCCAAAAAGTGGTGTTATTAGCCATCAAACCTCAAAAATACACTTTCCCCAAAAGGTTTCCACAATTTTGGCCAGTACTGTATATGGACATTCCCATTAGTGTTTATATTTCAGCTCCCAAAAGAGAAAGATTGGGTCTTAAATTTCTAAGCCTGTTTAGTAAAATGAAAAGTTAGTGGATGGTAACAAAGATGTTAGTAGTTTACAAAGTTGACTTTTTCAAAGTGAGCAAGTTTATCTCTTCAGTGGACAATTTCAGCCTCTGTGTTTGTGTTTCTTTATTGGCACTGGGGTCAACGACCAAAAACAGGGTTACAAAATTGGTACAACTGCTAAAAATGATGAACTGATGAAATGATGAAAAAAAAAATAAGCTTGGTCAACCTTGCAGAAATCCAAATAAAAATTCTGACTGCTTAAAAGATAAAATACTGTAGCTAGACTCTTAAAAGAATCCTCGTATAGTCTTTAAAATGAAAAATGTTCAGAGTATTAATCTAATAAATCTTAATGTCATATTAATATTCCCTCCTGTCTGCTTTCCAGGTTTCATATATTTATAATGATAAATGATGTTTTTTCCCCAAAAAATATATCTAAAAGAATTAAGCAACAATGGGGATAGCTGTACTGCTAAATCAATAAAAATGGAAGTGCTAGAGAAAAGGCGAACAGAGAACAGGAAAACTTAATTTTTTGCATTTATTTCATTATAGAAGATTTGTTTAGTGACCGTTTGAAGTTAAAACAACACTGAAAAAAGTGACTTATGACTGTCACATTTATGTCCTTTGCAACGTCCCTGTGGTCACGTGATTAAAAGTTGGACACTTGGCAACTGACATGTACTTCTGACAGTTACAGTGTTCCAGGATCACATGATCGCCTTCTGCGACCTTCTGGCAAGTCAATCAGGAAACCAGATTCACTTAACTGTTAACAACTGCAGTGATCTGTTTAACAACCTTGGCAAACAATGATGTAAAATGGGGTGAATTTCACTTAACAACTGTCTCACTTAGTAACAAAAATTGTAGTTGTAAGTTGAGGACTACCTACAGGTAGAAGCCAATCACTAAATTAGAGGGTTTTTTTTAAAAAAAACAGGACAGCTGAAAAATTCATATTGTGAGGATTAAGAGGCGGCTTCTGTGGGACCTTAAGAAACCAGCATGTGATATTAGCATATATAGTCGTGATGGCAAACCTATGGCACGCATGCCACAAGAGGCACGTGGAGCCATATTGGTGGGCACGCGAGCGTTGCCCTAGCTCACCTCCAGCACGCATGCGCGCACTGGCGAGCTGACTTTTGGGCCCTCTGGGCCCAACGGAAGGCAGCAAACAGGCTGTTTCCAGCCTCCGGAGGGCTTCTGGGGAGGTGGGAAAAGCTGTTTTTGCCCTCCCCAGGCTCCTAGAAAGGGCAAAAAATGGGACTACTGGGCCCACCGTGCCATCACATGCCAAAAACGGGAGGAGCATTGGAGGGGGGGATCACGCACGCATGCATGGGGGGGCAGGGCGCGTAGAATTATAGGTGTCGGCACACACACGCACAACCACCCTGCACTCCCCCAGCTTTTGTCACGTGATGGCAAAAAGGTTAGCCATCACTGATATATAGTATCAGCATTCTCCATCAAATGAAGAATTCAAGTTTTCAAACTTTTTACACTTTCCACAAGGTATCAGTCATAGAATAGAACAGAATAGAACAGAACAGAACAGAACAGAACAGAACAGAACAGAACAGAACAGAACAGAACAGGAATAAATTAATAATAGAATTATGCTGGTGCATAAGTGCATCAGTGTACCGTCCCTGTCCTAATAGTCTTTTTACTTACTCTTTTCATGTATTCAAATTATGTTTATACTTTTACCTGTTACCTTATATATGCTTGACAAATAAACTTATGATTATGATTATGAGCAGAGAAGAGAACAGAAAATAGAATAGAAAAATAGAAAATAGAACTCTTTATTGGCCAAGTGTGTTTGGACACACAAGGAATTTGTGTTTGGTGCATATGCTCAGGGTACATAAAAGGAAAAAGAAAAAAATGCATTCGTCAAGAATCATAAGATACAACACTTAGTAAGTCACAGGTTACTAAAAAGCAATCAAATCATACTAGGAAACAAACAGAACAATATGAATCATAATACAAACAACATGGTTATAGTCATAAGTGGGAGGAGATAGGTAATAGGAAGGATGAGAAGAATAGTAATACAGTCTTAGTAAATAATTTGACAAAATAATTTGTGGGAATTAGTCGTTTAGCAGAGTGACGGCATTCGGGGGAAAACTGTCCTTGTGTCTAGTTGTTCTGGTGTGCAGTGCCCACCAGATTAAGATTTTCTGCTTAACATCAAGGATTCACAAACTTTCTAGTGCACCCTCAATTTCCATAGGCCGCTGGTCAAAGACAAAAATATACAACACAGAATATTCTCAATAGCTTGGATAGCTGCACCCTGCATGACAACAGCTTAAGCAACTGTCTTTCGAAAAAGCCTGATCACTCTTGCTCTTGAGCTACAAAAACACTTCCAAAGAATTTTGAAGAGCAGGACCTCTGCATTTTAACATTTTCTGATTTAAAATATTTCAAACAAACGCTTACTGTATTTTAATTAACTGACAAGATCTTAATACAATTGAACAAGTTTATAAGTTACAACTGCAAAAGCAATATAAGCAAAAGCACTTATTTCTACATTTAAAGATCAACCAAGCTTATAAAGGCAGTTTGTTATATTAACCAATCTCCCTTCTAGTTCTAACTTCTCCAATTACTCTCGTTTCCTGCCTTATTCAAACGGAGATCTTTGTACATGCTGCATCTCCCATGGAATTCTCAGAAAAGGATGGAATTAATGTGAGATACAACACAGATATTTACACTGCACTGATAATATATCAGTGTGTATTTATGTGTGTGCTTGTCTGCGTGTGTGTATGTACACAGAGAATACATACAATGCTGTTCATAATATAAAAATGAAGAATACATACGATGCTGTTCATTTCTGAAGAATCATAACTGCCGCATGGATGGACACTCCCAATGGGCTCCAACCCTTCTTCATCCCACATGTAGGTCCCATCTGAACTGTCAGAGGGGGAAAGCTCGAAAGAGGAGCCAGCTCTGTAATCCATTTCCGAAGAAATTTCATTGTTCCCAGTGGGAAGTTTGGAAGTTTCACTCTTGTCATCTACTTCTGTAATAATAATAATAATAATAATAATAATAATAATAATAATAATAATAATAATAATAATAATAATAAAAAACCTAAATACAATACAGTAAACAGATTCTTAATTTAACACTTCAGTACTTTCCTTTTCGGGACTAAGGCACTGAGGAAAACTTTTATCACATCAAATCAGCTCCCCAATTGTATTCTGTGACCCCTTCAGGAAGCTAAGCCACACAAGCTCAGTTTTCTCCTATTGAAGGGGAAGAACTGCCCTTCATATGCCATTCCACTGCATGCTAAGCCAAAGGCTGGGAACCCACAATGTACTACCCTAGTCAAAATCACACTTTGAAGGAAACTTGTCTTGGTTGCTGACTCTGGTTACTGAACCTGAACCAGCTTCCCCAGAAGACCAGAGTTTACCCAGAAAAAAGTGGACTTGATCCTGGGCTCATATTGAAATGGGGCTGATCGTGAAGATGACTTAGAAATGACAACTGATGCAAACGTCTATGGAGATTCTCAATCATCAGGGTTGTGCCAAAGATGCTTTTTCTGAAAGGCAATTGGGCTTTCTTGTTTGTTTTTTCCTTGAAAACATTTTGCTTTTCATCCAAGAAGCTTCTTGAAACATTTTCAAGGAGGGGGAAAAAAAAACTCCAATAAAGTCCAGTTGTCTTTCAGAAAAAGCATCTTTGGGACAACCATGACCTGGATGACTGAGAATCTCCATCGACATTAAGCACATCTTAAGCTGACAATGTTAGCTTTCAAGTGTTCAAGTTGTGCAGTTAAATCCAATATAGTCAACATATATTAAAATGTTGAATAGTGAAATGGTTATTTGAGAAGCACTAACATCATTTTATGGGCTCCATTAGCTTCTAAACCGAGTACTGAAAAACAATAGCCTGCATATTTACCTGACACATGTATATGCAGCCATTCCTCATTATTATAGTTCGACTTCTCATTTTCCTGAAAAGATAGCTGTAGCTGATATGGTGGCATTCCATTTCTCTCTTCCAGCTTTTCAGCAGGAACTTTCTCTTCTTGAATCGGCATGGTTCGGCTGGGATCTTCTAAATCTATAAAATCATCGCTAAAATCTTCGCTAAGGTCATTTTTCTCCGAAGAGGACAGGGAAGATATTGATATTTCATCCACGTCGCCATCTGTGCACATTTTACAGCTACTCTCTATAAAATCGTCGCTCTGAGCTTCTATTGCATCCGCAGCATCTCTTTTAACATCCGCAGAAATCAAATCTTCCATTAAACTATTCGCAGCGTCTTTCCCGGCGTTGCCATCCACGGGGATCTTTCTACCCAAATGGTGGCCGACAGGCTTCAGCAACGAAGGCCGGCCTGATCTGAACCTCAGGGGAGACGCGTCCCCCGAACCGTTTAAGAGGGGCTGTTTCTTGGCATGAGAAGGTGCTAAAGCAGCCAACGACCTAGGAAATTCGTACCTCGGAGGTTCGTTCCCATTGGGCACATCCAACTGGCGTGCACTTCTTGACAGGAGATTCGACCTCTGCGATGGTCTAAGAGTTAGGTGTTGATTCTGGTAAGGCCTTGTCAGATCCACCGCTCTGTTAAACGAGTGGGATCGGGTAAGAGATGTGGGAGGCAAAAGAGAGCTTTGAAGGGAATGCGAGAAGCTTTGAGACCGGACCATTTTTTCACAAGCGGGTGGAACATGGTCTGTGGCTCTCGCCAGGCTCTCCCCTGAGCTACTCCGAGTGACAAAATGGTTCCCCCTAATCCTCTGCAAGCCTATCATCGACTGGCTCCCACAAATGCCATTCAACTGCGGTTTTGGTGCGTTAAATCCAGAATAGGAAGTCCTGCTTAACAAAGAACTTTTGGCATACTTAGAATTAGACAGACCCGATAAACATTTCTGATTTAATTCTTCCGCGGGCGATACAAACATGTTGTCTTGTTTCGCCGTTTTTGAAAATGTGGTCTTTGAACTGGTCCTAAGCTCTTCCTGACCAACTGATCCTTCGGACTGAGGACACCTTTTCAATCCGGTCATTCGTTCACTGGGATCCTGACTGGAGTTATATTCATTACCGACCCGATCTCCCAGAGGAAATTTGTTAGACTTTCTCCAGTTAAAAGCAAAGGAAGACAGACGAGTGGTGCCATTGTGCTTGCTGAAATTTTTGTCAATGATCTGTGCATTCCCTGAAAGGTGAGGAGCCGTCCCGTTTGGAACAGGCGGTAAGGTACTGCCAGCAGGCTTGGTTCCATATTTTGGTAACCTGGAAACCAAAGACGTCCTGGTATGAGCTTTTTCTTCCATGTGCTATAGTCCTTCCATGCGATAAAGCCTTCCAACATTGACTCTGAAGGGGAAAAACATGGGGAGATATTAATGTTAAGCACATGCCCTTGAAGAGAAATACAAACTGACACTTAAACGAGTGGAATATCTTTACATTAGGTAGAATGCATCTACATGGAAAAAAAGAGATCAGCTAAATATAACAAGCATACAGTATCCGCTAATGCAATTTGAGGAGGGTATTTATTAGACTTTCTCCAGTTAAAAGGAGACAGAAGACAATGTATAGTGCCATTGTGCTTGCAGAAAGGTTTGCTGGCAGTCTGTTATTTTTTTTTTCCTGAAAAATTAGGAACAGATTGGAACAAAGAAGGATTTAGGAGCAAGGACTCTTAAGGACTCAATGCCTACTCACCTAAGGAGCCTATTAGGTGAGATTAAAACCTGCCTGGAGGACATATATCACCCCTGCCCCCCAACCAATTTGCTCAGACAGAAGCAGCTACTTTGGATAAGCAGCAAAACATTTCAAACTAAAAAAGAAAAATAAGTCCAGTTGCCCTGTCTCAACTTCCAGACAACTCTACCTGGATGACTGAGAATCTTCACTGATAACAAATTAGAAAGTTTCTGGAGTAAGTTTTGCGAAGCAAAAACGTCCATTAATAGGTTTTCTCTGACATATCCTGTCATCCTTCCATGTGATATAACTTTCAAATACTGCCGGCAAATTTTGATCTGCTTCAACCTAACATGTCAACAATTCCAGAAATGAAACTGTGGTTCAATGAGTTTATGCACTGAGAGATCAAGGAATGCTCGTTGTATCTTCCAATGACCAGATGATGTCTGGAAGCCTGGCATTCTGGCAAGTCAGCCATCAACAGAAACACAGAGGTAAATCTGTCTACGCAACATTTAAAAACCCAGGGAGGAAACCACTAATCTTCCCTAGCAGCCAACATCCAGAAAAGCAGGAACCAACATAAGAGAAACAATCAGGAAAGAAGCAAGTGTTCTAACCAAGGAACTATCAAGGAAGAAATGCTGCCCCATCAAGATGGTGGAGTCAACTACAGTAAACAAACCAAACCAGTAAACAGTAAACAAACCAGCAAACTTCACTCTCCAATCTTCACTGATGTTACATAGTGTGGTCCTCATTCAGAGGACACAAACAACCCAACAGTCCAATAATAATATCTTATAACAAAAATATTATTTGATTATTTTACCTATATTATTAAATATGTTCGTAAGTCATTTTAAGCACTCCATACATGACAAAACTGGCCATACAATTTGTGTGCTTGCATAGTTTTAAATAAATACAAACTAACATATAGATTATGGAGAGGTTCTGGAAATTAATAGCATTGTATATTCACAGATTTTTGCTCAAGTACCTGATAACACAGCCACTAATTTCTCCATCATGGGCAACCAGCCTGCTTGGTCTCCAAAGCTGGAAATGTAACCCTTTAAAATACAGATAGTCCTTGACTTACTACAAACTCATTTAGTGACTGATGTTATACCATCATTGAAACATCTCATGACTTATGACCATCACAGCATCCCCACAACCACATGATCAAAATTCGGGTAACCGTTTTCTCTTTCAGCACCCAGCCAGGGTGGATCCTATATGTTAAATGCTAAATTTAATTGACCAAGTTTTCCTCCTGTTTTGTACATTTTTTTTCTTTTTTTCTTTTTTCTTTTTGTTGGTTGTTGTTAGGGTTGAAGCTATGTTTCTGTTTTGTTTCATTTTGTTTGCTTTACTGCTTTGTATTTTATTTTCTACGATAAAACAATACATTTTTTTAAAAATTGGGCACTTGGCAACAAGTATGTATTTATGACAGTTGCACTATGCCGGGGTGATGTGCTCACCATCTGTAACCTTCCCAGCTGCTTCCACCATCAAAATCAAAAGGATTAGCCCGGTTTGCTTAATGACTGAATGATTGACTGAAAAAAAGTTGTAAAATAAAACACAGCTCACTTAACAATTATCCCGCTTAGCAACGGAAATTTTGGGCTCAATGTTGGTCATAAATCGAGGACCAACTGTACTACTCCAACCAAGGTGTAACATTGGAGAGCCTTTTTAATTAAATAAAATCAATCCATCTGATGATGGCCTCATTCTGGATTTCAAAGTAATGACAACTAAGCTATTGTTTCCCCTCCATTTACTGGAAGAATCTCCAAAGCACAAGGAAGGTGAAATCAGCCTACATTCCTTGCTCACTAAAACCTAGGCTCTTTTCCTCAAAGCACTTCCAGGCTGAAGGACAGACAAATAACATTCACAAATTCCTCAGCTGAACTGTGCCATTCATACTCCACTGCAATGCTGATCTTCCTTTCTCTGCTGATAGATGTTCGACAATGACATAGCTGCTTTGAAGAGCTGCAGTCAAGAGCAACATTCACATTTCCACACCTTCTCAAACACCTTCCTGGAACTGAATCTGCACAGCTTATTAGATCTTCTTCTCAAATTAACTTCTTCACTTGCCCGGCGTTAATCATTACTATTTAGAAAGATAGCCGGTTACTAAGTCTGAGCAAGAGAACAAATTATTTGGGGAAGGGGAAAAAATGATTAGGAAACATAATTGAAAACCCTTGGATTCTTGGCTATTTTATTCCAATTAATGTATTATTTAAAAAATCCTCTGAAGTAAATTGTAATTCCCAATTAGGATCAGCAATATCATTTGTAATTTCTAATTCAACATTCTACTTTTAACACTGAAACCATTTAATATATAAACAGATTAGATGCATTAAACTGCTGTACTTAATTAGGTCAGTTACTTAGCCATTATTTTATGCTACTCGATGGAGAAGATGCAATTTAACTACTGATACAGAAATGAGCATGAAATTTAAAGTTATACTTTCTACAAAAAGAAGAAAAAAAGCTACTAAAAATAGACTACAATATGTTTATGAATTCACACTCTGACAATCCATATCATATCGCCGTGATCATCAGAATTACTACTGGATGTTGATCACTTTACAACCAGCCAGTGATAAATCTATGGTCCTTTCTTCCCACTTGATCAAAAGAAAAGAGCCTGGAATAGCTCAGCAGACAAATGCACTGTAATTTAACTCCAGCTGTCTGCAATTAGTAAGTTCCAATCTCCAGGCTCAAGGTTGACTCAGCCTTCCATCCTTTCTAAGGTAGGTAAATTGAGGACCCAGTTTGTGGGGGCAATAAGCTGACTTTGTAAAATATACAAAAGTATGAAGGCTATTGCTTAACGCATTGTAAGCCGCCCTGAGTCTCCAGGGAAGGGCAGCATATAAATCAATTTTTTTTAAAAAAATTTGTGCTAAGGGCATGATCTATGCAGTTTCTATACATTAGAAGAAATTGCCATATCCTTAAAATAATATATTTTTTATTTAAATGAATGCTTTTCTTGAGTGGAGCATAAGATGTCTGTTTTCAGATACGTATGCTTAAAACCGAGATAATGATAACTCTTGTTATTATTCCAACCTTCATTACTGTATTAGAGCAGCTCTTCTAAAGACAACTTCCAAGGACTGTAATAAGGAGAATAAAAACAATGTTTAATCCTCTTAAAGATCTTCTATATCTAGTAGAGGGATTAGCTGGCCCTGCAATAGGAGTTGACATCTGCTCTCACCCTTTTCCACCTTTCTATGCTGCCCTGGAAATCTTCCCACTTGGCTATTGATTTAGAGAGACCTGTTGCATAGAAAGGTTTCATGTCTGCTTCCCACTCAGGGAGCCACATTTTGTTAATCATTATACCTTGTCACAGAACAGGCATCAACCGATCCGTGGGCTAGGTGTGGATTTTGCTCTAGGGCTGAACAACTTGAATCCTAGGTTAGGGAACTCACGGAAGAGTTAATTCCAGACAGCACAGAGACTTCTTCTGAAAAACTGGGGAGAACCCAGGAGTGTTTTCCCCATGATTTAGAACGTCTCTTTGGATGGTGGAGATCCCTGAGTCTCTAAAGCCGGGGTCTCTAACCTTGGCAACTTTAAGACTTGTGGACTTCAACTCCCAGAGTTCCTCTTCAGAGGTTGTGCCAAAACTGCTTTTTTCCAAAAGGCAGATAAGACTTTCTTGGATTCCCCCCCCCCCTTTTTTTTTTCCTTCAGAACTGAAGAAGCTTCTTGGAGAAGCGAAGAGTGTTCAAAGGGGGGAAAAAGCCTAGAAAGTTCAGTTGCCTTTTGGAAAAAGCACCTCTGGGGTTAAATTTCCAAGCAACAGAGTTGGTCAAAGGGGAGGGGGGGGGCTGCATGCATGTTTTTAGAAAATAAACAGAGTTCCAAAAGAAAAACAACAATGCAGCTTTTGTACTAACTCTTAACACTGCCGTAGGCATTAAAACTCATATATTGCATTTAGCCATCACCACCTACTCAGGAAGACCAAGCCCTTCGGTGGCTACTCAACTATTCTTCTAATTTCAGCAAAGGATTTTTTCTGGCTTCCATTGGACCCCACCCTTTCGCCAAGGTGTTCCGAGCGATGGACATCCCTCTTCCCCTCGATTAATTGTTCCCTGTGACCTGGGGAAGAAGGCAGGGATGAGCGGAAGTGACTGGCCAGAATTGAGCTCCGAAGTCATCCACAATTGAAAGGTTGTTTTCAATTAATCCTTGGAATGAGAAGCCTTTTGTGCTGGGCGAGTAGGCACTGCTCTACCTCCACCCCTCCCCAGCCGTGCAGAGGAGACCCTCCCTGTGCCCTGGGGAAGGAGACCCTTTTGGCAGACTCCCAAGGCAGAAGGCCAAGCCTGCCTATCCCAGCAGGCTCCCCTTCTGCAGAGGTGGGGGGGGGGGGGAAGAGGCACCCCAGCCATTTCTGTGAGTCACGGGAGCCAGAGAGCAAAAGCCTCAGGAAGACCAGGAGGGCCTCCCCTTTCTCTCCTAAAGAAATGGTCCCTTTCATGCATTTCTCTGAGGAGCATGAGGGGCAGTTCAAAGATGAGATTGATAAATAGAGGGATAGAGAGAAAGAGGGACGGAGAGACAAGAGAGGGAGGTGGGTAGGGAGGGAGGTAGATGAGAGTGGAGGAATAGGAAGAGAAAGAGAGAGAGAAAGGGAGGATAGATGGATAGATAGATAGATGGATAGATAGATAGATGAGAGTGAAGGAGTAGGAAGAGAAAGAGAGAAAGGGAGGATAGGTGGATGGGGAGAGAGAGAGAGATTCAAAAGGCATAATTTCAGACAACCTGCTCTGAGCAAGGAAGAGAGATAGATAGATAGATAGATAGATAGATAGATAGATAGATAGATAGATAGATAGATAGATAGATAGATAGATGAGAGTGAAGGAGTAGGAAGAGAAAGAGAGAAAGGGAGGATAGATGGATGGGGAGAGAGAGAGATTCAAAAGGCATAATTTCAGACAACCTGCTCTGAACAAGGAAGAGAGAGAGATGAGATAGATAGATAGATAGATAGATAGATAGATAGATAGATAGATAGATAGATAGATAGATAGATAGATGAGAGGGAAGGAGTAGGAAGAGAAAGAGAGAAAGGGAGGATAGGTGGATGGGGAGAGAGAGAGAGAGATTCAAAAGGCATAATTTCAGACAACCTGGTCTGAGCAAGGAAGAGAGAGAGATGAGATAGATAGATAGATAGATAGATAGATAGATGGATAGATAGATGGATGAGAGTGAAGGAGTAGGAAGAGAAAGAGAGAAAGGGAGGAGAGATGGAAGGAGAGAGAGAGAGAGAGATTCAAAAGGCATGATTTCAGACAACCTGGTCTGAGCAAGGAAGAGAGAGAGAGAGAGAGAGACAATAGATAGAGAGAGAGAAGATGGATGATGGACGGATGGATGGATAGATAAATGAGAGTGGAGGAATAAGGAGAGAAAGGGAGGATAGATGAATGGAGATAGATGAGAGAGAGAGAGAGAGAGAAGGGAGGGGGAGAAAAAAGGGAGAGAGAGAGAGAAGGGAGGATAGACAGAAGGAGAGAGAGAGAGAGAGGAAAAGGGAGGCGAAAGGAGTCACTCCTGGTTCCAAGCATTCCAGCCATTGGGAAACAGGGTCTCTCCGGCGGGGGGGCTACCTTCTGTCCCACGGTTGGGGGCGGCCCTTGATTCCCACCCCCCGACCCACCCCACCCCCACTCACCGCAGGAGCGGAACAGGCGAGGCGAGGCGAGGCGAGCCGGCGGCCGTCTTGGAAGAGGAGGAGGGGGGGGGGGAGCCCGCCCACACACCCGTCCGTCTGCTCGTTCGTCCCTCGGCTGGGCCGCCCTCGTCCGTCCCCGGAACTGGCCGCCGGCTCTGGCCCCGCCCTGCTGACAGCTGATGTCGCGTCACCCGCGGCGCACGCGCACTGGCGCTTGGCCCCCGCCCCCCCTTCCCTGCCCGCCCAGAGAACGTTCCACTGGCCCCGCCCCCTCTCCGCAACGGCTTTTCCCGCTCGGATTCAAATCGAGAAGTGGGGGGGGGAGGGGAGGGAAATCAAATGAGTTTAACGTTTCTGCTTAATTTTATGCTTAATTTGCTTAAATTGCCGCCCTGGGAAAATTAAATAGGGAGACATAAATGTCTGCGGGATCCTTGAGATTCTCCGAGCTGGGAAGGTTTTTTTGCAGACGTTTCATGACCCAAGTAGGGAGCGGCATCAGGTCATCAATGTTCCCAACACATTTTATTGGCTAGCAATTTCTGAGAGCTTTAAAAGAAAAACCAGCTTTCTTTCCTTGGAGCACTTAGGTGTTCTCTAAGCTTGGGTTGGCTTGCTGGCTTGTTTTGCAAGGGTTTCCTTTACAATGCATTGATGATGTAACCTAGTTGGGTCATGAGATGTCCGCAAGAAAGCAGTCAGGCTTAGAGAGCACCAAAGACTCCATAATCATCTTCTCCACAAACCCCCACTCCCTTCCAGGGCTAATGAAGTTGCCTAATTTGCTTCATGACGGGTCTGAAAGGAAGCAAGCTCAGCACCAAGGACCCCTCCATTCAATTCTGAGCTATAAATATTCTCTATCATTATGCAGATTTCTGTCCATTCCCAGTATGCGCAATGGGAAGGTGCCTCCTCAAAATTATTTTGCTACTATCAAGACTCCCTCCATGCACTTCCCTTAAATTATTTCTGCGTGCAAGAAATACATTCAGTAAAGGAGGGAATTGTTGCCATTATCAAAGTATTTACCATTGGGTTGGAACTGGTGTCCTAGCTACTTGTTCTCAGCTACCTTTCATTGAGCTAATTCTACACTATTGGCCATTAGAAAACAGCAATAGCAAGGCAAATCCTGAACCCAGACAGCTCAGGCCCTCCATGTACATTTATTTATGTGAAAGGCTAATACGTTCTTGTCAACATTCACGGAAATTCAGCGTATTGTTGAGAGATTTACGTATTTTCTGCCACATGTTGTATTATGGCCAGTGATAGTTGCACTCTCACCTGAGCCAGCAAAATGTCTTAGCCTACAACCATGTGTGTGTATAATCTCGTATAATCAACGTATTTTCTTTGTTTTTTTCCCCTTGTTTTGTTTAAACTTCCTTTTCAATTTCTTCCTTTTTGTTTATGGATATGAGCCGCCTCGTTACGGTTATGAGTATGCCTGATGGCAAGATAGGAGGCAAATAAATTTAATAGTAATATGATCAGATTTCTCAAGAGCAGATACATTCCCATCCATCCATAATTCCTCATCATGAGACATTGGGAGTCTGTCAAAGAATATGACTGCTTTAAAGAATAATTCCATTTTCAAACACTCATTTTAGAGTTTGTTTCGCCATATCAATGCTGTGTAGAACCCATGGTAATGTGAACACTTAACAATGCTTGGCAAGTAAAGATGCACTTTCATGAAAACAATTATCATATCATCAAACCAGATATGACCGGGGGCACTGTGTACACCTATTCTTCATGCATACCTAAATTCAATATATAAAGATTTGCAGCTTGAACGCCAGTAGCAAAAAAAATACTGTTTTGTTGAAAAGACAAAAATCGCATTCTAAATTTAGTTCGACCCATTCGGAGCCTTTACTGTATCAGTACAGATAGTCCTTGACTTACAACAGTTCGTTTAGTGGCAGTTCAAAGTTACAACAGCACTAAAAATGTGACTTATGACCATTTTTCACATTTAATGACCTTTGTAGCATCCCCATGATCACGTGATAAAAATTCAAACACTTTGGCATCTGGTTCGTGTTTATGACGGTTGTAGTGTCCCGGGATCATGTGATCTCCTTTTGCAACCATCTCACAAGCAAAGTGAATGGGGAAGCCAGATTCACTTAACCTGATTACTAACTAATCCACTGCACTGATTCACTTAACAACTGTGGCAGAAAGGTCGTAAAATGGGACAAAACTCATTTAACAAAAGTCTCATTTAGGAACAGAAATCTTGGGCTCAATTATGGTCATAAATTGAGAACTACCAGGATTCTTTATTCTGAAGGGTGTTTGTTATAACATTCAATTTTTCTTTCAGTTGTACATTTCAGTTTTACGCCTGGAAACCCAACAGGCATGCAATTCTTACCGAGTGCTAAAAACAAGAAAGTATTAGCTGAAGTAACAGCCAGCAAACGAATAAGGAGGAGTAAGAGGTGAAAGGGATTACAATCCAATTTGCCTACAAATGAAAGGGATTACAATCCGATTTGTCTACAAATTGGATAACAATAACTCAATTAAAATGGTCTTCAACAATTTAATCATTGCGTAAAATATTTGTGAAACCAGATTTTAAACCTGTTGGTGATCTCTACAACTCTCATCACTGATCCAGGGATGCACGAGATACGATGATTAATAAAAACTGCTGCTTAGTACAATTTTCTGAAGATGAGACATGTTTTTTACAGTTTTATTCCTGTTGTAGATTTATAAAAATAAATTCAAAAAATCTCACCTACACACCTGTTATATTCCTAAACTACCTGATACTGTAACATTTCAATACAATATATATTATTAAAATGTGTATGATGAAGTTCAGTCATACTGGATTACAGTCAGCTCTTTTTATATACTTCTCAGTATGGTATAACAACGAACATTTCCAATCCTTTGCTTTGGAAAGAAATAATATTGTCTAGAAGGAATTTACCTTCCCTCCCCCCTCAACCTGTCAGCCTTCAGCATCTTCATTTAATGGCTTTCAGGCAAGGGTGAAATCCAGCAGGTTCTGACAGGTTCTGGAGAACTGGTAGTGGAAATTTTGAGTAGTTTGGAGAACTGGCAAATACCACCTCTGGTTGGCCCCAGAGTGGGCTGGGAATGGAGATTTTGCAGCATCCTTCCCCTGCCATGCCCACCAAGCCATGCCCACAGAACCGGTAGTAAAAAAAATTGGATTTCATCACTGCTTTCAGGTAGTAGATATATACAGTAGGTAGTCCTTGGCAGTTTATTTGGTTGATCATTCAAAATTACAATAGCATTGAAAAAAGTGACTTATGGCCATTTTCCCCACTTACGACCGTTGCAACATCCACATGGTCATGTGATCAAAATTCAGATGCTTGACAACTGACCTATATTTATGACGGTCGCAGTGCCCTGGGGTCCTGTGATCAGCTTCTCTGATCTTTTGACAAGCAAAGTCATTGGGAAACCAGATTCACTTAACAACCATGTTAGTAACTTAACAACTGCAGTGATTCATTCGACAACTTTGGCAAGAAAGGTCGTAAAATGGGGCAAACAGAAATTTTGGCCTTAATTGTGGTTGAGGACTACCCATACTAATTTAGATACGTCAGGTGTGATGTGGCATTCTGGAGGATTTCTGTGTTCGTAGTTAATATTGGTTGATCTTACCTTTTTTTAAAATTCATGAATTATGGGGTTTATTTGGGGTTTATTACTGCATATCCTACTTGAGGGTTATTCAGTCATGAAAATCAGGCAACATATTTGACTAAAGAAACGTTTAAAATAATTCAGTTTGCATTGTTAGCAATTTTTATGTTGCTTAAACACATCTTATTATTTTGTACACAAATCAGAGCACAATAAAAATGTGCTAAGAATGATATTCTACGGTTTATCGCCAAAAATGAAAATACCTGGTTGAATACAGTATTGTATTCAAAATAATATTCAAGGGTTATCATGCATAAAATTGTATAGAGTTGTGCATTCAGTTCTGCAGCTTTTCTGCATCTGTATCTTTTTTGCTCTATTTCTGCAATAGTCATCGGTACTAATTATGCACGCTTTGCACATTAGTTGACAGTTAACCAGGTATCATTTTATTCCGTACTAGCTGTACCTGGCCACGTGTTGCTGTGGCACAGTCTTGTGGGTATACAATATTTTTTGATCAAGTGCCAATAATTTCCCTCTGTAGCTCAGGTCAAGCCTACTTTGCCTCCGTCCCACCAGTCTTTTCACTCGGTAGATTGGATTCAAACCTGAGTTGCCTTTCTGTACGTTTCTTTTTGGACTGTAACATTGCTTAATTAATTGCTCTCTTGGGCTTTTATCTATTTGGTGTTTGTATTGGGAGAGCTGCGCGTTGTGGGATTGGCGGAGGCCTCTGCCCGGGCTGCCGTCGGTGAGTTTGCATTCCTGGGGCTCCAGGACGCTGGCCGCCAACAAATAATTTGAATCCAGCAGCCATCCAGAGGTTTGTCTTCAGACGCCTCTGAGGATACTTTGCCGCGGGTGTAAGAGCTGGTTTCCCGGCTTGCCAGTATAACCGCCTTCACTTTCGCACCACAGATGGCATTGGGATCCCTGCCAAAAGTATGGCATACTCTGTTAATCGGGAGGACGCTTCATGGTGGTTGACATTTCCCGCCATTTTGCTTGTGGGTTTGGCGGCAGCAGCGCTGAGGGCAAAAGTCCCGGCTCGCGGCTGCCATTGTGGTGTTGCGACGTTAAAGTCGTAAAATATTTAGTACAGCGTGTGTTGCATTTACGTCCAACAGATGGCGCTGTTTTTCAAAAAAGCATGTTTTTATCATTTTTACCTGTCACAGGTAAAAATATCATATAATATAGGTATATAAAAACACGCGTGTATTCAAATGCAACGTTGTGTCAAAATTTCAAAGCAATCAGTGAAGAACTTTCGGAGAGTTAAGATTTTGAACAAACGAACATTTACATTTTTATTTATATAGATATTTATTGGAAAGAGAAAAAGAGACTCATCAAGAGGTTAGAAGGATAAGCAATGTTACACAAAGTGAAAAAAGAGAGAAATACTGAATGAAGGAAAGGCATGAGAAGGTGAAAAGGGAACATAGTTAACTCTTGTTTATCCAAACGCTTCACCGTACTTCTTTCTGCCTTCCTCTTTTCACAAACCATCCAGATTTCCACCATCTCCATGTACGTTGCCTTTGTTATCTGAGCTGCTCTCCACCCTCTTGAAGGATCTATCTGCTGCATCCATTCATGATGTTCTTGGTCTTCTCTGTCCTCTTGATCCATTCTCTCTCTCACTCTTTGTTCCCCTCTTGGGTGATACGATCCTCAGGCAACTCTATCAGAGTTTGTTGCAGAAATCACATCCAGGTAACACACACAGATAGCTGATGCAGCAGGATTCGTTAAATAAGAAACAGATAGACTGTTGCCATGTCTGTCCCAGTTGCCATGTCCTATTCCAGTTCATGAATTTACTCTGACAATCTCCCTCTATGACCAGAGCAGATGTCTTGTGATGGCCCCTGACTTTCATATTTAATGCAGTATCCATTCATTGTTGACTTCATTAGACACCCTTCTAAGTCCTCCATTCCCACTGCTTACTTGTTTGTTTGTTTGTTTGTTTGTTTGTTTCTAAAATTGATAGACTGCCCATCTTACCACAAGTTAACTCTGGGCTTACTTTTTCCAACTCTTCAAGCAACCTTGTCAATTTTTTTTCCTCTTTTCAAGAAACATTTCCATTTCTTTCTCATGGTCTTAACATTTTCAAATAATCTGTTGAAGAATATGTCAGTGGAGATTCTCAGTCATCCAGGTCATGGTTGTTTCAAAGGTGCCTTTTTTTTCAAGAGGCAACTGGACTTTCTGGTTTGTTTGTTTGTTGTTTTTTGAAGACATTTTGCTTCTCATCCAAGAACTGAAGAAGCTTCTTGGATGAGAATAGAATAGGAATAGGAATAGGAATAGGAATAGGAATAGGAATAGGAATAGGAATAGGAATAGGAATAGGAATAGGAATAGGAATAGGAATAGGAATTGAATTTTTTATTGGCCAAGTGTGATTGGACACACAAGGAATTTGTCTTCGGTGCATATGCTCTCAGTGTACATAAGGAGAATAAAATACATTCATCAAGAATAAAAGATACAACACTTAGTGATAGTCATAGGATACTAATAAGCAATCAAATCATATTAGAAAACAATAAAAACAATATAAATTGTAAGGATACAAGCAACATGGATATAGCCATAAGTGGGAAGAGATAGGTACTAGTAAGGATGAGAAGAAGAATAGTAATACAGTCTTAGTAGTTAATTTGATAGTGTTGTGGGAATTAGTTGCTTAGCAGAGTGATAGCATTCGGGGGGGGGGGGACTGTTCTTGTGTCTAGTTGTTCTGGTGTGCAGTGCTCTATAGCATCATTTTGAGGGTAGAACTTGAAAGAAATTATGTCCAGGATGTGAGGGTCTGTAAATATTTTCACGCCTGTTTTTGACTCATGCAGTTTACAGGTCCTCAATGGAAGGTTGGTAGAAATTGTTTGTTCTGCAGTTCTAATTATCCCCTGAAGTCTGTGTCTGTCTTATTGGGTTGCAGAACCAAACCAGACAGTTATGGAGGTGCAGATGACAGACTCAATAATTCCTCTGTAAAATTGTATCAGCAGCTCTTTGGGCAGTTTGAGCTTTCTGAGTTGGCACAGAGGGAACATTCTTTGTTCTTTCTTGATGACGTGATGTTAGGTGTCCACTTTAAGTCTTGAGATATGATAGAACCAAGAAACTTGAAACATCTTCAAAGAAAACATCCTCAAATAAACCCCCCCCCCAGAAAGTCCAGTGGTCTCTTGAAAAAGCATCCTTGGGACTGTTGAAGAATAAAAAAATCTGCAATATTCCCCAGATTTGCTCATTATTACATCTGATCCCTTTCCTGGCAGAATTCTGACAAACTCTTTTTCTGACACACTGAACAAGCGAATTCCCCTGTGAATTTTGCATTCATCCTGTCCATTTTTCCTTTCTCCAGTCATCAGGCACAGAAGGAATCTTCGTATGTCAAGGATGTCCAGGCAAGGATGTAAGGCCAGAAATTCAGGATACCCAAATTGTTTAGCAGGGTATTCATGCTAATTTTTCAAAAGTTCTATTGTACTTTCAGTTCACCATATAGATGATGTCTGCAGCACAAAGAGATTCCCAACCTTTGGCAGCCACAAACTTCATTTTCCAGTCTCAGGGTTTACAGTGGACCATCTCAACAACTTATTATAAAACATGGCTGTCACCATTTACTAGTCTTTTTTTTTTTAATTTAATTTATATGCCACCCTTCTCCGGAGACTCAGGGTGGCTTACAATGCGTTAAGCAATAGCCTTCATACTTTTGTATATACCTGCTTAGTAGGGCTTTCGGCCCCTCCTAAGCGCTGTTGTTTTTATACAAAGTCAGCTTATTGCCCCCACAATCCGGGTCCTCATTTTACCTACCTTGAAAGGATGGAAGGCTGAGTCAACCTTGAGCCTGGTGAGATTCGAACTTGCAGTAATTGCAGGTAGCTGGTGTCACTTTAACACCACTTAGTCTTGCCCAGGAGGTCAATAATGCTGCATCAGAAGCAACCTTGTGAGTCAACAATTGATCCAGAAATACTGGTTCAACTGTTGGCATGTGGTAGAGGAAAAGAGATTATTCCACAATAACTAAATTTCAATTAAATAGCTGTAAAGTTGATGGCCAGCCCCACCTTCTTCTGACTCGGAAAGGAAGGAAGGAAGGAAGGAAGGAAGGAAGGAAGGAAGGAAGGAAGGAAGGAAGGAAGGAAGGAAGGAAGGAAAGGCAGGTAGGGAGGGAAAAAGAAAGAAAGAAAGAAAAAGGAAGGAAGGGAAAGAAAGAAGGGAGGGAGGCAGGGGTGTGTTCTAAAAATTTTTACTACTGGTTCTGTGGGCGTGGCTTATTTTGTGGGCATGGCTTGATGGTCATGTGACAATTATTTAGGATTTAGCAGAGGTACTGGTCTACCAGGCTTTTAACTGCTTGCAGAGCTGTACCGATCTCCCAATTTATTTTTTGCAGGCACTGGTCTTTCCATGTATTTTTTGCAGGCACTGATCTACTCATGCATTTTTGCAGGCACCGATCTACTCATTTGTTTTCTTTTAACACTGATCAGCTGTAGGGCAGTCCTTTGAAGCCCCACCGCAGTTTAAACTGTTTTTTTCCTCTAGCTATCAGCTAGGTTTCAGGAGGCAATAGATTGAGGGTGGGGCCAAATAAAAGGTAAGAATAACGCGGGGGGTAGGCGGTGGGGGGGCAGAACCAGTTCAATGACATCATATCGTCACCGCTACCAGCTCGGGAGAACCAGGCCAAACTGGGAAGAACCCACCACTGGAAGGAGGAAGGGAAAAAGAAAGAAAGAAAGAAAAAAAGGAAGGAAGGAAGGGAAAGAAAGAAGAAAGAAAAAGGAAGGAAGGAAGGGAAGGAAGACAAAAAGAAGGAAAGAAAGAGAGAGAGAAAGAAAGAAGGAAGGAAGGAAGGAAAGAAAGAAAGAAAGAAAGAAAGAAAGAAAGAAAGAAAGAAAGAAAGAAAGAAAGAAAGAAAGAAAGAAAGAAAGAAGGAACCATGATCACTGTAGAATCTAAACTCAACCCAAAGGACTAACGGACCAAAAAGAAAGGTATCTCTGCTTTGTTTAGTTAATTCTACCATTTATTTTCTAAAGATGCTTAGTCGTTTCTTGAAAAGTTCTGCCCCACGAGTCAGACCAGCGGTTTCCAGTATTTCCTGAATATTTACAAATAATGAGATGACAGAAACGGATGGGATTCTAAGCAAGTTCCCGTGATCCTTTATTGGGCACTTGCCCAAAAACCAATTACTGTACATAAGACGGAGAGGAACAAAGCCGACAAGCATGACAAGCAGAAACAGAGAGATGTCAAGGGGAGGGGGGGCAGAGAGAGAGAGAGAGAGAGAGATCAAATTCAGATGGCAGCAGATATCAAGTAAACGTACAGAGCGTTTGCTTTTCACAGGGAGTTTGTAATGACTGAAACCAAATCGGAGTCAGCTATTGGGGCTATTTCACCTGTAATCTTAGACAAAGCACTCTAGTTGAAAACCATGGCAGGGAGAGGTCATTTCAAATGGTATTTTGGCCTTCTTCCATTTCTAAATTGCTGCCTGTTACATGTTAAAGAGAAGTGTTTTGAGACCCAGAAGGTAAAAGCTACTTCCAAATTTGACTTATATTTTTATTACCACCAGCCTCCTATTTTTTCGGAGGTAATGGAGTAGATGGGAACCCAGAAGTTGCAGCGGGATGCAGAGAGTCTCCCGGGAATGCTGGTTAATTATGCATGGACAACAACTCGGAGAAGCCAGAGGCATCTGGGAAAACAGATCAATGACAAGAAACAATACAAGCTTGCTTTTTCCTGATCCTTAACTGAGAGCAGAGCCCGGATCCTTTTTCAACATTAGAAATGCTCCAACATTTTGAATCCGCCTCAGTTTTTGACATTAGCATAGAAAAAGGGCCTATTCTTGGGACCGTAGAAACTGCATTTGTTCTTAATTTTTACCAAAGGTTAACATCCCATCTTTTGCGAAGAGCATAGATTTATTGGCATAGGAAAATCATGGTGCTCTTAGATTTAAAAAAAAAAACACTTCAGAAGCCACATTAAAAGTAAAACATTAGACAAGACTGTCTCGCAGGACAGGACAGAAAGAGGAAACAACATTCAGGGGAAATTTTGATATAATTACCATGATGTATTAAACAATGGTTTATTAGACTGAGGTTCTTCCAGACAGACACTCCCATGAGACACCCAGATGTGGCTTTTGTATGCAATTGTCCAGCACTGGGAAGGAAGGAATGTTACTGGAGAGACTGTTTTGATTGATCCTAAGAATAGGATCATCCAGGTGTGTGTTGTGGCTCCGTTGCCTGAGCCTGTGTCATCAGCAGGAGAGGACTCTGAGAGTGAGGGAGAGGAGTTGGCAAGGCCTCCTTCTCCAGGACCCTCCTCTCTGGCAATGCCTCCAGAGGACACCGAAGGGCAAGAGATAGGCCCAGAGCCAAGCACATCCCCGCAGCCACAGGTGGACAGTGATGAGGGTAATGAGTTTTGGCTGGACCCTTGCCAGTGTTGCAGAGGCAGGCGTGCGCAACAGAAGAAAAGGCTGATTAGCTGACTCACTGGACCACACCCCACAGGCTATAAAAGGGAGTGAGTTAAGCCTTCAATTCTGTGACGGACAAAACTAATAAATCCCTTGGAGTCTTCAGATTTATTCCTGCATTTCGGCTTCAGCTTTATTTCTGGACAATTGTGGTGTGTATTTTCTTCTAAGTTGATAAAGGTCTTGGCAAGCAGCTGCTGAGATTGCTGCCAAGCGTCTTATCGGACTAATTGGTTGCCTGCCAGTTTATTTAACCCCCGAGTATGTGTGTGTTTGTGTGGCGAGGACAGAACAGTGTGGATTCTTTTGGATATTTTCACAGGTAGACTGCTGGGGGTTCGGGAGAACCTCTTAGCTAAGATTCTGTGCAATTCAGAGAACTCCCAAATCTCACTCCTAGCTGGCCCCGCTCACCCGACTCTGCCCCTCGCAGGAGTCCCCACGCGGCCCATTTTGGATGCAGGTAAGTGCAGGGTGTGCACGGAGGCTCAGGGAGGGCAAAAATTGGGGCTACCGGAAGTTCAGGAAGGCCAGAAATGGGCCTTTCCTCGAGACTCGGGAGGCTCAAGGAAAGCCTCTGGAGACCGGGGAGGGCAAAAACGCCCCCCCCCGGGGTGAAATGTTCCCATTTCAGACCGGATTGCCCGATCCGGTAGCGATGGCGGCAGGTGGTTCGGAGAACCGGTAGCTAAAATCCCTGCGCCCACACACCCCTCCACCATGCCCAGCTAAGCCGTAGGATCATCAGAGGCTTTTTTTTTTTTTTACTTTTAAAAGCATTTTTTCTACAACCTCTTCCGATGGAAAAATACTTTTAAAAGTAAAAGAAAAAAGCCTCTGATGATCACGCAGCTCAGCTGGGATCGTCAGAGGCTTTTCAAAGCATATTTGTCTGCAACCTCTTGGCCCAAGAGGTGGTAAAAAAAATGTTTTGAAAAGTCTCTGACGATCCCAGCTGAGTTGCCTGATCAGCAGAGAGGCTTTTCAAAGCATTAGAAAAAATGCTTTGAAAAGTTTAGAAAAAAGAAAAGTTGGCCACGCCCACCCAGTCACATTACCCCCACCACCAAGCCACGCCCACAGAACCGGCAGTAAGAAATTTTATATTTCACCTGTGCCCCCCCTTCCTGTGGTGCAGGAGACTGACTAGGCCACGCCCACCATGGCCATGCCCATCCAGCACCCGGGCAGAGAACCCCTGGCTAAAATTTTTGAAGCCCACCCCTGGATATTTCACCAATGCTACAAGAAAACTATGGCCAATGTTCCTAATTAATGCCATGCCATGTGTAAAATAGCTTACTGTAATAAGACCTACACAACAATGTCCAAACCAGCTTCCAAAGTTTTAAATAAAAATACGTTAGGGTAAAAAAAAAAAAAATCAAGATGGTGTCTATCATCATCACACAAAACCAACATCTCAATTTTTTGACCACTCTTTCTGTAAATCGCCCTGGAATAAAATAACCGTCCATCTTCCAATCTTTTCCCCAATCAGTTTAAAATAGCGTGTAAAGTTCTCCCTTTTCTACTTTTTTATTTTAAAAAACAGTCACAACAATTGTGTGAGGTAAAAGTCAAACTGCAAATAATTATTCACAAAATGTCAAGTTAATTCATCCAACTTTCTAACCATCCCATCACCTTAAGGGGGCTTTTTAAGAATAAAGAATATTTTTAAATATTTTAATATTTTTAATCTTTTACTATAATAGTTTTAAGAATAAAAATTATTCTTAAAATTGTTAATTTAAATAAAAATTCTTAAAAGATTAAAGAATTTAATATTATTTAATATTTTAATATATTTTTTAAGAATAAATAATATTTTCTTTTTAAGAATAAAGAATTCTAGTCTAGTTAGTCTATTTGATTGTCTGATTCTGAAATCTTGTTGAAAGTGACTTCTCTGGAAATAATTGATGTAGCAAAACAGTTGTTCATTAAAAATGCAATGCTGTGCCCCAAATGACAAGGAAGAATTGGGCTGCCTATAAAATAGCAGCTTTAACAATGAACTCTGACTCATCTGGAGCTTATAATGTACTTTTGAAGGGAGGTAAAATCTGGTGTAGAAAGGTTTTCACTATCTTGGGAAAAAATTGGTTGTTAAAGATTGATAAGCCTTTAAAACCAGCACTGGCCTTTACGTACTATTTTTTTTTCCAAAAAAAATGGATAGGTTTTACATTAAGTAAATCACTTCAAGTGCATAAATTGAAAGGCAGATAATAGACTTCATCAATGCAAAATGAGGGCTTTGGAAAAAATCTGGTTCGAAATGCACATTTATGGAGATGATTAACGTTAAAAAGCCTTTTTCTCCACTCTAATATTTTTGGCCTTCTTTTCCCAAGCCTGGCTAAGGGCAAAACATTTTAATGTCCAGCTTATTTTGCTGAGAGTGATATCAGCACATGTTTCCCTTTTGCTCTCTCTGGGATCAGCAGGGCTTAGAAAGACTTGCACTGGGAACGATCATCTCCTAAATAAATTATTTGTGTGGGGACAAGGAAGAAATGCCTGGCGTGTCTCTGAGAGCAATTCAAAAGCTCCCCATCTGTCAGACAAAGCTGAGTTGATAAAATCATACAAATCTTCCACCCTCTTTAATATAAATAAATACTGTTGTTATCTCCAGGATTATTCCATCTGGCATTGCTGTATAATGGACCCTCTGTATTAGGCAAAAATTAGTCAATTTACTCGCCATGGTACTGACTCTTCAGACATTTTTGTGAGGTATTTTAAAGCCTGTTTGTCTTCTTTCGTGCGATCAAGATGTCCTTTGTGTCCTGATGTTTTTGGCAACATCTTTGACTTGTAAAAACAACTTCTTCTTCTTAATGGCATACATCCACAACATCCCAAAACCTTGGTTGAAACCTTGGGTCTTCGATGACATGTTGGTTCGTTTTCTTGGCTGCCCATAAGTCTTCTCCAATAGCCAACCACTCTTCCCATCATGCTTCTTCAAAGTCCAACGTTCACTTCCATAAATTGTCATAAGCAATATTATGGTCTTGTGCTATTCTTTTTTTTTTTTTTAATTTGATTTATATGCAGCCCTTCTCCGGAGACTCAGTATGCGTTAAGCAATGGCCTTCATACTTTTGTATATTTTACAAAGTCAGCTTATTGCCCCCACAAACTGGGTCCTCAATTTACCTACCTTAGAAAGGATGGAAGGCTGAGTCAACCTTGAGCCTGGGGAGATTCAAACTTACTAATTGCAGACAGCTGGAGTTAAATTACAATGCATTAGTCTGCTGAGCTATCCAGGCTCCTTATTCTGATCATAAGACCGAACTAATTGGTTATAGTCAGTGGTGCGATTCAAATAATTTAACAACTGGTTCTGTCCTAATGACCAGCTGGGTGGGCGTGGCCAGGGGGTGTGACAGGCAGCACTCGGCTTCCTGCACCCCCCGTGGGAGCAAAAGCGGGCTGCGGGGAACCACACTGCACCCCCTCGTGCCCCTTTTTGGGCCTAGTAGGTCTGGGAGCAAAAATGGGGCGCGTGGGGACAGCAATTTAACAACCGGTTTGCCCAAATCAGCTGAATCCCACCACTGGGTAATGCATTTAGCATATATTGCTTTGCTTTAAAAACAAGCACACAGGCACTGAACTGGACAGCAGGACTGAAGCCAGTCTTTGACTCTTCATGCAGCCTCAAAGAAAGCCCAATCTCTACTTCAACTTACACAGTCGCAGGTTAGTTATTAAATCTCCTTCTCTCCTGATCTACCTGCAGTGAAGAACTTGTCACCATCTGGATCTTGCTGAACTACAGTCCCTTGTGGGCAGTGACAACTGACAGCTGAAACCCAAAAACATAGGAAGGAGCTGAGATTCCCCCTGCCTGAAGTCATGCCCCATCCCAGAATCGTGCATGTCGAGTTTGACTTTCAGCTCTACAACAGAGAGCTGCAGCAAAACAACACAAAGGCTCCATCAAACATCAAGGCAGGAGCAGGCCAGGCTGGCACAGCCCAGGAACCATCTGTGCCCATCATTTCTGCCATGGCTATCTCAAACCTTCATGATCAAGTGGCAAAAGTCAACATGTGAAAAGCTGCACCGCCTACATTTCTAGCAGCAGGCCAAAGATCTGACTTCTGTATCAGCGAGACCTCCTTACAAAAAGGTAGGAAGAGCCCTCTTGGCCCAGCAGAGTCTATCACGATTATCATATGACCCTGCCTTCCATATCAGGTTACAAAGCGGATGCACTGAAAGCTGTAGAACGTAGTTTTAGTACTTGTTTACTTGCTACAGTTGATGTGATTGTATGTGTGTGTGTGTGTGTGTGTGTCTTTTACATGCATAGTAGGCTATGAAAATGAGAAAATGCATAGCTTTGATGGCAAAGACAGGTACTGTATAGGTATTCCCTGACTTACAACAGTTTGTTTAGTGACCTTTCAAAGTTACAGCATGGAAATAGTGACTTATATGTTTATGTTTATGTTTATTATATTTATATACCGCCCCTCTCCCGAAGGACTCAGGGCGCTGGCCAGCCAGCAAATAAAATACAGAAATACAAAATTTAAAACAGTATTAAAATCCAATTAAATCAATTTGGCCCATAGTTAAAAACCCAATATTAAAACCCCTAATTTTAGTAATTGAATTAAAACAGTTTTTTTTTAAAAAAAAGAGTAGGTCAGGCCAGCCCGGCTTGCTGAAACAAAAATGTCTTTAGGGCAGTTCGGAAAGCGCGAAGGTCAGGGATCCGCCGTATCTCTGGGGGCAACTCGTTCCAGAGGGTAGGTGCCCCCACAGAGAATGCTCTCCCCCTGGGGGCCGCCAGCCGGCATTGTCTGGCCGACGGCACCCTGAGGAGGCCCTCTCTGTGGGAGCGTACTGGTTGGTGGGAGGCTACCGGTGGCAGAAGACGGTCTTGTAAGTACCCGGGTCCTAAGCCATGGAGCGCTCTAAAGGTGGTAACCGATACCTTGAAGTGCACCCGGAAGACCACCAGGAGCCAGTGCAGCTCGCACAGGAGAAGTGTTACATGGGAGCGCCAAGTCGCCCCCATAACTACCCGTGCAGCTGCATTCTGGACCAGTTGGAGCCTCTGGGTGCTCCTCAAGGGGAGCCCCATGTAGAGAGCATTACATTATATGTGTTTTTCATGCTTATGACTATGGCGGCATTCCCCATAATCATGTGATCAAACTTCAGACTCTTGTCTCACGTAGCAATAGAAATGTTGGGCTCAATTGTAGTCGTACGTCAAGGGCTACCATATCCAGATCTGGAATTCAGACACAACCTTTAACAAACGCATTCTGCTCCAATGTCAGAACTCTGTTGCTTTGGTTATCACCACACCATCACCATCATGTCAAATATCAGGCTGCTATTATCTTTAGCATGACCTTCACCATGTAGCTTTCAGGTTTCCTGTTCTACCATTCATTTCACTGGGCCACCTGTTTTTTAATCACTGCAAAAATCAATGGCAGACTGAAAAAATACAGTCAGGTGCGGAGAAAAACAATCAATTCAGTATTATGTAAAATTAGCAGAGAGAGGAGCAATTGTCTAACCTCCTTGGAGAAGCATGAAAAACAATAACCAGTCTTACAGGACTGCTTTTTTCCAACTGAGGAACAAAGCATGGAGAAAGTCATTTGCTGTCCCTGTATTCCAACCCAGGCCGCAGAAAATGAGGGGAACCCCAGTGGTGGGATTCACCGGTTGTAACAACCAGTTTGCTTTGCGTGCCCTCCAGAGGCCAGAAATGGGCCTGTTTTCAGACTTCCGGTACATCTGGTAGGCCTGTTTTTCATCCTCCCCAGGCTCCAGAGGTTTTCTTGGAGCCCCCAGGAGGGCGAAAACGGCCTCCCCTGGGGACCGGAGACCCTCCGGAGGCCGGAAACACGCCCATTTCTGGACTTCGGTAGGTCCGTTTTTCACACTCCCAGAGCCTCCACACATACCCTGCATTTACCTGGCATCCAAAACAGGCCGTGTGGAGACTCGTGGGAAGAACAGGGCAGGGTGGGCAGGGTCAGTCAGTCCTTGGAACAACTGGTTCGGCAAACCAGATTAAAATTAACATCCGGTTAGCCCAAACCGGTACGAACCAGCTGAATCGCACCCCTGGGGAACCCGCTTTTTAATATCCCCAGGCAGTTTTAGCCTTCATAGATCTGGAAAAAAATGCAAATACATGATTGGCTCTCCGCTACAGCACAGGAACTCAGTCCATAACAGGAGCTTCCTGGACCACAGTTTTCCATACTTTTGTCTTTCAGACTGAAGCTTTTAAGCAGGAGTTTATTTTTATTTATTTTTTTATTTATCCTTGATGCAGTATGACTTACGTTTCTTAGAACGTCCAGTTCTAAGTTATACATTTCAAAAGTAAATACAAGGAAATGGGAAGCCATCATCTTTACCTGTGGGAAATATTATTTCTTCCAACCTTACTTTAAACATCTTGCTCAGGAGAAATTGTGCACCTGCCCAGGGCAAATGAACGCTTTACAGATGAATTTATTTAATTGCATCCTTTGCCTTCCTTCACTTCTTTGAATAGATAATTGCTGTGCATGTTTCAAGGAATCAGTGATACTCTTGACACTTCCTCCATTAGGCAGGACTTAAAATAAAATAGAGGAGGGGTATTTTACTGATGTAAATTGCCAGTATCCAATTGTCTGGGAAAACGATCATCAGAAAGCTCTTTATTATACCAAAGAAGGACAGAAATGTAACAGTGGGAAACCTTGAATTGACGATTCTTCAAAGGACTGGATTCTTTCATTTATATGTTTGTAAAATATTGCACAGTTCGTAAAAATCAGTAAATATTAAATTAGCCTTTAAAATCTACACAGTGGGCCAACTTTGCTTAACGCATTGTAAGCCGCCCTGAGTCTCCGGAGAAAGGCGGCATATTAATCGAACCAATAAAATAATAAATAAATAAACTACTGAGTAACTGATTAGGTGACTCAAATTAATGTCAACCAGTAGCAGTCATACAGATAGAGCGTCTCCAGGACATTCAGTTACCCAACTACTCCTTCAGATCTTCCACAGCCTCTGCAACCTGTAATATGCATCACCTCTGGAGCTGAGTCCATCCCCCTTGCTGCTGGTCCTGGCTTCTTGTCTCTCATTCCATCCTTCTCTATGGAGCAATGAACACTTAAAAGTCTACATTTGAATATTTTCATCTTTAACTGTGTTTTGTGATGGCTGAATTGGATAGCCGCCTCTTTTTTATTTATACGGGCGCCACTTCTACACATCATCCATTTTTCCTTTCAGGTGAAGATAATACGGGGAAGGAGGGGAGGAAAAGCTAGAATTTCAGCTGGAGCAGCATGGAGCAGCAACCCCTAATTGCAATGTAAGATTCCTTGGTGTTCCTTGAGATATGGTTGGGAATTGCCTCCAGATCACTGTAAAAGTAATTGCTCATTTGTGCTAACATCTATAATTAGGTAGGTTGGAGAGGAAAAGGAAAGGGAGGGTTGATGGGAAAGTTACCTTCAGTTCCAAATAAATTAATTGGCTAGCTTGCAAAAAAAAAAAAAAAAGTTACAATACACACCTACCCCTCTTTCTATAGAGCAGAATGCATGACGTTGTTGATGTAATAAAGGAGAATATTTGTAGCTTAGGTTCTTGGTGCTCTTTCAATCAATATAATCAGAATAGAGCTGGGAGGGGCCTGCTCAAGCATGAGACCCTACACCATTTCAGACAGTGACTGTCCAGTCCAGTGGTGGGTTGCTTCCGGTTCAGTTGAGCCGGTAGTGGTGACGATGTGACGTTACCGAACTGGTTCTCTGTGATTGAGAGCTGGGCCCTCCCGCCTGCCCCTGTTTTATTCCTACCTTTATTTCTTGGTTTTTAGCCCAGCTGATAGGCGCGGCAGAGAGGATTGCCGCACCTCAGCTGGGCACAAGCCCAATGTGCTTGCACAGAGTGCAAGTTTGGCACGCGTGTGGCAATCACACACAAAGCGCCTGCGCAAAGAGAACACCGGTTGGAACCCACCACTGTTCCAGGCCCTTCTTAAAAACCTCCTAAGATGAAGCACCCACAACCTCTGAAGGCCAGCTGCTCCACTGGTTAATTGTCCTCACTCTTAGGAAGTTTCTCCTTAATGCCAGGTTGCCTCTCTCCTGGATTAGTTTCCATCCATTGTTTCTTGTCCTGCCGTCTGGCGCTTGGAAAAATAAATTGACCCCCTCTTCTTTGTGGCAGCCCAGTCAAATACTGGAATATTGCTAACATGTCACCCCTAGTCCTTCTTTTTTTTAGACTGGCCAAACCCAAATCCTGCAACCGTTCTTCATATGTTTTAGTCTCCAGGCCTTTAATCAGTGGTGAAATGTAAAATTTGTTACTCCTGGTTCTGTGGGCATGGCTTGGTGAGGTGGGGGGGAGGGGAGTAATGTGACTGGGTAGGCATGGGCAACTTTTTTTTTTTTTACTTTTAAAAGCATTTTTTCTACAATGCTCGGCCGAAGAGCAAAAAAAAAAAATGCTATTAAAAGGCTCTGACGATCCCAACTGAGCCGCACGATCATCAGAGGCTTTTTTTTTTACTTTTAAAAGCATTTTTTCTAAAACCTCTTTGGCCAAAGTGGTTGTAGAAAAAATGCTTTTAAAAGTTAAAAAAAAAAGCCTCTGATGATTGTGCGGCTCAGCTGGGATCATCAGAGCCTTTTAAAAGCATTTTTTCTACAACCTCTTCAGCTGAAAAAATGCTTTTAAAAAAGGCTCTGACGATCCCAGCTGAGTTGCCTGATCATCAGAGGCTTTTTTTTTCTTTCAAAAGGAAAAAAAAATGTTTTTAAAAGAAAAAAAGCCTCTGACGATCAGGCAACTCAGCTGGGATCGTCAGAGCGTTTTAAAAGCATATTTTTTACAACCTCTTCAGCCAAAGAGGTTATAGAAAAAAATGCTTTTAAAAGTAAAAAAAAAAAAAGTTGGCCACGCCCATCCAGTTGGTGATCAAGTTCAGACAGGTGTTCTCTGAGCTGAGCAGTTTTCCAGCAGACATTTTATCACCCAGCTAGATAATATCCTCAGTGCTAGTTGCTGATCTGCTTTGCTGTTCTCTCCAATTGAAAAGGTCTTCCAGTGTGGGTTTCTGAACTGTATCTCTCAGAAGCCCTGATCACTAGGAACACTGCAAGGATCCTCCCACTGGGATGAGCACTGAGCTGGATGGCAGGAGCCAGCCAACCTTGGTAGATCTCAGAAAGCTAAAGGAGGTTAGCTCTAACCCTTGTTTTACTACAACCACAACGCTCAACCACCCTCTAAATGATGCCTGAGGAGCAACCAGGTCCTCGGTGCCTTGTGAAAGACTGCCAGGGTTGGGACCATCCAAATTACTGGCCGGGATGGTACCCCACAGGACAGGATAATATTTAGATGAGGACATAACAGGATATTCCAGTGCTGTAGGTTAGACTGGGAAGCAAAAGAACGTATTTTGCAAACCACTTCCGCTCTGCAGCCAGGAAACTACAGAGGTGAACGTCTCAGAGGGAAAAACTTAGAAGAATGAACTCCCGTATATTGCAATTGTTTATTGTAAGAAAGGATAAATGGCTTCTTTGATCCACAGAACTGCAGTGGGTTGGGTGTGTTTGTGCTGCAGGAATGCCAAAGAAAACAGACTGCACTAGAGGCCAAATCAGTTTAATCTTGTGAACGGGGGACGTTTCAAACCACATGGGTAGTTTTGCATTTGTTTCCTACTTGAAATGGATCTCTTCCCTTTGTATCTGAGCTTGCAATCCCTTCGCTAACAGCTTTCCACTTAAGATAATTAGAATTTATTTGGATTTGTGCTGAGTGCAGCCCTCAGCCAGCAAGATTCAATGGTGCTAGAGTCATTCTCTTCTCAGTGCTCCATTCCCAACTGATTAGGGAATAACAAACTCAAAACATTGGCAAAAAGACATTAAGGGTTTTAATTTAATTAGCTGCTTTTAACTGCAGAACATAGAAGCCATTTGCATAGCACGACCATTTAAGAATATCTACATGCCTAATCATTCTGGGCTTCTTGCTATGCAGAAATATAGCTTTCATGTGAAGCATTTATAATGCTGTGTAATGTGCGGAGTCACATCGCCTGACAATGCAGTATTAAAGATCAGATTTCCTTCCTGAAGTTTGCACATTGCATCCTCTGCTGGCTACAAGGAAAATAGGCTGGAATAGCAGCAGAGAGAGAAATGAGCTTGGAGAGGCAGTTGAGAAATAATTACAAGGGGGAATGGGGCGGGGCGGGATGGCAGATGTTAGATGCCACCAAATGGAGTATGGACACTTTGATGTCTGTGTCTTCTCTCAGGAGCCCATGGGATGCCATGTTAATGTTACTGTTAATTTTATTTCTATACCGCCCTTCTCCTGAAGGACTCAGGGCGGTGTATAGCCAATTAAAAACACAAAATATACAAACATAATTTAAAAGTTATTAAAATTATTACACAATTTCAGCCAGAATTAAAACCCCAAACTTAAAACAAAAATTAAAACTCCAAATTTAAAACCATTTAGATAGACAGCCCCGCCTGTCGGAACAGTAGAGTCTTGAGGGCACAGCGAAATACACAGAGGCCAGAGATCTTGCGTATTTCAGGGGGCAGTTTGTTCCAAAGGGCAGGAGCTCTCACAGAGATGGTGGATAAAGAACAAAGAAACGGAAATATGAGTTGAACGAACCAGACTGCTGTGCAGCATGAGTTTCTTTAAATAAAGGAGTAATTATAATAATGTAATGTAATGTAATGTAATGTAATGTAATGTAATGTAATGTAATGTAATGTAATATAATATAGTAAACAGAGTTGGAAGGGATCTTGGAGGTCTTCTAGTCCAACCCCCTGCTTAGGCAGGAAACCCTACACCACTTCAGACAAATGGTTATCCAACATCTTCTTAAAAACTTCCAGTGTTGGAGCATTCACAACTTCTGGAGGCAAGTTATTCCACTGATTAATTGTTCTCACTGTCAGGAAATGTCTCCTTAGTTCTAAGTTGCTTCTCTCCTTGATTAGTTTCCACTCACTGCTTCCTGTCCTACCCTCAGCTGCTTTGGAGAATAGCTTCACTCCCTCTTGTCTGTGGCAGCCCCTGAGATATTGGAACACTGCTATCATGTCTCCCCTAAGTGAAGAGCTGTCTTTTCTGAATCCCCTTTGTAGAGATTATAACAAGGGCAGAATTTGGAACAAGCTCTGTTGGCTTTGAGCTGCTTACAGACGTGCTAAGATGTGTTGGGGTTGAGGTGTGTGTGAGACCCCACTCTGCAAAATGGCCTCTGCAGACCAGGTGGTCTGCAGAATGTGGTCCAAAGAGCCAAGGTTGTTGCCGTGACCTTCAAAATAAAAATATCTGCACCTTTTTCACCATGTCTTGTGGACACCCTCACTGTACGTCTCCATCTGTAAACCATGGACCTTGGTGGCGCAGCAGCTTAAATGGTGCTAAAGTGACACCATCTGTCTGCAATTACTGCAAGTTCAAATCTCACCAGGCTCAAGGTTGACTCAGCCTTCCATCCTTTCAAGGTAGGTAAAATGAGGATCCAGATTATGGGGGAAATAAGCTGACTTTGTATTTTAAAAAAAGAACACCGCTTAGGAGGAGACGAAAGCCCTACTAAGCAGGTATATACAAAAGTATGAAGGCTATTGCTTAACGCATTGTAAGACACCCTGAGTCTCCGGAGAAGGGTGGCATATAAATTAATTTTTTTTAAAAATGGACCTCTGCAGGTCCTTGGGACATTGTGGCTGCTCCTATATTTCCTCCTCAGTTTGTCCAGAGCAGACCTGCCCCCTTGTATCTGCAGACCACAACTCAGAGAGGATGCCAGGAACCAAGTCCTCTTTGGCTTATGGCCAGACAACCATGTGGAACATGAAAGTGGGTTTATTTCCTTTGGATTTTATTTGGACAGAAGGTGAAGGGGATTTTATTACTCCAGGACACCCAGACAGCCTACTCTGTGGCCAGAGAAGAAACATAATTATTTCTTCCTGTGAGTAGCTATCAGGGGACAGCAGCACTGGATCAGGAGTTGGAAGAAACAACAGCAGCAGCATTCTGACAATGACAAAGGATTATTTCTTTGATTATCTAGAACTGATCAAGCTTAACAACTTATTTGTCCCAGATTTCTTTGTATCCAGTTCCTGAGAGTTGTAAGCTGGGGAAAAAAACCTAACAACTTGGGGTCCCAATGAAATCTCAGCAGCTGCACCATCTTAGCGCTAAGCATTAGCACAAGATGCTCTTTCCCATTTTAAACCACCAAGGCAGCCCTTCTTCAGTGGATGCGTGGCTATCCCCATGGATTAGTTGCTACTAGCTTGCCTTGCATATACGAATCCCCTTCTTCAGTTAAATCTTAGCAGATGTTTTAGTAGGAACTATAGTTTGACTCAGGGGTGAAATCCAGCAGGTTCTGACAGGTTCTGGAGAACCGGTAACGGAAATTTTGAGCAGTTTGGAGAACCAGCAAATACCACCTCTGGCTGACCCCAGAGTGGGGTGGGAATGGAGATTTTGCAGTACCCTTCCCCTGCCACGCCCACCAAGCCGCACCACGGCCCCCAAACCACACCCACAGAACCGGTAGTAAAAAAAAATAGGATTTCACCACTGGTTTGACTGCACTGAATTTATTGGGCTTATTTTTAAAAAAAATGCTGCAATGCCTGTAGGGGTTCTGCCATTTTGGGAGGAATTTAGTTTCTCTAGCTAAGCCAGGGGTCTCCAACCTTGGCAACTTTAAGACTTGTGGACTTCAACTCCCAGAAGTCTTAAAGTTGCCAAGGTTGGAGACCCCTGAGCTAAGCCACGTGTGGTCAAAAGCCATTATCCTTTTAGAATAAAAGGCTCAGCACTGCTTTCTAATTCAGCAGCTTTGTACTGTACGTGCAGCAGCTTGAGTTTCTTCCTTCTGGTTTTTAAAAACAATGCAGCAAAAAAAGGGCAGGCACAGCTTAATAAGGCATTAAACTCAGAGATTAATGCAATATTATCTAGCTCTGCTTGGGGGATGAAGGGTTTTAATAAGCAATGCTTCCCCCCCCCCCCCCCAAATTTGCTCAACAGGAACAGATGGAGCAAATCAAAGCTAAAGATCAAACTGCCCTGCATTCTCTGAAGAGGCAAATCTAACATGTTGACCATGTTTGTTTCAAGTTTCATAAGACCCTCGGCTAAAAGGGAATTTAACAACATTCAGGACTGGGACACATTCAGGATATGCCTGGCAAGAGTTGCTTCCCCCCCCCCTTTTTTTTTGTAAAGAATGTTAATTATAATTAATTCAGATGAATGAAAACAAAATCTGTTAACTCGGTGTTGCTTTTAGATAAGTGGGCTAAAACTGAGTCGTCAAGTGGCCAAGTTGCAGGAAAATTGTATTAAATGGTGTTTTGCTTTAGCTGCATCTTCTACTGCTAAAGCCTCCGTTTATTTTGAATATGTCGCTGAAATGTTTGTTAAATTTGGGGGGGGGGGGGGCGTGTTTGCTACAACTTCCAACAACTAGCCATTCATCCATTTATCGTTCATGATGTCTTACACAGGCCTGGGTTGAAAATCACGTCCTCTCTGGGTTTGTTATACATGACGGGTAATAAATGCAGTTGTTTAGGTGACCCAAGGACAAAAGCAGTCCCTGTCTGTGAGGTGGGTGAGGAGGAGCCTGGAGATGTGCCTGATGATCCCAGATGCAAAGGTTCGGCCCTCTGAGCTGCCATCAATTCCAGAGACTATATGCAAGGGAAGAGAAGAGAAAGGGAAGAGGGAAAGGGAAGGGAAACCAAAGAGTTTTTGCTGCTCCTTCTCTTTCTCTCTGGCAGAATAATCTTTGACCAAAACAAACTAATCTTAGCTTCTCTCGGTCTCTCTCTCTCCCTCCCTCTCTCTCCACTCTCCCTCTTCATTTTACCCCCATCACATTAAACCTGTGAAGTGGATTGAGAAAGACCACCCAAAGGGGTCCCATAGCTGCAGGGGTGGGCTTCAAAAGTTTTAGCAAGGGGTTCTCTGCCGGTTGCTAGGTGGACGTGGCCATGGTGGGTGTGGCCTAGGTGGTCTCCTGCACCACAGTCGAGGGGCATTTTTGCCCTCCAAGTCCCCGGAGGATTTCCTTGAGTCTCCGGGAGGACAAAAATAGCCTCCCCAGGCTCTGGAGGCCCTCTGGAGGCTGGAAACATTTCCGGCCTTCCTGAAATTCCGGTAGGCCCTCCTGTGTGCCCTGCACTTACCTGCATCCAAAATCAGCTGTGTGGGGACTCCTGGGAGGGGTAGGGTGAGGTGGGTGGGACCAGCCCGGAGTGGAATTTGGGGATTCTCCGAACTGCACAGAATCTTAGCTAGAGGTTCTCCCGAACCCCTGCGAACCCCCAGCAGCCCACCCCTGCATAGCTGACTTGGCTTTAACCAGAGGGTCCCCTATCCTAATGGACAGCCATCTGCCTGGAATAGTAGAGGGTCTCCTGCTTGAGCAAGGGGTTGGACTAGAAGACCTCCAAGGTCCCTTCCAACTCTGTTATTCTGTAATTCTGTATTGGTCCAGCATCTTCACAACTGCCTCACCCTTTTGCAGAAACTGGTCTAGTTTTTTCCCCTCTGTCTTCCATGCCCTGGCTCACATCTGCCACCGTCCTCTCTTTTAGCACATCAGCAGTTTTATTGTCCGAACCCTGATCTCCTCATGCTGAAGGGCCACAGGGTGACCTTTGCAATTAACCACTAATGGGAAAAGAACTGTCAGGAAAGAGCCATCTGTACAAGTGAAGGGATAATGAAGACTGAGGGGGAAACAGGGAATAGAAAGACAAGGGAGGAACAGAACTAACCTTCACAATATGAGAGCTTGCTGTGTGTTCCTTGCAGGTGGTAGCGACAAGCTGGTGTGAGCTGTCAAACTCCACAAGAAATAATTGGAAACCTACACTTCCCAACCTTTTTTTTTAAAGTAGGAAGATAAATTGGGGGCATTGAAATGCATTTGCACATTTAGAAGAGAAGGTTGTTTGAAGGGCAAGGAACCCCTGAAGAGTTGTGTGAGAGATGGAGACGCTATTGGGCTGCACATAATAGAGTACCGCTCAATTCTTGTTCTAGCCTTCTTCCCTTAGCAGTCTCGTCTAAGTCTAATTTGGGTTTGACTTTCCAGATTTCACCTAACATACCCTTTTTAACTCATTGCTCCTTCCAACACCTAAAGGTAGATGTTGGTCCTTAACTCTGTCAGGTTCCTAAACTGGACTATTGAGGCCTTCTTCCGGCAGCAAGGCCACTCCCGCGTCACATATTTGTAGTTGTTGTTATCCAACACCGATAATTGGAATAAGGAATGTGTAATGATTTAGTCATTTGCAAAGAGAAGAAATGTAATCTCTTGATGGACAAGGCTGTAGCCCAGCCATGATCAGTGGAGAAGTTCAGAGCAGTTGTTGTGACGTAGGCTTCCTGAGACAATAAAAACCACACAATTAGTCCCAAAAACTCTCTTTTTATTTCAATGGCTGTGAATTCTGTTCATTCCCAGTCCGTAATGAGTCACAAATAATTTGTACAGAGTCTGACAGAAGTCTACCACAGTCCTTCGGGATAAAGCTGATAAGCAACCACCTTTATCTCCCTTGACACACTGCCAAAGACCTAATTGGCAATTAGCTTTGCAAGACTACATGGAGCACAGAGTCAAAACGGAGCTTCAGAATTTAAACCGACCAGCACGAACAAAGTTGCTTCCTGCAAAGGCCCATGTGCCTTTGCTCCTCCTTTATCTCTTATGGGAGGGGCCAATCACCTCCAAGCCTTACTCCCGAGTCGCCCCTTTTGTCTTAACTATTCTTGCCTTCTGGCAGCTCTGCGCATGTGCGCACTGGGAACAGGCTCCTCCTGTTCTTTTGCCTCGATGATGTCTGACTCTGGAGGCTCCGGAGTCAACATATAACTCCCAGGTGACCGTGGCCCCATCTCTGCCTCTAACGCCTCATCAGAGCCTTCTGCAGACTCCAGGACTGGCCCATGTTCCTCCCCAGCCTCCTCACTGTCCAAATCTGCTGCCAGCTCCACAGGTTGCCAACCGACCACAACAGCAGTTGCTCTCAGAAACATTATTTTTTATGGGTGAGTCTGCTGGAACAATAAAGCCACAGCGTATTTTGCAAATGCAACCTGATACCTTATAATTTAATTTGGCTAGTAGCTAATTGGTAATTATTCTAGCAGATTTCTATATTGGCTTCACATCTTCTGTTGGCCCAGTCAACTTAATATTCTGTCGAAGGAAGGAAAGGATGGGTGAAGCTGAGGAACTTTGAGTAGTGCCTCACTTTAGCAACCTTAAAACTTAGGGATTTCAACTCCCAGAATTCCCCAGCCAGGATGGGGAATAGCTAGTGTTACAAGAAGTCTCCTACAAAGAAACAACTTCTAAATATTTTTCTTTAATGTTGTGATGTTTTGTTTGTTTATTTTAAGGGAGTAGGGTGGGATATGGGTCCATTACATAATATGCATGCACGTAGTCTGGCCATCCATCACAACCAGTGGCATTTACTGTCATAACATTTGAGCATTTGAGGTTAATGTTTTATTTCAGTATCTTTTTTTATGTATCTTCTTCAAATGCCATCCTGGTGTTTGTTATGATTCAGCGCTGATGACAATATAAACTATTAGACATCAACAAGTTTAGTCCCTTCAGAATAGCAACAAAAAAAAAATTGTGACCATTAAAAAGAACCAAGGTGCAGAGGCAATCTAATTCTATCTACCTGATGAAATAGAGCTATTGTTATCACAATGAGCGGTATTGTGGATTATAATCTCTTTAGAGCAGTAGTGAAATCCCAAATTTTTTTACTACCAGTTCTGTGGGCGTGGATTGGTGGGCATGGCAGGGGAAGGATACTGCAAAATCCCCATTCCCTCCTCACTCCTGGCGGAAGGATATTGCAAAATCTCCATTCCCATCCCACTCTGGGGCCAGACAGAAGTGGTATTTGCCTGTTCTCTAAAATACACAAAATTTCCATTGCCAGTTCTCCAAACTGCTCAAAATTTCCGCTACCAGTTCTCCAGAACCTGTCACAACCTGCTGGATTTCACCCCTGCTTTAGAGGTTATATTATACCTATTACACAGATTCAAGTAAAACATGCTAAAATAGCTGGGGGGTTTGCAACATTCATAAGTAACAACCATGAATTTACTGACCAAACTATAATTACTTGCATCCATACAATGGGTGGACTAAAGGTTTGTTCTTCAAAGATTTTGGACTCCTACTAGGGCCCATCATCAGGAAATTTCTTTGCAGAATATATGCACTGGGCTGTTCTACATGAAGTATTTATATGGTGCCTGGTTGTGTGTTAATAAAATTAATGATTAAAAATATAAATCAATGACTAAAATTAAAAACTAATTAACAACTAAAAGCTAAACATAACCAGGCACCATATAATTATAATATGTATCAGCTATGGAATTTTCCCCCTATACTGTATTTGACTAATACTTCTAATATGCACATTTTGACAAGTGTTTCCTAATATGTATTTATGTGTGCAGGTTCTCCTAAAACAGAGGTGTCAAACTTGTGGCATCACGTTGTCGTCACCTGACATACCATGATTGTTTCCCCCTTCGCTAAAGCGGAGGTGGGCATGGCCAGCATGTGGTGCATCTGGCCCGTAGGCCGTGAGTTTGACACCCCTGTCCTAAGATGGCTCATTTCTATGTGTAGTTGCTTGTCAGCTCAACAAATGTGTGTCTCTAAGAACGGAACTTAATCTTTCCCCTGGTATAGCTGACAAAGTGAGGAGAGCCTGTGGCTTAGAGGTTAATACATCTACCTAATATGCAAGTAGCCCAGGTTCAAATCCCAGAAGGGTATGGCTAGCTGATGACAGCTAAATAGCTCGAAATATATCTATACTAGTCTCCCTTTATTTCTTTGTCAGTAAAACATAAATTCAACACTAAGCACGGAACCTCCTTTTTTATTTTATTTTATTTTTATTTTTAATTAGATTTATATGCCGCCCTTCTCCGGAGACTCAGGGCGGCTTACAATGCATTAAGCAATAGCCTTCATACTTTTGTATATTTATACAAAGTCAGCTTATTGCCCCCACAAACTGGATCCTCAATTTACCTACCTTAGAAAGGATGGAAGGCTGAGTCAACCTTGAGCCTGATGAGATTCGAACTTACAATAATTGCAGGCAGCTGAATGTTAATAACAGGCTTTAGTCTGCTGAGCTATCCAGGCTCCTGGATAGGCTTACCAAGATCTATGTATTATGTCCTCACTGGAGTTGGGTATAGCTTCTAAACTATATCAGGCATTGTTAGAAAACATATCAAACTTCCCCCTCGCTCTGTGAATTACCCTTGGAGCCTGGCCTCCCAGAGAAGCAGAAATATCTCCAGATGTTTGCAACTCCAGGTTGCTCTTTGTCATGAGTTCCTGCTTCTTTAGGGACCAGAATTGTGTAAATTGGCCTGTAACTATCCCATCTCATGCTCTAGTTTAAAAACAAAATTAGCACCAATAACCCCTGGTTCTGTCATAATAACGAATGAGCTCCTGTTTTTTCAGAGAACCTTTAAATCCTATCCTATCCTATCCCATCCCATCCCATCCCATCCTATTCTTATTCTACTCTACTATTCTATTCTTATTCTACTCTACTCTACTCTACTCTACTCTACTCTACTCTACTCTACTCTGTTCTGTTCTATTCCAGAGAAGGAGGTGTGATGTGGACATCCCTTTAAATGTAAGATGTTGCCTCAAAATCTGTGCCAGATTGAATGAGATGCAAATACAGATTTACCAGGGAAAAATTCTCATTATTGCTGCAGCTAACACAAATTATCTCCTTGTTAATACTACACAACAGAGGGAAGAAATGAAAATGGTACTGCAGTGTCCCAAAGGCCGATTCAATTCCTAATATTTGTATAAAGACTATTTCTATTCCTTGTCCTTACAGCCTTCATCTTTTACAAAACGGGCTTCTTAACACCTACGTTTCAATCTCGGGGACCCCATGTGACTTGCCCTTAACCCTAGCTAGCCAAATCAACAGCATCTGCTAGGTGGGAATTGAACATATTTGTCCAATTTTTGAAATGAGGTACAATTGTGTCTACAGGTCCCTGGGGAAGGAAAAGGGATTGGCAACTGCTTAATATCCATGCTGAACAAAATATGCATAGTGCCAGCCCTGAGGCTTCTAATGCAGATAGTAAATGTGATTGAATTTTTAATCCTCTTGCCCATATTCAGCCTCCAATCTGTTCAGGATTGTTAAAATTCCAAAGTATTGTGCTGCTCCCTCCCTGAAGGATAGTGGGAAGAATTAAGGGTGATGTCTGGAACAGATGGGGTGTCAGGAACTGAAAGACAGGAAAAAAAATCATTTTTAAAAAGAGATGATAGTTAACTCCTTGCATGCTTGATACAGTCAGGAGGCGGGATAGACGGAGCCCATCACAAGCGTTCCTTCTCCCAGGCTTTTCAAAGGCACTGAACTAAGAAAGTAAGAGAATAAACGGAGAAAGATTGTGATATGCCCAGAGTAAGACATCTATTCTCAGGTTGGACTCCAGGATTCCTCGGTTGTGGGAAACAGGCCAGGGCCTCAAGAGTCACAATGTGGCTGAGTTGGTGCTGACACATTTTGAAGGCAAGGATGTCATTCAGCTGCTGAGCAACTTCCTCTTGCAATGGTGGCTTGCTACCCGGATCGGCGAATCAGTAGCAGCAGCGGCAGGCTCCACCCTCCCACGCCAGACGTGGGCGAGAGAGTGAACCGGTAGCGATGGGTTTTGCAGCCCACTGTTGCCGTATTGGTCTTAAGATCACAGGATCGATTGATTGATTGATTGATTGATTCATTCATTCATTCATTCATTCATTGGACAAGTTTATATGGCTGCCCATCTCACAGAACAAGGATGCTGGGCAGCTATAACCTATAATTCAAAAATGTCACAGCTGTTAAAAACTTAAGAAATAAACAAACCCAAAATTGGAGAAGAGCATCCACCTGTAAAACCATTCTGCAGGCTCCTGATGAGAGTACAAGGTTGCTGGAAAAAGCATGTTTTCTGGTTCTTTCTGAAAGGCTAACAAGGATGGTACAATCTATATTCTGTAATAAACCTGCTGAACTAGAGCAGGAGTCTCCAACCTTGGCAACTTTAAGGCTTGTGGACTTCAATTCCCAGAATTCCCAGCATTGGGGATGGAAACCCCAATGTCCATTTTCTTCTACTGAAATTCGTTTGGGATCATGCTGAATTCACATCATCTTCAGAACATCCCGGTATAAGGCCTTGATGGGGCATAGAAGTGAGTCCATAGCACAAAAGCAGTTTACAACAACGTAAGAGACTGTGTCATTGTGTAATTACTATGAAATATCAAAGTTGTATCTCATCTTTGTGACCATAGCTGAGACCTTATGAGAAAGAAGCCAGAGAACTTTCAATGGTAACAAATGAAGACAGAAAAGCCAGTTCTACTTTTGAAAGCTTGTTTGTTGGATTATGTAGTATATTTGTTTCAGGGATATCCCAGAAGTGCTCTTTTCCAAAAGGCAACTGGAGTTTGTTTTTTTCCTTGAAGATGTTTCACTTCTCAACCAAGAAGCTTCTTCACTTTTGGGACAACCATGATCTGGATGACGGAGAATCTCCATAGACATTTCTTTCAGAAACGTCTTCCTATTTTTGCTATGAGATTAGTTGCACTGATAGATGAATGGATGGATGGATGGATGGAAGGAAGGAAGGAAGGAAGGAAGGAAGGAAGGAAGGAAGGAAGGAAGGAAGGAAGGAAGGAAGGAAGGAAGGAAGTGGTTGTGACTCAGGCCCACATAATTAATATTAAATGCAAAACAGGAGCTTGAGTGGCGTAGGAGACTAATGCCTCCTACTAAGGCAGCATTTAACATCCAGCTGCCTGCAATTACTGCAAGTTCAATCCTAGCCAGGCTCAAGGTTGACTCAGCCTTCCATCCTTTCTCAGGTAGGTAAATTGAGGACCCAGTTTGTGGGGGCAATAAGCTGACTTTGTATAAATATACAAAAGTATGAAGGCTATTGCTTAACGATTGTAAGCCGCCCTGAGTCTCCGGAGAAGGGGGGCATATAAATCCAATTTTTAAAAAAACAGTTCCACAAACAAACAGATTTTATTAAAACATGGAATAAGATAATTTGGAATAAGATGAGAATAACTCATTCTCATCTTATTCCAAATTAAATGAAAGCAAAGTTCTCAAAACACCTTCAGTTTATCTCTGACCTAAGTCTGCCAAAGGCTTTTCTTGGCAACAGTTCAGGAACAGAAGAGGCTGACAAGAAAGAAATACATCCAAACAGGAAGCAAATCTCTCAACGGTTGTTTTCCAGCAAAGAGGCCAAGAGCCTTTGCTGGCCTTTTAAGCCTTATGGGAGGGGCCAATCATCTCTTGGCCCTACTCCTGAGTTGTCCTCTCTGCTTTAGCTGCTCCTGCCTTATGGAAGTTCTTCTCACACATGCACTAGGAACAGGCTCCTCCTGTTCCTCTGCCTCTCTACTGTCAGCCTCTGGAGGCTCCCGAGTCCTCACCTCACTCCCCGATGGCCCTGGCCCCATCTCTGCCTCCGATGCAGAGCCCTCATCTGGGCCTTCCCCAGCCTCCAGGACTGGCCCATGTTCTTCCTCAACCTCATCGCTGTCCGATTCCACTGCCAGCTCCGCAGGCTGCTGGCGGATCACAATGGAAGGAAGGAAGGAAGAAAGGAAGGAAGGAAGGAGGGAGGGAGGGAGGGAGGGAGGGAAGGAGCTCATTGTCACCAGTTCTATTCCTGCAAGATATTCACTATCACCCAATTTATTCTTGCCCTTTTATCAATAGGTTGGACATGCTTGCAAACAGAGCCCTATGCTGTATCAACTTCTTTTTTTCTTAGATGGAAACATCATATGGGACTTGGGAGCCTCAAGGATTCTGCTGGGCCTTTTCAGGTCCCCTCATACTCGTCCTGATTTTTTAGTCTGAAAACAACTTGTTTTTAATGTGTAGCCATATTTGCTGGATAATCCCTGCTTATCATCTTAACTCTATTTATCCACTGCTTGCCTCCTGCACTTTCCTACGGCTTGGCCATCCGGCCAGGATGGATTATGAGGCTGCAACTCTGCTTCCGGGTCCCAAAGAGCATCAGTAAAGCACCATGAAGAGAATGTCCTTCTTCCCCATTCCAGAAGGCAGTCACTTCCACCTACTCATTTTAGCATGGAAAGGAGTTTGAAGGATAAGTCTAAACAACTCACCCATAGAAAACTTGTTAACTACAGCATCTCCAAGAGATGGATCCAATGCCTCAATTCTGAATGGAGAGGATAAACAAAATCATACTGACATTTTAAAAAATAAAATTTACGTATGAACAAATATGTTTCAGATGCAGCTGCAAAATGTTTTTTAATAAATGGTTTTAATAAAACAGATGCTCACCTATCTTTTTTACTGAGATACCACTTCTGGCTGGCCCCAGAGTGGGGAAGGAATGGAGATTTTGCAGTAACCTTCCCCTGCCATGCCCACCAGGCCACACCCACCAGGCCACATCACGCCCACCAAGCCATGGCCACAGAACCAGTAGTAAAAAAATTTGGATTTCACCACTGCTCTTCAGTAAGTGCTTAGTCATGAGGTTACTTATGTTGGGGGTGACCTTACCTCAGTTTTCTTAGCACCCACAATTCCCAATTAGCACAGGAAGCTAGAGTAACACAAATTGATCTCCAATTCATTTCAACGTCACCTGCATCCTGACTTAGTATTTTGGCAAATCAAAACTCGTTTCTCTTGGTTTTGGCTGATGCTCCATCTTACCGCTGATCTGCACATGTTGCATAGTTTAAACATGACCTTAGTATGGGAAAGTTCATCCAGATGTAGATGAATGACAATCCCCAATATCTGTAGTCAGCAAACTGGATGGAAAGGATTCTGGGAATTCTTGTCTAGCTGTACCTGGAGAGCTAGAAATTCTCTTGTGTCACAGAACATAGAATAATAGAGTTAGAGTTGGGACTTGATGAACTTCTAGTCCAACCTCTTGCTTGAGCAGGAGACTATATACCATTTCATACAAATGATTGTCCAGTCTCTTTTTGAAAACCTTCAATGATGTACCAACAACAACTTCTGAAGGCAAGCCTTTCTACTGATTGGTGGCTCTCATCGTTAGGAAATTCTCCTTAGTTCTAGGTTGCTCCTCTCCTGGATTAATTTCCATCCATTATTTCTTGTCCTGCCCTCTGGTGCTTTGGAAAATAGTTTGACCCCCTCGTCTTTGTAGGAGCCCTTCAAATATTGGAATACTGCCATTATGTCATCCCTAGTCTTTCTTTTCAGTAGATTAAAGGTAAAAGTAAAGGTTCCCCTCACACATATGTGCTAGTCATTCCCAACTCTAGGGGGCAGTGCTCATCTCCGTTTCAAAGCCAAAGAGCCAGTGCTGTCTGAAGACATCTCCGTGGTCATGTGGCCGGCATGACTCAACGCCAAAGGCACACAGAATGCTGTTACCTTCCTACCAAAGGTGGTCCCTATTTTTCTACTTGCATTTTTTACGTGCTTTCGAACTGCTAGGTTGGCAGAAACTGGGACAAGTAATGGGAGCTCACCCGTTACACAGCACTAGGGATTTGAACTGCTGAACTGCTGACCTTTCGTTTGACAAGCTCAACATCTTAGCTACTGAGCCACCGCGTCCCTTAGTTCAGTAGACTAGACCCAATTCTTGTAACCATTCTTCATACCCTTTTAGCCTCCAGCCCCCTAATCATTTTTGTTGCTCTTCTTTGCACTCTTTCCAGAATCCCAACATCTTTTTTTGTATTGTGGTGACCAGAACTGGATGCTGTATTCCAAATGTGGCCTTACTAAGGCTTTAAGGTATGGGCTACCTTACTTAAGATCTTTAAGGTATATGGGCTAAAAAAATCAAAACACTGCATCTACAGAAATATTGGGGGGGGAAAAAACCTTTTATGCAAAGAGATTTTATTCCAAAGACTAAAAGCTCCGTTCTACCAGAGACATCTTGCCTTGACTCAATTCTGGCTGAACGTCTCTCTGGAAATAGGTCAAACCCATCCAATCCCCTAAACAGTGTAGAGGCAACTTTAGGCAAGCTAACACTACAAAAGGGTTAAGTGAACACATCTACCCACAGACCCTCTTCCCTGTTTCTACCAAAGACCTCTTTAAGCACCCTGGGGTCTGGCCTCCTTCTCAGCCCTCCAGCTCCTCTCCTCCTCCCTCTGCACTTTCAGGAAATCAGGGCTGCTGCAACTTCCTTGGAGGTACCCTGGCAAGAAGACCTTCTGCTTTCAAATATCTTCACATCTAAAGAAAAAAAACCCCAACCCTCAAAAATCCTTTCTCCACTCAAGGAATCCTTCTGCTTTGAAATCTCTCAGTCAGGGAGGTCAGTTTTGCCCAGCTGAATATGTTTCTCGGTGATGCTTTTGCATCTGCCAGCAAAGCTCTCCAAAAGTCTAGCTCAGCAGCTGTCCTTCCAAGCCTTTGCACAGAATTACCTGTAAACATCTGGCTCAAGGTAAGAGGAATAAAAGATCCTATCTCGCCTATCCTACCAACTCTTCCTAGTTTCTTTTAAGATATTAAGAGTGATTTGTTTAACCAAATCTGTTTAGGATGAAGCTGTTTTCTTTGTTACCTTTCTTACGTCTAGGAGATCTGCCTTTCTCGGACTTTTCAATATATTACTTTCGGATGGCAGCACCCATACAAAATCCTGGTTTAATTACGGTATAAAGAGGTTCAGGCATTTCTGTCATAAGAGAACACAATCCAGGAACTTGGGGGGGTGGGGGAGCCATTTCAATATATATTCTGAATACTATTATAAAGGGTTTGAACACGCTGTAGAACAAGTTGGTCAAAACATTTTTTTCGTATTTTATGACCTATTTATTTAACCTGCTCAAACTGATTTTTTGTCATTTAAAACCTAAAAGACTATCTGTACACTAAAATAGGGAATCAAATATTACTTAGGGTTTAATTTAAAAAAAATAAATAAAAGTATTATGGAACAACACTGATATTGTTGGTAATTATTTTTGTCTCACAAAGTGATTTTTTAAAAAAAAATACAGTTTCAAAAGTGAGTTTCTGGTTCTAATATTTGTGCAGTTTTATGTATTCCCTTTGATTACTTGCAAACCAGATTTTTTTAAAAAGGAAAATTCTTTCTTTAATGTGTAGATCAGCTTAAGGGGCTCCCCGTCAAGCTGTTCTAAGAGCACCCCCTGCCTGCAGACACAACTACAGTATCCTCTGTAGTTTCAATCCTTGGTCCTTCTCATCGGCACGCTTCTCTCCTTTTCTTCCTTTCCTGACGTTTAAAATACTATTCTTTCCAAACGACCGAGTGACTCATATCTCAAGTCTCCTTAAAGTGTAGGTAACAAATGTGTCAGCACACGCAAGGAATCGCCCTGCGATTGGAGGAAACTGACATGATTGTAGAACCAGTAATTTTGTTTCCTGGAGCAGTGGTCACCAACTAGTGGTCCACGGACCACTGGTGGTCCATGAGAAAATTTTGGTGGTCCGCAGAAAAATTATTTGCATTTTTTATATTGCACTCAATACTATTTATCTTTTTAAAAAATTCATATTAGTGGTCCATGGGATTTAAAATTATGAATTTAGTGGTTCCTGAAGTCCGAAAGGTTGGTGACCCCTGTCCTGGAGGATCCACTGAAGAAACAAGAGAAAAAGGAGAAGGGAAGAACACGGCCTGGGGTTAGTTTCCAAACAGCTGGTCACAGATGATACACATCTGATTCTCACATATTTTGTTCCTCCACCCCTTCTTTAGTCTTTCCACCAGTGCAGTTGCAAATAGAAAACATTGGACATCCTACCTGTTGATCAAGGAAAGTGACAACTTCTATTCTAGATGGATTTCTAAGTGATACCAATTTTGGCAGGACCCAAGTGGCCAACTAACACAAATAAAATGTCTATCGTGTTTCACCGAAAATAAGACTGGGTCTTATATTAATTTTTGCTCCAAAAGACACATTAGAGCTTATTTTCTGGTTAGGTTTTATTTTGGAGAAAATACAGTACTAAATGCACCCATCTGGCTGACAATCTTAACTGGGGCTTATTTTTTGGGGGGGTAGGGCTTAAATTAAAGCATCCTGAAAAATCATGCTAGGATTTATTTTCTGGTTGGGTCTTATTTTCAGGGAAACAATTTATTTGTCTTCTGTAGTTCTTGAACTGCTGATTAACAATCCATTTCATTTAAGAAAGCCCATTCAGTGTCTTATTAACTCCCAGGTCTGCAGCACAGAAAATGTCTGGACCACAGATGTGTCTGCCTTGCCGGTTTCTTCTGGTCATGTGCTTCAGCCATCCTTTAATCATGGCTGTTGGTTTACAGCAAAACCTGAAGAATGAGATGTTCCATTTCTATCACATGTTGATTCTTGCAGAGGGGAAAGAAACAACAATCTCTCTCTCCAAAGGGATGCCTCAAAGGTGAGGGACTGGTCTTTTCCTTTCCATTTTGAGTAGATTCCCCAGCCACCTTCTTCTACAGAATGGTTTTCGTTTATGGGTTCGAGATGAAAGTCTTCTGTCCAAGGATTTCTCCTAGGACATCCCTCAGATTCCCAAACTGTGTCAAGAGAGAACAACTTCAGCAAGGAAGTGTTGTTTTAACATGGACCTCGGAGAAGGTTTTCAAAAACCAACTTCCCATGGAGCTCTGGCCTTCCCACATTTATAGGAAGGTCCTTTGATTCTTCTCAGATTGATAAAACTTGCATATAAACATGCTGTCTCCAAAATAAAATAGTCATAGGAATTCTTTTAGCTAAATAATTCCATCAAATTTTTGACTATATTGTTTATGTTAAGTTTGTCTGGTCTTTCCCCACCCCCACCCCCCTTCTGTGATGTAAAATGAACACAAATCCATTCATTTCCAGGTGCTATTTTGTTCTAAAAGAAAGCAAAACCTCTTCATTCTTCACAGTGAGAGTAACCCCATGTGACATCCCCATTGAGTGGAGCATACGAGTCCCTAAGATATCGGCAGACCATTTTGGGAAAACAATTTCTGGTAAGTAGGAGGGAAGTTGAATCTCCTTCCCTCTCTCTGTCTCTGTCTCTCTGTCTCTCTCCCTCCCTCCCTCCCCCCCTCTCCTTTTCCTTCTTCCATTCCATTCCTCTTTCTCTTAACAGAGAGATCTAATTAGTGTATGAAAGGAAGATTGACTTTGATTCATTTGGAGCCCGATTTGTACTAACTGTTAACCAACGAGATTTTTATCCATAATTAAAAGCTTAACATTGAAGTCTCAGCACCAGCAAAATCCCTTCTGGGACTGGTTCAGCAGGCTCAGACCTGGTTAAAACTTGGAGGGGAGACTCCAAGAAGTAACCTAGACTAGAAAGTTTAAAAATAATGGCAGAAGGCAGCAATAGAAATCCTTTCCGTTGTGCTTTCTGGAAAATTACATAGACTTCAAACCCAACTTACATATGACCTGAATGTCAGACCTGGAAGCCATCTTTTACATTTGGGCCTTCAGGCCTGTCGCATATTCTTCTGTGGGAGAATGGGAGGGGGGATTGTATAGAGTATGTCTGATATGTAGTCAAAATAACATTCCTTTCTCAGAGAGTCAAGGATGACTTGCCCCGGGCCCTGGAGTCGGATGACTGGGAGGTGTCTCCAGTTTGGATGGTGGATGATTAGACCATGTGATGGATATGTGGTTGCTGGGCAGGGACTTGAACTTTCACTTGGGTGGGGAAAACCTGGAAACTTTCAGATTCGGGTTTTCCCAGATATGCCAATATGACATCTTCAATAAAAAGGAACTTTGAGGAAACTCAAGCCTCAGAGTCTTCTTTTGTTGGGAGTGTTCCTTGGAACCCTGACACTGAATCTGTTTCCAGATTCCCAAAACCAACACAGATAGGAAGTGTAGACTTCCTCAAGGTATCTACATTGTATTCACTGGTCAGTGTATGCTTTTCCCATCTCCATTAACTTTAAAAACTTCGCCTGTCTTCTGTTTCATTGGCAGATAATTCGAATGCTCAGGAAGTCCTCCGATTCCAGAAGGGTCCCAAGTTGATGCGGACTCTCTTTAGTTATCAAGGTAATTCAGTGGAAACCTACACAGGAGCATCTCACCATTCCACAGTCTACATGCTTGAATTCCTCTCCATTGAGAAAGACACCCAGATTAAAGCATATTGGACCACAGACTCCAAATTGGATCACTTTTATCCAGAACTGCCGATGGATCCCCGCATTGACGTCATTGGGATTGGTCCCACCACAGTAACTCTGGCTTGGAAGCAGAGTCCGAGTGCCCTGCCACCCCAAGGAAACATTCATTATTGTCTCCTGGTGAACGAAAACTACAATTTCAAGACTTTCTGTGCAGCAGAAACAGCAACACAACCTTCAGGGGTGAAACTATCTCCTTCTTTGGTGAGCTTTCCTTCCACAGGTAGCTTCCCATCTCAGGAACCGAAAGCCCCACCCAAGAGCGAAGTCAGCATGAGTTACAAAGGTGGCAATGCACAGGTGAAACAAGTTTGTGTGGGACTCACAAACACCTACACAGTGTCCGACTTGATTCCTGGCATTCAGTACTACTTTGACGTTTTTGTCGTCAATTTCCTCACCAACACCAGTGCTGCTTATACTGGAGCCTTCGCCCGGACTCTTGAAAATCCTGAGTCCAACGTGAGCAAACTGAAGGACGGGAAGGTGATTCAGTTGAGACTGGATGGGAGGAAACAGCCCTTTTACAATTTGTTGTACCAGGCAACACAGAAGCAGGTTCAGTTTGCCTTCCAGTCTTGCAGCGGGCAACTCCTAGTGGAAATATCCAAGGATGGGGAAGTCCTGATGTCAGAGAGATTTGCTGGCTTGAGGCATTTCATCCTGAAAGGAAGGTTGGGAGACACCTACTTGGTCCATCTCTGGTCCGCTGAGACTTCAGCTGCATCCGTGAAGGTTCAGGTGTCCTCTCTCTTCCATAGGCCTTTCTTCCCAGCACTCCCAGAGAGTTTAAAAATCAAATCCTTTAAGAAACTGAGGAGCTGCCATTCAGTCACCATCGCCTGGCTTGGAACTCAGGAACTGAGCAAGTATTGCATTTACAAGAAGGAGATTGAGGAGGACCAGACATGGGTGGCCACCAGGAAAGTCGATAGGTGCTCTGGGCCAGAGTCGAGGCAGAAGAGTGAAAAAGTGCTCTGTAAATTCTTCCACAATCTCAATCTGCAACGAGCTGTGACTACCGAAACCATCCAGGGCCTGGAAGCAGGGACAGCCTATCTTTTTGATGTGTATCTCATTGGGTCCTCAGGGGTTCCCATCCGCTATTACAGCAAAGTTGTGAAGACAAGAAAGAGATGTTGAGCACCGTCCAACACCCGAGGAGAGGTCAAACAGGAGAAACACCAGGCAAAAGTAACATTGGTGGTTGCTGCCTTCAGAATAAACTCGAGACACAAAATTGTGTTTGAAGTTGCAAGATTGGAGATGGACATCTTAGCTTGGAAAACTAGATTTGCTCCTATGACCTCTCTCCTTTGACCCAGAGGTTTCTCCCTATAACAAAACACCTGCCACTGAAATTAAATTATTCTTTTTCGAACCCAAACCTACAAAATCAAAAAACCTGAAGGATGCCTATTTCGTAAGGTCAAATCCTTTCGCTTTTTCTTGCAGTTTAATGCCCAAAATTCTTATCTGGAGTTTGAGGCTTGATGTAATGACCTGTTAGCAAAACTCCCCTTTTCTTACACTGTTTATAAGCAAATGCTTCTCATTTGGCCCTTGCAAAAAGCTGAAAGAACTATCAGAAGAGAAATCTTGGCATAATCAGTTAACATTATGCCTCAGTATTTCTATCCATCATGTAGAGAAAACTGAAGGAGAAGCGTGCTGGTCCCCTTCCCTCTGTTCCCCCCTCCCCCATTTCATGTATATGGTTACACCAAAGGTAACCCAGAGAAAAACCAGTATGTCCTGCAGTTCTCACTAGCGGTGACCAATCCATAGCCCTTTAAATTGTTCTGGTAGGTTAGGCTAGGCTAAAGGATTGACATACCCAGTAAGGGTTATAATGGAACTGTGGCTTGAGGTGACATTGTAGGAAGATAGATGATAGTCCTTGGTTGCCAGAGGCTAGAAGAATTCTGGTATAACGGAATAGCAAGAGTTGGAAGGGACCTTGGTGGTCTTCTATCCCAGGGATCTCCAACCTTGGCAACTTTTAAGACTTGTGAACTTCAATTTCCAGAATTCTTCAGCCAGCTTTGCTGGCTGAGGAATTCTGAAAGTTGAAGTCCACAAATCTTTACTTGCCAAGGTTGGAGACCCCTGTTCTAGTCCAATCCCTGCTCAAACAGGAGACCCTAAACCAATTTGGACACGATACCTTTTCTAACCCAATTTTCTTTTAATTAAAAAGCATATACTTGTGTGAACTGCAACTCACTTCATCAGATGTCTTGACTCAAGACTTCTTTACCTTTTTATCCCTACTTGTTGAATGACCCATAGTATCCATTGAAGTGGTGGCAAATTCTTCTGATGTATATTTTGGGTCTTAATAAGTAAGGGTTTCATTTCTTTGCAACAGAGCTCCTCCCAATGTTTGATGAGTTCCTAACCAAGATCCAGTCTGGGTCGGTGACTGGGACCAGAAGTTTAGTCTTCTGATCTTTCAGACTTGTGCTGGAGCCCATCCTTAGGGAACTCATCTCTTTACCGGAATATGTCCTTTGGGCTATTTTATGTGTCATGCTTTTGATTGATTGGTGTGTCGATGGAAGGCATCATATACATACTGCACAAGAGAATAGCCCAAAACACACACTCTGCTAGAGAGAAGTTCCCTCAGGATGGGCTCCAGCATGAATCCAAAAGCTCAAAAGACTAAATCATTGGTCCTGGTGATTGAACCAGATTGGATCTTGCAAAATTTATCCTGGGACACGTATATTTGCCTTCATTTGTAAGTTCCTAACCAGTTTGGAATTATAGCGGTGGCCAAAAATTGTGGAAACCTTTTGAGAAAAGTATATTTTTGAGGTTTGATGGCTAATAACACCACTTTTTTGGGGGGTGGGGAGATAATCTTATTCCACTGCTGGAATGACCTGGGAATAGCCTAGACATTAACTCAATTGAAAATCTATGGAGCCGACTAAAGAAACTTGTTAGTCAGAAGTGACCCAGCAATAAAACCCAGTTAATAGAAGCAATCCTTCAATCTTGGTTTCACATTATAACAACTGTAGAACTAAAAGACTTGGTTTACTCCATGGGAAGACATTGTAAGGCCGTAATTCATGCTAAAGGTTATCCAACTAAATATTAACTGACATGGTGATCATTTTTGTATATCTCATTTTTTCTATGATAATTTTTGTATATCTTGTTTTTTTCTACATGTTTCACTTTTCTTCTTTATACCGTAACTGCTATTCTAATAGCAAATCCTTCATAAAAGTTATTGCATTACGTTCTTGATTAAATTATCTTTCCATTGATCTATAATTTTATGGTACTACTCCAAAACAAAGTGGTGTTATTAGCTAGTTTTAGAAAATACACTTTTCCCCAAAGGTTTCCACAATTTTAGCCCCTTCTGTACATGGGCTAATCAAATGGAATTCTAATTCAGTTGCAAACCGAAATATCTGACTTGATATAAATATTGTCCATATGAAGAGTATAATATCCCTGATAATTAAAATAGTGGTGCATATTCTTAAGTAAAACCATTGCCTCCAACCCTATCTGTTTTCCCAGAGAAAAAAAGACCCATTGAATTCAGTAGGGTTCATTTCTCTTTGTCTTCTCATGTCTTTTCATTCTATGATTTCAAAAAATGATAAACTCTCATAGAAACCATAAATTTCTCATATAAATCATAGATAGAGCATAGCAATGTGTGGATTTCTCATACAGGCTAATTATGCTCCTGCTGTGTAGTTGCAGTATGGAAGTAACACCAGACGTAGCACCAAATTTGAAGAAAAGGGAGTTTTCATCTGTAGATCTCAGCACAGCTTCAGTTGTTCTGAGGTCCTTCATGTCAATGATTTTCAGCTGAAGTCCGTGGGAGACAAAGTCCATGGGACTCTTCGAGAGAATATAAAGGGAGAAATGCAATCGCTAGAGGGCAGCACAATATTAGTCAAAGAAATAACAACATCGTGCAATAGGCTAGTAGGGTTAAGAAACCCAAACAAAGGTTGTTAAGAGTGGGTGTGTCTACTATATGCAGTGCCAACTAGATTCAGTGGAGCTCCTTTCCAGAAATTAGGAACAGAAACGCAACTTTGTAGTGGAAATACAAAGAAAACCTTAAAGGAGCATTAAAAAACTTTTGAAGTTCTTCCACTACCAACATGTAGAGAGATTGATGGGCAGCTGACGTGATCCAGAGCAGAGGTCTTCAACCTTGGCAGCTTTAAGAGTTGTGGACTTCAACTCCCTCTGGGAGTTGAAGTCCACAAGTCTTAAAGCTGCCAAGGTTGGAGACCTCCGATCCAGAGCCTTCAGAAGGTTAGAGATCAGCTCAATTCTCTTTTCTATCGGAAGTTCCTTTGATGGTCACACAGCCAAGCTAAGTCTTTCTTTCTCCATTTGAAAAAATGAGAATAAACAGATGGCTGGGATGATATGTGTGTCTTAACAACTGCACTGCCTTGCTGTGAATTGATTAATACCCACAGGCATATTCTTTACTCGGTGGCCCTAAAATGCTATTCTGTTTGTAGGAGCTACTGAAGTTCTACTACTGGAAGATTTCCTTTCCTACAATCCAAGGTGGCCCATTTAGGTCTTTTTTCTGGCACCTGTATAGAAGGAGGAGGAAAACCTCAAGAGAGGGAGTGGGACCAGAACAACACTCTTGAAGTCACATGTCTGACACAGCATCTTCTTCCTCTCAAGCCTCCAAGGGCACTCTTCTTGCTGTTGGGAAGAATCCGCTTCTTTGAGTTTAGGAGCTGAAGGCATAGTATTGTGATGGATCCCATCCTCCTGTGCTCATTTTCATTCTCTGTTGCAGTGTTCCTCAACCTTGGCAACATTAAAATACGTGGGCTTCAATTCCAATAATGAATGGACAACTATAAAGGATCCTGTGAAAGTCCAAGGCTAAGACATGGAGGAAGAAAAGAAAGTACATCAAAGGACATTCAGAATTTTGATCCCTTCCCTGCTTTTCTACTGTGGGCCAGGATTCCATATTTATTAAACTGAAATCTTGTTTTATAGTTTGATAGGGAGGGAGGGAGGGAAGGAGGGAGGAAGGAAGGATAGATTACACCACCTGTTCGGGGATTTAAGCCTTGTCCAAAGTGATTTTGGACTAGTGTATTCTTCAGTGTTTGCTGACTCAATTCTTTTTATACCTCTTAATTGCTATAATCATTATTGCTCTTCTTAAATTGTATTTGATTTTATGGTTTTATGGTTTATGGTTTCTCTATTGACCCTTTGCTGATACACGAGGGGTTTTTCTTTTAAAAATATGAAATAAAGAAACCCTCTTCCAATTTATACAGTCTGTATAAATATAGCTGCTTCTTGGTGTTTAGTTTTCCAATTTTCAGGAAACAAATTGCTTTCTATATGCTTTCTGTTTTGCTTCATTTGAGTCTGTACATGTCTAAATTTTGTTTAATAAAATTAATCCCCTCTAGTCCCCGTTTATTGGGGGGGGGGGAAATCACAGCATAATCAGAAACCATATGTTTCTTCTCAAATTCCTGCTCAACAAATGACCTGAAACTTGCTGTTATAAGAACTTCTAAAATACATGGCTACAGTAGGAGAAATTTAAGTTCTTGTGTTGGTCCCAAACACTTTCCAATATCAACAAGGGATGGTTTATCCACCCAATGGCTGTCTTGAAAGATTCCAGTCGAAACTGAGACAGAGAGTGCCCGAGAGGACGCAGCCATGTGAATTAACAGGAATTATATCAAATTTCAAGTATAAATAAAGAATAATGACTGAGTGTGTAATGTGTGAAGGGGAGAGAGATTTTAAAAAAATTCCTGCCACATTCTTTTTATTCGGTAATGTTAGACAAAGGACAACAGTCAAATTCTTGCATACGATTATTTTAAAAATGGGGAATGGTTATTGGTTACTTTGTACTGCAGCAGGCTTAATTATTAGAGAAAGAAAAATGATTTGATGACCATCCTAAGGCTGGATGACTGGATAGTCCACTACAGCCTGGTTGACTACAACTCTCAAAACCTCTACAGCTGGACCATGACTGGCTGTCAACCAGGAGATTTGAGAAAGCTGGAGACAGCTGGGTTGAAGGAGGTTGAGATGAGCACCATTCATATATTCAGGGATAAGACATGCCTATGATTTACTGGGGTGGGGAGGGATATTATTGGTGAAGTGTATGCAAGAGTATCTATTTTGGTTTGGGTGAAGTTGAGTTTACACAACATGTTTATGCAAACCAGTATAGATGATGGCTTGGTAGGGACTAAGTTCAATAGACCAAACTTCCTCAGGAATCATTGAAGGCAGCTTTCAATTCTGGAGTTAGTGGAGGTAAGGAGGTAGATGACTTCCAGGTGGCAGCAAAGAAATACATTTCTAATCCTTTGTTAACTTCTAGTGGTCCTGTTGGGTTATTGACATGGAGTATAGAGGATTGAGACCTATGCAGAGGTTTATCCTCTGAGCTTGGTACTTGGCTCCCATGTTACCTAGTTGGGTAATGAAATGTTTGGGAGCCAAGCAGCAAGCTCAGAGGACAAACCTCTGCTAAATCTACAACCTGAGCTACGAATATTCTCTACAATTTCTGAAAGGGGAGTCTGTTATCGAAACAATGAAGAGGAAAGCATTTCGAAGTCCAAATAAGGAAGGAAGGATGTAAAAATATCTTAAACATCTCAATAATTCCAATTAGGGAGTATAAAGAAGGAAGAAGTAAACCATAATACCACACTTGCATAATTCCGTTATTTGAGCCAATTTTAATAAAGGTAGTTTTAGTCTTCATATTGAATGGTGTGGTGGCCTAGTAGTGAAGACGCCTCCCACTCAGATGGTTGAAAGTTCAATCCTAGGTATGGCAGATATTTCTCCACTAGGGCACAAAGAAAAAATATCTGCTATGAACTCTGTGTGGCGTCAGGAAGGGCATCCGGCTAGTAAATGCTCAGCTCCATCCAATTGCTCCAATTCTACTCTGAATCAAGGGATTAGTACAGGCATGTAAAAGAGAGTAGTTTTAGTCTTAATATGAAGTAAATTGGTTTGGTCTAATCTACATCTTGGGGTCAACAATCAAAACCCAATTTTTTCCCCCCTAAATATTGCTGGAATTGTGAACTTGATACAGGCATGAACAATTCTGGTTCATAAACTCTATTCTCCCCCCCCCTTTCCCCCTCCCTCTCTCTCTCCCCCCTCCCTCCCCCAGTGTGTGTGCGCGTGTGTATAATCTATATCTGTCTGTCTGTCTACCTATCTAGTCTATCTGACAACACAAATAATCTGACAACACAAAATGGATCAATAACTTTTCCAAAGGGGAGATGAACCAGACAACTAAGGCCAGGTATGGGATAACATTTCCAAACCCATGATTAACACCAAACCAGGCATAACAAATGTGCAAACACCCCCGTAGAAGCTTTCTTGTCCCATCCCTGCTCATAACAAATTTAAAAATAATCCTGAAAAAGGGGAAAAAATATGTATCCATCTGGGATGCACCAAAGCCCACACCAGAGACTATTTCGTCTTGCCAAAGACAGTTGGAGCATACACACAAAAAATATGTTTTCTAGGCCAATAATGGAAACAAATGGTTTTACAGACTTATATAAACACAATTTTTAATGGAAGGCAAGCAGATGTCCAGTTTTCCTATCTCTCTAAACCTTCTGTCTAATGTAATTGATACATTCACTGTGTTATCTATATATTCAAATTTTATACAGCTACTGTAATAGAAAAAAATGCATGAAATTACTGGTAATATGCGGCATTCCCTCCTTACTTGGGTGATTTAGACCTGTCCTTGCCACCCATGAGGCCCTGGCTATGATGGGAGCCTCATGGGTAGACCAAAGTACCTGGACAGCACCAGCTTAGCAAAGACTTCAGCTCCAATTTCCAAAATAAGTTTTCATATCAAGAGAACAGCAATGGCCAAGACAAAAAGAGGGATGGAAAAGAATTGACGGGCATAATGTGTTCCTCCTGAAACCTCCGCAAAGGCAAAAGTATGGCCCTTTTATCAGAGCAAACACCGATATCTTGCAAGCTGCACTGGAATTTCCAATGTGAGGCTACCTGCAAACCCACGGAACGTTTTCTCATAGCTCAGGAATGACATTAGCAGAGGGAGCATTGCTGCCCTTGATAAGGAATGTAGCTTGTCGGAATTTGGCCTAATCGCATGTGGGGAGGGAAGAGGCAATTGCATGCAAGGAACTCCAGTTGTCCTTTCAATCATTCATACTTTTAAACAGTCATCCAAGAGTCCATCAATAAATCAAACCAGGTCTGAGGCATTCAAATCAGTTGTTATCTCTCATTGGCATCCTTCGGCATACCAGAATATCAGATTCCGTACCGATTTCTGCCTTCGTACTTGATAGAAATTGTAATTCTTTTTTAAGGCTCTGATGTATCCTGAAATATGTATGTGTATGTGTGTGTGTGTGTGTGTTATTCAGACTATAAGACACTCTGAAGTGCAAGATGCACCTAGCTTTTGGGGATGAAAACAAGGGGGAAAAAATCTGCCTCTGCCTCCCAGCAATTTACCTCCTTGCAGCAAACAGCAAACAGCCTGGTCACCTTCAGCACAGCCTGATTTAGCACAAGCAGCTGATTGGTGGTTGGATTGGCCTCTTGGAATACCTATCAGCTGTTCCAGGCTGCAGGGATTGCCACCGCCCATCGCTGCCATTGGCACCCAGTGCTGCTGACACCTATTGCTGCCTCCATGCGCCCCATTTTCAGCCTCTGCGCACTTCGTTTTCGACCTCCCCATGTCCCATTTTTGGCCCATTCCAGGCAGCAGGGATCCCTGCTGCCATCTATCCCTACCACCTGGAACAGGCCAAAAATGGGACAGATGGAGGCCAAAAATGGGGTGCACAGAGGAAGTGATAGGTGGCAATAGCAATGGCCGGCAATGGGCAGTGGTGATACCTGCAACTTGGAACAGCTGATAGGTGGTATTCCAGGAGGCCGAAGCAACTGCCAATCAGCTGCTTGTGCTAAATCAGACTGTGCTGAAGCTGACCAGGCTGTTTGCTGTTTGCTGCAAGGAGGTAAATTGCTGGGAGGCAGAAGCCGAAGGGTGGGGGCTGGTGGGTGGGCGGGGCTTCAGCAACGTTCACTATATAAGATGCACAGACATTTCCACCCACATTTTTTTGGGGGGGAAGGTGCATCTTATACACTGAAAAATACATTATATATTTTCACCAATGGAATAACTGGTGGAGTTTTACCCACTGATATTCTTGCAAAGCGAAATCTTTTCCTGGAGAAAGACAGTTAAGTAGTTCCCATGTTTGCGCCAAATTGGTAATTTCTGCTTGAATGATCTCTGCGCAAAAAACCTAAATAAAACTATTTTGTAGTTTGCAAGGAGTTCCCATGTAAGAGCACCTCTTATGTCTGCTGCTTGATTTTGGTAAAATGTCTTGAAATCACAAAAAAAGATGACATAAATTCTTTCCAAACCATTATTTATTGTTTTTGGAAGGAATATTTCTTTTTATCTTGCATTCATGCATTGTGTATGTCTGTGGTGGAATTAAGGAGATCTGCTGGATAGATTCTGCTCAAGAACTTCTTTACCTGCTGTTTTAATGGATGTAATTTAAGAATTTGTTTAGCTTTCTTTCCTTTTCTTAAAACATGAGTTGGATCATGATTATCACAATTGTGACTTAGTCCTGTTAAAATCCATGGAGGGCAATTATTGCCATTAAATTCATCCTGTTTGGTTTATGTGGGGTGTGATGCTCATTCGCCTCCTCGTGGTGCACCCTGGATAGCACAGAAGTGTGAACCAAATGACTAACAACAATTGGAAGCCAGACTACATTGAAGAATTGGCACATGTGCAGGTTTCAGTTTGGGCACTTGGTGCCGAAAAGGTTCGCCATCACTGTCATAGGAGGTACGAGGTATAGCCTTCCAGAAGAAAATAGTCCACCATCTTCTCTTAACGGGTCTACAAGGACAGAGATTTTGCCCAGAGGGCATCACCTGAATTCTGTGGACTTTTCCTGCAGATGAAATGATATAAAATTTCAGGAGCCTGAGTAGCGTAGGGGGCTAATGCCTCCTACTAAAGGCAGCAATTAACATCCGGCTGCCAGTAATTCTGTGAGTTCAATCCTAGCCAGGCTCAAGGTCGACTCAGCCTTCCATCCTTTCTAAGGTGGGAAAATTGAGGACCCAGTTTGTGGGAGCAATAAGCTGACTTTGTATAAATATATACAAAAGTATGAAGGCTATTGCTTAATGCATTGTAAGCCACCCTGAGTCTCCGGAGAAGGGCGGCATATAAATCAAATTTAAAAAAACAACAACAACAGTTCCGCAAACAAACAGATTTTATTAAAACATGGAATAAGATAATTTGGAATAAGATGAGCATAACTCATTCTCATCTTATTCCAAATTAAATGAAAGCAAAGTTCTCAAAACACCTTCAGTTTATCTCTGACCTTGGAATAATTAGGCAAACTGCCAAAGGCTTTTCTTGGCAACAGTTCAGGAACAGAAGAGGCTGACAAGAAAGAAATACATCCAAACACGAAGCAAATCTCTCAACGGTTGTTTTCCAGAAAAAAATGAGCTAGCATGAAAGCCCTACAATATTTCAGCACCACAAGATGGGAAAAGTCGGAAGCAGGAAGTTGTTAGCAGACAACCCTGCGTACAAATGACAAGAGGTCAAACTCTTGTCCCTTTGTAAATCTGAGGCCTGGATTCTTGATTGTTCACCTAATACAGGGGTCTCCAAACTTGGTAACTTTAAGACTTGTGGACTTCAACTCCCAGAATTCTCCAGCCAGTTTGCTGGCTGAGGAAATCTGGAAGTTGAAGTTCACAAGTCTTAAAGTTGCCAAGTTTGGAGACCCCTGACCTAATATTTTTAGAACCAAATATAGGACAAACACCAGGCAAGAACTTGTAGAACTATTGCTATCCATTCAGAGTTTTCTTCTGTTTAGCAAAACTGGCTTAATTCTCCACTAATTTCAAGAGACCAAAGTTTGACTAATGACGTTTGACTGTCCAAAAATATTGCTTGTGTTGTTTTGGCTCCATAGCCTGGGTGAAATGCAGAGCTTTTTGCTTCTAAATTGTGATTTATGACTTACTGTTATAGTCTGAACGAATGGGAAGGCACAGCCTTGGCAGCTGCTCATTCCAACTTCCAGTTGAAAACATCCAGTGAAACAGAATCCTTCATGTCAATGGGCCATTGGTTCCAAAGTAAAAAAATGCTGTATATTGTTTTCTTTCCAGCAACAAATTTTTGGAAAAGCCTTTCTAACAGGAAGAACATTTCTCAATCTGCTTTTCTGCATCTTAAATCCGTTATTCCAAGTACTGAACTCTGGAACAATAGAGAATGTCAGGAGAGCCAGCAATGAGCAGAAGTGAAGGTGGTACACTAGGAGTAGCAGGACCCAAGCTCTTGTCCATCTACTACTACTCTCTCTCAGTCCAACCGAAGGTGCTTTTCCAAAAGACAACTGCACTTTCTTGGTTTTTTTCCTTGAAAACTTTTCCCTTCTCATCCAAGAAGCTTCTTCAGAAGCAAAACATTTTCAAGGAAAAACCAACTGCCTTTCGGAAAAGCACTTTTGGGATAACCATAACCTGGATGACTTGAGAATCTCCACTGAAACTCTCAGATCCAACCTATCTCCTAGAATTGTGGTGGTGGGAGAACTAGAGGAGGAAGCATGAGGCACTCTGCCTTATTCTTAAACTCCTGAACAAAAGGTGGGATTAAAATTGAACAAATAAATAAGACATCATGAAACGAACAGGGCTTGGTCTTCTACTGTATGACATCGATTCAAGAATTCAGTGTGTGTTATCACTTCTCTTTGGGTGCCCACACAACAAACCGAAAGGGAAACCAATCCATGGCCACAATTTGCACATTCTTCTAAATTAAAATATAGTAGGCTCCTCCATCGCTGTACAGGGGACCCAAATGCAGCCTAAGCATCATTACTAGTGGAGAAATGAGATGCACCCCAAGCCAAGGCTCATGCTCAGCACACTCAGGTTGTGCTGCAAGTTGTTTCCTCCAGAGACTCAAGAGTTTTACCACCCAACTGTTGTGTCAGTCTCTTTGTTGACTTGCATCTTCTGAGTGAGACAGTGAAGGATGAAACACAAGTGCGGCAGAGAGAGAAAGGAAGCCAACTCAGCAGAGAAGTTCCCTCTGAAGGCATAATTCCTTCACTTTCCACGCACTCCATTTGTCTTCTCCAAGCTGACAGTTGTCCAGCCACACAATGAGGCCTAATTCATCACCTTCCTTAACTTTGTTTAAAGCAAAAAATGTAGGTAAGTACTGGACAGCAGTAAAGGCTGAATGTTTTCGATAGCAGGGGTCTCCAACCTTGGCAACTTTAAGACGTGTGGACTTCAACTCCCAGAATTCCACAGCCAGTTTTGGTTTGCTGGCTGAGGAATTCTGGGAGTTGAAGTCCACAAGTCTTAAAGTTGCCAAGGTTGGAGACCCCTGTTCTATAATTCTTGGTTGCCACCTACTGGGTGCCTGGATTTCTGCAGCCTGGACACAGTAGCGCTATTTTCCTAGCAGACAACCAGGCTGTAGTAGACTCACTGACAAATGCAGACAGCAGCTGCGCTCAGTCTGGGGAGTTCAGATGTGATGTAAGCTTGTTGTGTGTTAAAAGTTGAGAGAAAAGCACTTCAATGCTACTTGAGATACAATATTAAACACCAACACAGGGGGCGGTTTGGGAGGGTGTGTGTGAGTAGATGCATCAGAAGCTCTTCTTGATTTTTCAATTAATGATTAGAAGACCTTTCCCAACGGACAACTCAGTAAAGTTACTTATTGAATCTACTGTGTTTTGCTTGCTTTTTAGAAATGATGTCAGAGAAATTTAGGGGTTTTCAGACAAATTTGTCTCTTATCTTGTACCAATAAAGGATCACACGGTAGGTCTTCCAATACTTGTTAGGCTTTTTCCTCCTCCTAGCAGGATGACATTCCCAAGTCACTCCTTACAGTTGGAGTGACTGTAAGGGGACAAGACTGAAGACCAATTGAAGTGATTTTTTTGGGCTTCTGTTATTGACAGTTGGGAGGGACCTTGAAAGTCTTGTTATCCAACCCACTGCTCAAAGAGGAAACCCTATACCATGTCAGACAAATGGTTGTCCAATCTCTTCTTAAAAACTTCCAGTGTTAGAACTGGAACTCCACAACTTCTGGAAACAAGCTGTTCTACTGATTAATTGTTCTCACTGTCAGGAAGTTTCTCCTTATTCTAGATTGCTTCTCTCCTTGATTAATTTCCATCCATAAGGAAATGAAAAAGAGGATTATAAATACTTCTGTGTGATGGTTTCTTGCCTTCCACCTTGAAAGAGGTGGTTGTGAGGCCCATCCTCAAGAAGCCCTCTCTGGGCCTGGCTGTTCTAGCAAACTACTGTCTCCAACCTTCGCTTTGTGGCAAAAGTTGTTGAGAGTGTGGTGGCACAGCAACTCCCGCAGTACCTGGATGAAACTGTCTATTTAGATCCGTTCCAGTCCAGCTTCAGGCCTGGTTACAGCACTGAAACGGCATTGGTCGCATTGGTTGATGATCTCTGGAGAGCTCGAGATAGGGTCCTCTATCCTGGTTCTATTAGATCTCTCAGTGGCTTTTGACACCATCGACCATGGTATCTTGCTGCGCCGACTGGAGGGGCTGGGAGTGGGAGGCACCGTTCTACGGTGGTTCTCCTCCTATCTCTCTGACCGGTCGCAGTCTGTGTTGGCAAGAGGGGTGAGGTCGACTTCAAGACACCTTATTTGCCGGGTGCCACAAGGGGCGGTCCTTTCGCCTCTTCTGTTCAACATTTATGTGAAGCCGCTGGGTGAGCTCATCCATGGTTTTGGGGTGCAGTGCCATCTTTACACTGATGATACTCAGCTGTACATCTCCATGCCAGACCACCTCAATGATACCCTTGTAGTGAAGTCCCGGTGCCTTGAAGCTGTGCAGATCTGGATGGGGAGAAATAGACTCCGACTCAATCCTTCCAAGAACGAGTGGCTGTGGCTGCCAGGGTCCCGATATAGCCAGCTGATACCATCGTTGACTATTGGGGGCGAGTCATTGGCCCCCACAGAGAAGGCTCGCAACTTGGGTGTCCTCCTGGACATGCGGCTGTCTTTAGAAGAGCATATGACGGCCGTGGCCAGGGGAGCTTTCTATCAGGTTCGTCTGATTCGCCAGTTGCGCCCTTTTCTAGATTGGGATTCCTTACGCACAGTCACTCATGCCCTCGTCACTTCCCGACTGAGCTACTGTAATGCTCTCTACATGAGGTTACCCTTGAAGTGCACCCAGAGGCTGCAACTGGTCCAGAATGCAGCCACGCAGGTGATTATGGGAGTGACATGGCGCTCACATGTAACACCTCTCCTACGCGAGCTGCACTGGCTCCCGGTGGTCTTCCGAGTGCGCTTCAAGATGCTGGTTCTTACCTTTAAAGTGCTCCATGGTTTAGGACCTGGGTACCTAGGAGACCACCTTCTGCAACCGATAACCTCCCACCAACCAGTATGCTCCCACAGAGTGGGCCTCCTCAGAATGCCGTCAGTAAAGCAATGTCGGCTTGTGGTTCCCAGGAGGAAAGCCTTCTCTGTGGGGGCATCTGCCCTATGGAACAGGATACCCCCAGGGATACAAATGATCCCAAATCTCTATACTTTTCATCGTGCCTTGAAGACCTTTCTATTTCACCAAGCTGGACTGGCATACATTTTCAGCTTATCTAAACTCTACGTGGAGAATCTTAATTGATGAGCCAAATCAGTTTAATTATTTTAAATTAATTTTATTTCAAATTATATGTATGCTATTCTGACTGTTCACTGCCCTGAGTCCTTCGGGAGAAGGGCGGTATAAAAAATTAAATAAATAAATAATAAAAAAATAAATTTCTTACTGCCTTCAGGTGCTTAGAGAACATCTTGAACCCCTCTTATTTGTGGCAAGCCCTGAGATATTGGACAGTTGCTATCATGTCACCCTAGTCTTTCTTTTTATTAAACTAGACATATTCAATTCTAGCAACCGTTCTTTATATGTTTTAGCCGTGAGTCCCTAATCATCTTCGTTGCTCTTCTCTGCACTATGCATATAATCACAGAAACCAGTATCCAGTAGAAATAGGTTTTATACAATCTCACTTTTCCTCACAGTGACAAGCCAACAGCTTGTTCTTGACAGGTGGTTTCCTAAGCTATCCACTGCCCACTTCTAGTCCAACAGTTCTCTCTCTTGACACAAAGCAACATCAAATCCAACTAGTCTGTTTAGCATTGCAACAAAATGCTTACTGTGGTGATGATGAAGATGATGATGATGACCAGAAGGTGCCCTCCAAATGTGTCAGCATTCAGCATCCATGATTGACAAGTAGTGGAGATTCAGGAAGCTATGGAGTGGGCCTTGGGTCAGGAAGTCACTTAACACACATTCCATACAGAATTAACCATCTGGAAGAAGAACCAAAAGACAATATCCTAATCCCAAAAACAGTTCAACACGGAAGAGTTCCCCAGAAAGGTGGTGAATGTCCTTTTTTTATTTCAAGGCAAGAAGGACAGTTGTTTAATTGGGCTCCTGCAGGAAGTAATAGCCAATGACCTAAATCAGGGCTGTAAAACTCGCAGCCTGTGGGCTGGATGCGTGACATGCTGCCCATGGCCACACCTGGTTTAGCGAAGGGGGGAAGGGAGTCCAAATATGCCACACGACGATGCCATGGCGATGCGAGTTTGACACCCCTGACCTAAATGAACTTCCCATATCTACAATTCTATGAAAATATTGGAAAGGTGTGGAGATCCCTACAGAAGAGAAGAAGATAAAAACAATACTAGAATGCGCAGAAATGGATAGATTAACACTTGAAATTAAAGAGAAGGAAGATACGGAATATTTTGAAACATGGGATTCATTTTATCAGTGGTTAACTAACAGAAACAGAAGTTGGAACATTTAAAATTATAACAGAAGGATTAATTTTACTATGAGGGTTTATTATGATAAGTTTATTATTAATATGATTTAGTATTAACAATTAAGTATTAATATTATGTTGAGAAAATACTGTTATTATATGATCACTTCTAATGAACATTATTATGATGATGACCATTGCTCAAATTAACTGTAACCAGACAACACACTGTTTATACAGACATTAAAAATGTTGCTTTTTCTTTATACAGTGAAAACAGATATTTCATTTTTTTAAAAATTCCATGACAATATTCCAGGGATTAGAAACTGTAGAAAATGCAGATCTGCTGCCTATATATATTGTTTATTCCTCAAATATATTTGCAACATTAAAAGGAATGAAGAGAGGAAAGGAACTGTATGCCTCTGGCTTTGAGGCATGCATAATCCTATGGTTGATTTCAGTTTTTTTTTTAATTCAACCAAATTCTAATCCCTAGTGCCACGTAACAGGGTGAGATCCCGTTACTCGTCCCAGCTTCTGCCAACCTAGCAGTTCGAAAGCCCGTAAAAAATGCAAGTAGAAAAATAGAGACCACCTTTGGTGGGAAGGTAACAGCGTTCCGTGCGCCTTTGGTGTTTAGTCATGCCAGCCACAAGTCCACGGAGACGTCTTCGGACAGCTCTGGCTCTTCGGCTTTGAAACGGAGATGAGCACCGCCCCCTAGAGTTGGGAATGACTAGCACATATGTGGGAGGGGAACCTTTACATATATATATGTGTAAAGGTTTCTCTCCCATATGTATATGTATATGTATATGTATATGTATATGTATATGTATATGTATATGTATATGTATATGTATCAACACTGTCAAACTATTTTCCCATCACCCATCTCCTCCCACTTATGACTGTAATGACTGTAACTTTGTTGCTTGTATCCTTACGATTTATATCGATACTGTTTCCTGATTGCTTATTTGTACCCTATGACTATCATTAAGTGTTGTACCTTATGATTCTTGATAAACGTATCTTTTCTTTTATGTACACTGAGAGCCTATGCACCACGACAAATTCCTTGTATGTCCAATCACACTTGGCCAATTAAAAAAAACCTATTCTATTCATATATATGCACATGTAAATGCGCATGTATATGTACATGTACATATACACGTGTGTGTGTGTGTGTGTGTGTGTGTGTGTGTGTATGAATGATGTGGCGCTTAGCCTACTTATTAAAGGTGGAAATCATGGCTTGTGCTTAGCACCCAGCCAAGTGTGACAAACTACTTTTTTTTAAGCAAGGAAAACAGGCTCTCTCAATTCTTTGAAACCTGTTGCCTTGCCTGACTTTAATGTTTTTTCAGGAGGCTTTCTTTAAATTCCATAAAAGGGCCTCAATATTCACCATTTTATAAAGGAATAATATATGCCTTGTATAGACTATTGTGACCCACCAACGAGATAGACATTATTCTTGAACAAGAATGGGATGCTAACGTGTCTTTAGAAGCAGCTGTTTGAAAAGAGGATTTAGAAATGAACTCTCTTGTAACAAGTTTATCAGTTGAGTTAGCAAATATCTGATAATTTAAGAGTAATGATCAATAGAAAACCAACTGGCTTTCTTAACAATATTTCAATAATAATAATTGGCTTTCTTAAAAGTACAATTACAGTCACGGACGTAAAACCGCTGAAATTTTTCCAGAAAATGAAGTATTTCTCCCAGAAAAGTATTGCAATAACACGTTTTGCTATACATATGTTTATTCCCTTTGTGTGTATTGGAACAAAACAAAAAAAGCAAATTGGACATAATGTCATACAAAACCCCCAAAATGGGCTGGACAAAATCATTGGCACCCTTTCAAAATTGTGGATAAATAAGATTGTTTCAAGCACTCCTTTAAACTCACCTGGGGCAAGTAACAGGTGTGGGCAATATAAAACTCACACCTGAAAGCAGATAAAAAGGAGAGAAGTTCACTTAGTCTTTGCATTGTGTGTCTGTGTGTGCCACACTAACCATGGACAACAGAAAGAGGAGAACTGTCTGAGGACTTGAGAACCAAAATTGTGGAAAAGTATCACCAATCTCAAGGTTACAAGTCCATCTCCAGAGATCTAGATTTGCCTTTGTCCACAGTGCGCAACATTATCAAGAAGTTTGCAACCCATGGCACTGTAGCTAATCTCCTTGGGAGTGGACGGAAGAGAAAAATTCATGAAAGGTGCCAACGCAGGATAGTCCGGATGGTGGATAAGCAAGGTTCAAAGCAGTTCAAACTGTTCTGCAGGCTCAGGGAGCATCAGTGTCAGCGCGAACTATCTGTCAACATTTAAATGAAACGAAACGCTATGGCAGGAGACTCAGGAAGATCCCACTGCTGACAGAGACATAAAAAAGCAAGACTACAGTTTGCCAACATGTACTTGAGTAAGCCAAAATCCTTCTGGGCAAACATCTTGTGGACAGATGAGACCAAGATAGAGCTTTTTGGTAAAGCACATCATTCTACTGTTTACCGCATACAGAATCAGAAAGAAAGAATCAAAAGAAAAGAAGACAGTACCTACAGTGAAATATGGTGGAGGTTCACTGATGTTTTGGGGTTCTTTTGCTGCCTCTGGCACTGGGTGCCTTGAATGTGTGCAAGGCATCATGAAATCTGAGGATTACCAACAGATTTTGGGTCGCACTGTAGAGCCCAGTGTCAGAAAGCTGGGTTTGCATTGGAGGTCTTGGGTCTTCCAGCAGGACAATGACCCCAAACATAAGTCAAAAAGCACCCAGAAATGGATGGCAACAAAGCGCTGGAGAGTTCTGAAGTGGACAGCAATGAGTCCAGGTCTCAACCCCATTGAACACCTGTGGAGAGATCTTAAAATTGCTGTTGGAAAGAGGCGCCCTTCCAATAAGAGACACCTGGAGCAGTTTGTAAAGGAAGAGTGCTCCAAAATTCTGGGTGAGAGGTGTAAGAAGCTTATTGATGGTTATCGGAAGTGACTGATTTCAGTTATTTATTCCAAAGGGTGTGCAACCAAATATTAAATAAAGGGTGCCAATGATTTTGTCCAGCCCATTTTTGGAGTTTTCCGTGACATTATGTCCAATTTGCTTTTTTCCCTCCCTTTTTTGGTTTTGTTCCAATACATACAAAGGGAATAAACTTGTGTATAGCAAAACATGTGTTACTGCAATACTTTTCTGTGAGAAATACTTCACTTTCTGGAAAAAATTCAGGGGTGCCAACATTTATGGCCATGACTGTATCTTCTCTGCAAACCATGGATTGTTTGTTGGACTGAAATCCCATTCTTAATCCCAAACAAGTATCTTGAAGAAAATAGTCTACCTTTACACCCAGAGTTTATAGAAAGAATAAATTGTCTAGAGGTTCTCCTGAGTTCGACAGCAAAAAAAATGTATGGTCAAGGACCCCCTCCCCCCATATTAATTTCTAAACTCTACTTCTGTTAACAGAACATCTTTTAAAGTAAATTCAGCTTATAGTGATTTCAATATCCTGGGGCAATGAGTTAACTTCTTTGAAAAAGAAAAGTCAGTAGGTGCTTTTAAAGGGGTAGCACAAACTTACCCATCATGGGAAATAATCAGAGCTTGAGAGTGTTTTTTTAAAAAATCATGCAGTCTAAATTGAGTTTGTCTTGGAAAGGCAGAAGAACAGAAGTTTCTTCATCTATTTGTCACTGGTCCTTTAAAAACTCAACTTGGCATACTCAAACTGCATTTTTTTTTTGCTGCCTCCTTTTTCCTTGCTTCTCTTGGCTGGGGGAAAGCAGTTTTAAAGTAAAAACTGACCCAAAATTTTGTTAACTGCTTTCTGTCCTCACCTGCAGCGTACATTGTATCCAACATTAAACCATAAACTAATCATTTTTGCTTCAGACAAATAAACTATGGCTAGATTGAATTGAAAAGGGAAACAACAAGAGAGCGGGAAAGGAGTAGAGAAAGGAAGGGGGAAGAGAGGAGAGGGAGCGATAGAAGAAAGGGAAAAGGAGAGGAAGAAAAGGGAGGGGAAAGAGGAGTAGGAGAGAGGGTCAGAAAGGGAGGAAGAAGAGAGGAGTGGGGGAAGGGAGGAGGAAGTAGGAAAGAGAAGGAGAGGAAGAACGAAGAAAGCAGAAAGAGGTAGAGGAAGGAAGAGAAGGGGAGAAGAGGAAAAGTTGTGGTAAAATAAAGAGGGTGAATGGTAAAACAGCACCCCGGAACAACTAAAGATGAAAGTTAAAAGATAAGATGAATGGAAAATGATGGATAAAAGATTGTACATTTAAATATGTTTATGAGAAATAAAAATAAAACCTTTTTTTAAAAAAAAACCAAATAAACTATGGCTAGCTTATGGTTTGTTTCATAAACAGCAGCTGATGGGGCCTAAAGCTAAGCAGTATTTGGCTTGGTTGCATTTTGGAGTGGGGACAACAGAGAAATCCTAGAGTGGAAGTTGGAAAAAAAAACATCCTATAATAAAGGGAAATAAATCTGTCTCATGTTAGACCTGAAAATTACCCAGTTGTCTCCATAAAGTCACCAGGACCTGAGCTTAACTTCAAGGAGATGTGAGCCGTTGCCATTTCAGCAGTTTGTGAGAAGCCAGCCGAGTGGTTACAAATCATGGTTCCATTAACCCTACTTAGTGTGATGTGCAAACCCAGCACAGACTGGATCCTTGATCACATGGAGGGAGTTCTCAATTCCAGATCCTGCAACTGGAAGATCAGGCTACAAGCACCCAAGATCTGCCAAGGGTCTTTTGCTTAACCTGGGGAAGCCCTGGCGGAAGGACCCCACCTCTGCAATCTGCAAACAAACAAAACAACTGGGATGGGGAGTTTGGTTGCCTACAAGAACCAGGATGCTCCAACCTGGGCAAATGCTTGGCCTCCCAGGATACGATCCATAGACCACCACCCATCAGCCCAAGGATTCATCTTCTCCTTTAAGATACCTCCTGATTCAGCCCCGAGGGATCCTTGGTGGTCTCCGAACTTGGTTGTTTTTCTTGCAACTTTTCATTACCCAAACCAGATCATATTATCTATCCCTGATGGTGTTACCTGGCTGGGTAATGAAACGTTTGCAAGAAAAGTGATGCTCAGAGAGCACCAAGCACCTCATAGTCCTCCTCCTCCTCGCCAAACCCCTTTCCCTTCTAACACTGATGATGTCCCTTAGTTGGGTCATGAAACATCTACAAGAAAACCTACCAGGTTCAGAGAGGACCAAGGACCCCACAGTTCAACCCTGAGCTCCTGCCTGCTTCCCACCGTCCTGTTCGCTCACATAGGGCCGCTCTCCTCAGGGTCCCGACGGCGAGCCAATGTCATCTAGCGATGCCCAGGGGTAGGGCGTTCTCTGTGGGTGCTCCCACCTTCTGGAATGAATTACCTACCGAGCTCCGGATGGCTCCTGATCTCCGCTCCTTTTGTCGGGAGCTGAAGACTTGGCTGTTCAAGCAAATAGGCTGACTCTGATTCTGGGTTATATTATTTATCATTAATTAGTTTATTATTTATTTATTGAATTTCTATACCACCCTTCTCCCAAAGGACTCAGGGCGGTGAACAGATTAAGATTTCATATACATATAAATATATTTTATAAACAATAACTAATAAATTGAGTCAACTTAGTGTATCTGCTAAGACCTTGGCATAGAATTTAGATGTTTATGCTAGCCCTGCTTGTTGAAATAGAAAGGTCTTCAGGGCACGTCGGAAAGTGCGAAGATCTGGGATTATTCGTATTCCAGGTGGTATTTTGTTCCAAAGCGTAGGTGCCCCCACAGAGAAGGCTCTCTCCTTTGGAACTACTAGATGACATTGTTTTAATGATGGAACTATGAGTAGGCCTACTCTGTGAGAGCGTATTGGTTGGTGGGAGGTTATCGGTTGCAGCAGGCGGTCTCGTAAGTACTCAGGTCCTAAGCCATGGAGCACTTTAAAGGTAAGAACCAACACCTTGAAGCGCACTCGGAAGGCCACTGGAAGCCAGTGCAGCTCGCGTAGAAGAGGTGTTACATGCGAGCACCATGTTGCTCCCATAATTACTCGCGCAGCCACATTCTGGACCAGTTGGAGCTTCCGGGTGCACTTCAAGGGAAGTTATTTGATTTAAAGTGCGATTTTACTGTACATGTTTTTTTTTTAAATTTTATTTATATGCCGCCCTTCTCCGGAGACTCAGGGCGGCTTACAATGCATTAAGCAATAGCCTTCATACTTTTGTATATTTATATTTATACGAAGTCAGCTTATTGCCCCCAACAAACTGGGTCCTCAATTTACCCACCTTATAAAGGATGGAAGGCTGAGTCGACCTTGAGCCTGCCTGGGATTGAACTCGCAAGTAATTGCAGCAGCTGGATCTTAAATGCTGCCTTTGTAGGAGGCATTACTCCCCTCCCCTACTCAGGCTCCTTTTTAACTTGTGTTCGCCGCCCTGAGTCCTTCGGGAGAAGGGCGGCATATAAATACATGTAATAAATAAATAAATATTTGCCTTTCTGGATCCAGCCCTTTCCTTAGACCAGTGTTTCTCAACCTTGGCAACTTGAAGATGAATGGATTTCAATTCCCAGAATTCCCCAGCCAGCTGGCTGGGGAATTCTGGGAATTGAAGTCCATTCATCTTCAAGTTGCCAAGGTTGAGAAACACTGGGTCCCAGAAAAATCCAGCTGGGACCAACCAACCAACCAACCAACCAATCAACCAACCCTGAGCCACCTTAGGGATCAACCCGGCGGAGGGGCTCCTGCGACCCTCCTCGCCTCCTCTTCGGCCCCCGGGCGAGGCTTTTGACTGCCGAAGAAGAGTCCTCCGCCTTCGCCAAGCGGTTGCGCCGGAGACGCTTTTCGCCTTGCAGGATCCCGACCGCTGGAGCGCGCCGGGCAACGCGCGGAGGAGGAGGAAGGCATAATTAGGCGGGGGCGAGGCGGGGCTTTCCGGACAGATGTGCTTCGGCCCGTCCAGCGCCAGCAGCCGCCGCCCCCGGCCGCCCCCGTCCCGCGTTCGCCCACCGGCTGTGCGAGCGAGCTCGAACCCGCCCACGCGGCTCCTGGCCCGGCCTCGGCCTGCCTCCCCCCTCGGGCTCCGGCTGGGCGGCTGGGCGGCTGGGCGGGCGCTGCTCCATGGAGAAGGCGGGGATGCTGTGCGGACTGCGGGCGGGATGGGGGCGCAGCAGAGCCGCCGCCGGCCCGGGACGTGCGCTGTGCGAGGCCAGCAGCGGCGGCGGCGGCGGCGGCGGCTGCAGCTCCGGCGGGGAGCCCGAGCTGGAGGCGGCGGCGGCAGTGGCGGGAGCCGGCGAGGCTCTGGCGGGCTGGGATGAAGCCGGGGGCGGCCTCCTCTGGGGCCAGATAGCTTCCCGCGGGGGCGGCGACGGCGGGGGCTGCTGCTGCTGCTGCGGGGAAGAAGCGGAGCAGGCGGCGGCGGCCGAGGGCGACGGAGGCTCCGGCACCACCGACTGGGGCGCAGCGGCCGGCCCGAGGATGGCCGCGCCGCCGCCGCCGCCGCCGCCGCCGGGCTACCCGCTCTCGGACCCGGGCTCCAACAGCGAGCGCAGCGCCGACTCGCCCCTGCCCAGCGACGGCGGAGGCGGAGGCTGCTCGGCCGGGCCCTCCCGCGCCGCCCCGGACAGCCCCGAGTGGGGCGAGGAGCGGTTCCGCGTGGACCGAAAGAAGCTGGAGGCCATGCTGCAAGGTGAGCCGGGCCGGAGCGGGAGACGCGGGCGCCTCGGGGCTCTCTCACCACGTGGCGGGGGGGGCGGGGGGGACGGAGGGAAGGGGGCCGGCGCCGCTGCCCGGCAGGAGGAGGGGACCGGGGGCCCCGCGAGGCCGTGGGTGGCTCGGCTCTTCGGTACTACCGGCACTCCGCAGAGCCCAGAGTCCCCCCCCCTCCCCCAACGGGACAGGAGGAGAAAGGCTGGGACATTTGGGGTGTGTGTCGGTTTGTGTGTAGGTGCGGTGGGGCCGAGGGAGAGAAAAGAGGGAGCGGGCTCTCCGCGTGGTCTCCTCTCCCCGCAGCTGCCAAGTCCGCGAACGCCGCGCAATCAAAGCTGCCGAGCAGCGCTTTCTCAGCGCCCCGCCCGTTTGCCTCCCCGACTCCTTCGCTCCCCTTCCTGGGAAGGCCGTTTCTGAGAATTGGGCTGCAACCGGCCGGGACGGCCAAGCGGTGTCTGGGGGTGGGGGGTGGGTGCGGGGTGAGGGGGAGAGCAGCTGCCTTCTGGGCTCGTTTTTCCCTGTCCAAGTTGGGGGGCGCAGGAAGAGGCTTTCGGAAGAAGACCGGCTGATGCTCCAAGGAGCTTCCCGGGGGTCTAGCTTCCAGCGTCTGCCGCTGCTGTCAAAGTGGGAGTGGGGGAGGCAAAACTTTGGGGCAAATTCCATTCTCTGCTCCTGCTCCAACTTTTGGTCGAGCTTCGGGAACCCCAAATTCAGCTCCCCTCCTTCCTCTTACACATACACACACACACACACCCCGCCCGACAAGCCGGTAATCTGCGGAGCGAGCACCCTGTGGAATAGATGGGCTGCCCGTCTCCGTTGCCCTGTTTGCTTTCTTCTCCGCCCCCCCTCCTGCCCCTTCCCCAGTTTTCCTTCCCGTCTGGTGTTCTCAACACAACCAGCAGCCCCAGATGTGGATAAAGATCACTCCCCTACAGATGTTTGTCTCATCAACTTGAGGAGGGTAGTAGATTCCTGGGAAATGGGCTGGGTCGGAGGGGGGGGATGCCTGGCGTTTGTTTTAAGGGTTTGAAGCATTAAAGGGGCACAAAAAGGTTGTGCTTCACAATACACAAGAGTTGTGCATTTCCCTGGCCATGAAAGGTCTGAGCTGTGGGGTTGCCAAAAAGATATCCAATGTCAGAAGGAGAAAAAAAGCTAGAATTTTGAGTCACTTAAAAGGAACTGAACTGTGGACTCTGCAAAGCCTAATTTATGTAGATACAAGCAGCAGCCTGGATTGTTTTTGGAAATTAAAGCCGATAGGCTCTTAAAGCAGAATCTTCTTCGAAGACTAGCCCTGCCCCCCTCCTTCAGGGTCACTTGGGGAGCGTGCCTGGCCAAATCCAGTTTGGCCATCTAGACTTCAGCCGAGAAAGGTTTGACTCCTATTTTTGCATACAGGGTGATGCTGAGGCTTGTTTGACCAGAAGATAAAATGGATATTGCAGATTTTACATTTCAGGCAAGGCAGCTGAAATGTACATTTCAGGCAAGGGCCATCAATACCGTAATGCCGTCTTTGCACATCTGAAAAAGTGCTTAATAGCAAAATGCCCCAGGTTTGGAATTCAGAGTTTAAGATAAAACTTTTAGCAGCCGGTTTGACCATACTTTTGTTCTTAGCAAGGCCCACTCAGGTTTTTTGGTGTCCACTCCATTAAGAAACTGCCTTTTCTGCGCGTGGAAATTCATAAGAGCTGGACAAATCATCCAGGACAGATAATTCTGTCCAAAGTGGAAGATCATTTGGACTGGGTGCACTCCACTTGATTTTAAAAATTATGCAGGTTTCAGTGCATAATGGGAAATGGTTGAAGATTTGCTGCAAATGTGACCTCATAACTGCTTATGATTACACTGGAATGCCTTAAATTCAGTTCTGTTTTGAATTAAATGGCTTCTGCTAGAATGTGAAGGAAATCGTTTGGATGGAATACGTTCAACTGCTTTGCATAGGGTAGAAGTAGATATGCAGATCAGAAATCGTTTACGTGCACTGTATAATTTTAGAATAAGTTTTTTTTTTAAAAAAAAATGAAAATCAATTTTGATTTATAATCTGGACCAAACAAGAAACTTAAACAGTTTGGGATATTTTGGATGTAAATTAGGATCAATATATAGTTTTGAATAATGAATATTGAGTTGATGAAGCTCATGTTCTACTCAGGACTTTGCTAATCTACAGAACTTTCCTGCTTCATTCAACATGGACTTTCTGGCTTTATGTAGACCAGTCACCCCTAGCTTGGTGCCCTCCAGTTCTATCAGTGTTCCAGAACAGGAGAAATATCTAGAGATAACTGATCCTGAAACTATGATTCTTTATTTCATTGTGATTTCTAAAATAATTACATTCTTATAACATGCAATAGGAGTTCTGGCTCGGCAGGCATGCAAAATTATTTGTATAAATAGACCTTTGGAAGCTGTATTGAGCTACTTAGACAGCTATAAATCTTATTCTAAAAACTTTGTTTCTATAATTGATAGGTCCTGGTCTAAAGGTACTAATACCACACTATAAAGCCTTAGTAAGACCACAACTAGATTACTGCATCCAGTTTTGGTCACCACACTATAAAAAGGATGTTGGACTCTAGAAAGAGTACAGAGAAGAGCAAGAAAGATAATTAAGGGACTGGAGACTAAAACATACGATGAACGGTTGCAGGAACTGGGCATGGCATGTCTGGTGAAGAGAAGAACCAGGGGAGATAGGATAGCAGTGTTCCGATATTTGAGGGGGTCAAGCTATTTTCCAAAGCACCAGAAGGCCAGACAATGCATGGAAACTGAACAAGGAGAGATTCAACCTGGAAATAAGGAGGAACTTTCTGACAGTGAGAACAATCAACCAATGGAACAGAAGTTGCCTTCAGAAGTTGTGGGAGCTTCATCACTGGAGGCTTTCAAGAAGAGATTGGACTGCCATCTGTCAGAAATGGTGTAGGGTCTCCTGATTGGGTGGGAGGTTGGACTAGATGACCTCCAAGATCCCTTCCAACTCTGTTAATCTGTAATCTGTAAACCCACCTGCATTTTGTAGGAATATTTTGTAGCCCTTATTGAATACTTAAAGCAGTATTCCTTATTGAATACTTAAAGCAGTATTCAATAAATACTGAATATTTATTGTCCAGTACTAGGTAATAAAAACAAACAAACAAAAAGGTTTGCTGTTAATAGATACAGGTGCTACATCTTTGATGTTTTATTCCAGGAGTCTCCAAACTTGGCAACTTTTAAGACTTGTGAACTTCAATGCCCAGAATTCCTCAGCCAGTATGGGAAAACAGAAGGGCATGGCTAGCTAGGGAATTCTGGGCGTTGAAGTCCACAAAAGTCTTAAAAGTTGCCCAGTTTGGAGAGACCTATTTAATTCCAGTACTCTCAGCATAGCCTTGATAGTGGATTGTAGATCCTGGTGGATTCTGGGAAACAAGAAAGCATTTGGTATGATTGGACTCAAGGTTGGAATGTGTTTCCATTTAGAATTGGTCTCCTGGGGGGGCAGGTTAATCTTTAAGCAGTTAATATTTTGCTGTGCTGATACAAGATTTTTGGTATGCAGCTGAGCAAAAAGTTCACATCCCTTATTATAATTTAAATCTGGAGATGCCTTCCATTCCTAAACGGGTGCAGGGATTCTTGAATGTTTGTATATGTGAGGACTGTTAATGGGGTGGGGGAAGTGGGTGACAAAGCTCCTTGAAAATTTAAATTTGTGGGCATTGTCTGCACCAACTTCTTTTCAAGTTACATCACAGAGTTCCACGTAAGCATACGCCCCTTCAGTTTGGATTTTCTCTACTTCTGCTTTTTAAAAACTCTTTCAAACCTTTTACCTTTATTTTGTTGTGTATTCCTTTGATGTCGGTCGTAATAGCAAAATCCCAGCAACGGCTAGAAATAAGCCTGTCTCTGGAGGGTGCCGTCTGATATTTGGGACCACATGAAAGAAAATGAGGTGGCTTCCGAAAAAACGTGAACTCAGAAAATTAAATAGAAATTAAAAGTGGACAGAGGGGGAGAGTCATTGGAAGAGCAGATAGAGAAGGTTGGAGAAGAAAGCAAGAATGAAATGAAAGGCAGGGAAAAGGACTATATGGAAGACAGAGCACACCCTACTAAGCTTCATGGGCTGAATTTCTGCATTCATCCTGTAGATTTATTTTTTTAGCCATCCAGGTTGGTCTTCTTGGGTAATCAGTTCATCCTATACTTTGGGAACTAGTCATGTCACACTTATTAAGGCCCTTTGAACTTGGAAATCACCTAGGCAACCTTTCTGTTTAAGGGAAACATTGGAGGGTTTGTTGACTTCCAGATGGGTTAGACATCAATTGATCGATTGACTAGATAAGATATCTAATCGAGGTTCTGATGGGAATTCCCTCAAGCCTTGCTGAAGGGCAATTCCTTTGATCTTTCTGGGCTGCCTTTCCTGGACCTTTGCTCAACTGGGGGGTAGCCACAGGTACCCAAATCCTGTCTTTCTAGTGGGACTGCCTCTTTCCTCTCAGCCAGACTGGCCCCAGCTTCTCCTGCTTCCTTTCTGTTCCCAGATTTGGATTGATATTGGAAAGTCTGAAAAGGGGCCTTGGTGGTGCAAGGCCCTAAGTTTAGATGTTACTTTGAATGGGTTGTATGACTTTCTTCCAAGAACAGCCTGGGGGACAAGAGATGGTTCAAACCCCAAAATGACAAGCAAAAAGATAGCACAACCCTTCCTGTGATCCCTTTGTTTGCCAGAGGTTGGCTCTCATATTCTTTCCTTTCACCCTAGGCTAACCATCCCAACCTGATGACGCTATTTGCTCATCCTTTTATGTTTTTATTTATTAGATTTTTGTCCCATTTTTATTTCCTTACAGGTAACTTCCTCACTAGGGGAGAGAACTTTTAATGTTTAAGAAGTGGTTGACAAGTGTCAGTACCTTTCTCTCTTGGCTGTCTGATCAGTGAATGAGGAGTCCTTGGTGCTCTCTAAACTTGCTTGTTTGACTAGCACTGATGTTATCTAGTTTGGGGATTGAAACATCTACAAGAAAACCACCAAGCTCAGAAAACACCAAAGACCCCTCATTTCAACCTTGAGCTTGTTGTTATTACTTACAAAACATGTCCAACCCATCGCGACCCCGTGGACCACGTTCCTCCAGGCCTTCCTGTCTTCTACCATCCTCTGGAGTCCATTTAAGCTCACACCGACTGCTTCAGTGACTCCATCCAGCCCCCCCTTTCTCTGCCGTCCCCTTCTTCTTTTGCCCTCAATCGTTTCCCAGCATGAGTCTCTTCTCCAGTGAGTCCTCCCATCTCATTAGGTGGCCAAAGTGTTTTGAGTTTCATCTTCAGGATCTGGCCTTCTAAAGAGCAGTCAGGGCTGATCTCTTCTAGGACTGACCGGTTTGATCGCCCTGCAGTCCAAGGGACTCGCAGGAGTCTCCCCCAGCACCAGAGTTCAAAGGCCTCCATTCTTTGGCGCTCAGCCTTCCTTATGGTCCAACCTTCACAGCCATACATTGCAACTGGGAAAACCTTGAGCTACAAATACATATTCTCCTTTATTGATCAGGGGATGCTTTACACTCTTTTTCTCTTCCTTTGATTTCCATTTTTGTAATTTTTTTTTTTTTGGTACTTCATTTGTGTAACACTAAAACGTGTTACTAAAATGTAGAGATCGGACATGAAACCTGACTCTACTTTATTCATGTTAGCATGTTTCTTCATGGTAATCTTTGAAGGAATGTATAGGGTTGGCAGATGTAAGAATTGAAGCTGGCAGATGCCCTTCTCAGGAAAGAGAGAATTATTCTATCCACATATCTCCATTTCTTGCCATGGCTCAATCCTAGAATTTAAACGGGGGTGGGGGTGGGGGTGGGGGGGTGGGGGGGCGGGGCGCCATCACCACAGACTCTGGGTTACTGCAGTGGACAATCTTCTCTGGCTATGTATGTCTTTGTATTTGTCTGCAACCAAGAATCAAATCGTGCAGAGTTTGCATGCTTTGAGTCTTCTGCCAGCTCCTGGATGGAGGCTTAAATGTCTGGAGAGCTGAGATTTTCATCCCACTAATCCCAGCGTGAGGTTGCTTCTCATTCCACCTCATTTATTGTCATGAAAGGTATATTAAGAAAGTGATGTGAGGATTTATCTATTTGTTGCAACACAAGTGAAGATTGCTAGTGAATGTTAGTCTCCTTCACTGAGCATCTATACCTCAACACACTGTTGAAGTTAAGAAATGGACTAATGCGATGCTGTAGATGAGCCTCTTAATACATCCTCTTTTGGTGGAAAATTGCATTTTTGTCAAGTTGGTTGTTAAGATATGGTGCTGTTATGCACATCCCTATAAAGTTCTCCTAGCATTTTTTTAAAGCCTTGGGTTCTTCCCAAACCACCACGTGGGATCCCAAGTGATCTGTGATCTCCTTCCCATTTGAAAAGCTGGGGCTCCAGTTTCCTGTCCAGCCAGAGGCACAAGCTCTTCTGCTGACATTTGGGGGGCTTAGACAACTATGGAAGCCTAGCAATGGTTATCCCTTACTCCTCCTCTAACTCCTGGTGCACATTTTGCCACCAGCTTGCAAGACATTGGGAACTTCTTAGAACTTCAGACTCAAAGAGAGCAATTCCAGAAAGAGAAGGGTGCTGGTTACATAGACTGGTGCTTGGGAGATTTCCTCACTAGCTTCAAGGCCAGAGACTCCTCCCTGACCAGGAGCTGGGATGGGAAGAGGTCATCTTACTTGATGGCTTCACTCCACTTTGGATGCTCTTCCCCGTTGCAGCTTGGTGGACCTCTTTCATCTTCATCTTAGGTTGAGGGTAGGGAGCATGATGCATTGTAAAAAAAAAATGTGAACCTTTTTGACGAACTGAGAGTCTTCATGATCATTTGAGCAGAATGTGCCCAAACCTGTTAACTTTTGCAGAAGGAAATGAAGCTTCTGGGCTGTGCGGTTGATTTTTACAGATTAACAGAGTTGGAAGGGACCTTGTGGGTCATCTAGTCCAACCTCTTCCCCCAAACAGACCCTCCATTATTTTTGACAGATGGCAGCCCAGCCTCTTGAAAGCTTTCATTGATGAAGCTCCCACAACTTCTGAAGGTTTGATAAGGAAGATTTCCCATCCTGAATGTTTAGAAGGTTTTCAATGAGTTGCGTAGCTGCCTGAAGTCCCAGTGAAATCTGTTCAGTATCAGCTTTAGCCTGTTTGTGACACTTATTTTATTCAGCTTTAATTTATGTGACCAAAGAAGGGGGGAGGGACTTCAGATATGAATGTGTTAGTTGCGTATCTCTAGGAAAATCTTAACAGTCCTGCAACTCAAGTTAATTGTGTAGAGAAATCTCCAGTGACTTAACTTGGCTATGGTAGCACATTTGATACTTTGGATATTATGAATAGTCCTTCTTATGCAAATACTATGTATTATGGTGTTGCCTGATATAATATTTATTATATCCTATGGCTATGCAACAGACTGGATTCAGATTCAGAAGTTTTTCAGAGCGTGTGTGGTCGCAGATGTGACTGCGAGTCTTTAAAACTTGCCTCTTTGACCAGGCTGTCTGTTTTAAAAAGCTGGAGATACTGTCAATTCATCAACCCATCCTTCTACCTAACTCTTTAGTCAGACACAACTGTGCACACAGAGCAACACACCAAATATCTCCACTGGCAACATGAGGAAGGGATACGCACCCACCCACCCTGCTCCTCCCCCGAGACTTCAGCCTTGCCACCATATTGATTCCTCCGCAAAGTTAATCTTCACTTCTAATCAAGGCCATGTCCGTTCCAGTTGATGTCATTTGCATGAGGCTGTTTCCTACGTAATGGGAATGGAATCTTGCAAGGGGACAAAGTTTTAGTAATGTTAAAATGTTCAGGGGGAAAAAAAAGGACCTCTGGATGTATTTAAAGCAAGGGCAGGAGGGTGGCTACATACGTCCCTCTAAAGTTTATTTCAGCAAGAAGCTGCTTTTTTATAAATTGTTGCAAAACCATACTTTGATTTTTCACTTCCTGGTAACTTAGTATAGTGTCTAGAAAGATTGTTTCAGTGTTTCAAAGATAATCCCCCCCCCACACACACACACACTTTTCGGATTTAATACTTCTGTTGCATTAACAACAAAGAAGCCTGTGGATGTGTTTTGGGCATTGTTAGGGCTTTTCTCTCCCCTCCCCCTCCCCCCTCTCCCCCCCCCCCCATCTCTGAGCCATGCAGATTTGCAGATTTTGTCAATTGTTTTGCAGAATTTCCGTTCAGTAAATTTTGCATCTAATGGTGTTTTGTAGCATTTCTGGTTATGCAAATAGGCATTTTTGGTCTCTATGAATTCTTTTTAGGGTTAGGTCATTACCTTGCCTATTTTGGTCTTCTCCAACCAGGCATTCTTCCAGTTCTCTTGGATTCCAGTTCCCATCATCCCCTAAAGAGCTTGAAGGCTGGAATCATATAATGGCAACTCTAGAAATGTTAGGAGCTGGGAGATCATTGGAAGAAAGAGCAGGGAAAACTGCAAGCATTTAGAGAAGGTTGGAGAGGAAAGTAAGAAGGGGAATGAATGGCAGAGGAGGAGTATATGCAAGACAAGAGGAGACTCTGTCAAGCTGCGTGGGTCGAGTTTCTCTACTCATCCGCTAGATAAGTTTATAAAAAAAACCCATCAGACAATCTGTGGTTCATGCTATACAGGTAGTCTTTGACTTATGACCACAATTGAGCCCAGCATTTATGCTGCTAAGCAAGATAGTTTTGCACCATTTTACGACCTTGGTCGCTTAGTAGCACAGCTGTTAAATGAATCTGGATTTCCCCATTGACTTTGCTTGTCAGAAGATCACATGACCTTGGGTCCCTGCAACCGTCATAAATACATGCCTGTTGCCAAGCATCTGAATTTTGATCACATGCCCCTGGGGATGCTGTAATGGTTGTAAGTGTGAAAAACAGTCATAAGCCGAGGTGGCAACAGTGGTTAGAGTGCAGCACTGCAGGCTATTTCAGCTGTCTGGCTACCTGCAGTTCGGCAGTTCGAATCTCACAGGTTCAAGATTGACTCAGCCTTCCATCCTTCCAAGGTGGTTAAAATGAGGACCAAGATTGTTGGGGGGCAAAAGGCTAACTCTATAAACTGCTTAGAGAGGGCTGTAAAACACTGAAAAGCGGTATATAAATCCAAGTACCATTGCTATTGCCTTTCCTTCCTTCCTTCCTTCCTTCCTTCCTTCCTTCCTTCCTTCCTTCCTCCACTCCCATGGTGCAGTGGTTAGAATGCAGTATTGCAGGCTCACTCTGCCCACAGCCAGCAGTTCGATCCTGACCAGCTCAAGGTTTCCTCAGCCTTCCATCCTTCCGAGGTGGGTAAAATGAGGATCCAGATTGTTGGGGGGCAATAGGCTGACTCTGTAAACCACTTAGAGAGGGCTGTAAAGGCACTACAAAGTTGTATATAAGTCTAAGGGCTATTGCTATTAGTCATTTTTTTCCCAGTGCTGTTGAACTTTGAATGGTCACTAAACAAATGGCTGTAATTTAAGGACCACCTGTGCTTTAAGAATCAGACATGCCACCCTTATTAAAATCCTCTGAAATTGGGTATCGCCCTAGGCAACCTTCCTATTTAAGGAAATGTTAGAGGATTTGTTGACCGCACAACTCCAGATTGATTAGAAACCAATTGATAATTGATTAGATTACAATTTTAATCCATGTTCCGCTGCGATTTGCCTCCAGGGTAATTTCTGCTTGAGATCAAGGAAGAAATGGCACTTTTATTGGTTACATCCCTCTCAGAGTTTAGAGTTGAATGGGACTCCTTCACAGCCTAGGCTGATAAATTGGAAAGCTGTTGACCATCGCATGTCTTCAAATATTTGCTCACGGCCATCATGATCAAAGGGTTGTGGCAAACACAGAAGGATTTCCAAATTCAAGTTAAGCGAGTCTTAAAAAGGAAGTTTCTGGAGTGGGGAGGTTTACAACCCGGGAAGTTCATACTACGCTATACAAATAATTTCAGTAGTAATAAACCTCTGAAAGAATCTAAGTTTCCTTTCTCTTCTACCTTAATCATTTTTAAATCTCTTTGCTTAGCAGGCAGAAATGTAATGTTTTAGGTTTGAATTCCCCAGAAACCCAAGGATTTAAAAAAAAAAACATTTACATTTCATTTTTCGTGTGTATATAGCAGGAAAGGGTTCAGTTACTATTTAAAAAAAAAATCATAAGCCAAATTTGCTGATTAGGCTTTCCTAAGGGAAAATAAATATATGGAATAGATTTGTGGCAGTAGTCATTTTTTAAATGTTTGCACATTCCTTTGTTAACTATTGGAATAATACTATTTTCTCAAATTTCAGTGTTTCCTTAGTAGTACAGCAGGTTATCTTGGTTTGGCATAAATGTCCAAGTTAAGTATTACTGAGCTACACATTCTTGTGGGTTACATTATAATCTTTACCTTCCTTTGGAAAATATGCCCTGTTAACTGCTTATTGTGGACAGTCTGATTAAAAACTGGCTGTTTGGTGAACAAACACACAGGAGTTTCTTGTCCATGCAGACGAGCCCAAATACCCTGGTAATTGTTTGTCTATAATTAAATGGAAAATGGGATTGTGATGTACTCCAGATTCTGCAAATGCAGGATCTGCAGTCAAAATGTGACATCAAGTTTGCATATCATTTTACCCAGATATCCGTAATATCCCTTCCCAACAATCTGGCCTTACTAAGTTATTTTATTTATTTACAGTCAAAGAGCTCCATACATCATAACAGTAATGATAAATTAAAAAGCACTATAAAGCACAGTAAAAGATACGTTATACCGAAGGAAAGTTGGAGACAATAATCAGCTCCTGATGAGATTATCCACATAATCTTCTCAATGAAACTAAGCCCACTTATTTTTCTAATAATGTTACTTAATGATAGGATAACAGATTAACAGAGTTGAAAGGGACCTTGTAGGCCATCTAGTCCAACCCCCTGCCTAGGCAGGAAACCCTACACATTTTTGACAGATGGCAGTCCAGTGTCTTCTTGAAAGCTTCAAATGATGAAGCTCCCACAACTTCCGAAGGCAACTTCTGTTCCAAGGGTTGATTGCTCTCAGTGTCAGAAAATTTCTCCTTATTTCCAGGTTGAATCTCTCCTTGTTCAGTTTCCATCCCTTATTCCTTGTCTGCCCTTCAGGTGCCTTTGAAAATAGCTGGACCCCCTCCTCTCCGTGGCAGCCCCTCAAATATTGGAAGACTACTATTATGTCCCACCTAATCCTTGTCTTCACTAGACTAGCCATGCCAGTTAAACTCAGTTCTAAAAGCTTTGTAGTGGTCTTGGAAATCCCTAAATATCAGGAATATTTTAATCTGGTGCTAGATGCCAGTCTAAGAGATCCTGCTAAAACTAACTTTGAAGTGTCAAGGAAAACTAGGTAAGCTCGAGTATATAACCTCAAAAATCTTATTTCCTCTCTTATTTTGGCCACTCCTGTCTTTGGCTGTGGATTTAATCTAGCTAAATGTGTTACAGGCTGCCTGTGACTCTTGTAAGCAAGGAAGGGAGATTTTTGAGCAAAGCCAGCAGATGGCCCGGTGATAAAGGAGGAAGTTGGACAGACAGCTCTTGAGTCATTTCACTCACGGATGCTTCCCAGTTCAGAAGAGTTGGCTGTCAGGCAATTTTGACCAACTTTGATTCGTCTGCTGTTGTGTTGTATATTCAGCATTGTGTCAGCATTGTTACCCTGAGAAATCCTCCTTTCTCCGAAAATGCCTAGCACCTACTTCAAACCAAGCACAGAAATAAATATACAGCCTTGTTTAGAATAACAGAGTTGGAAGGGACCTTGGAGGTCTTTTGGTCCAACCCCCTGCTTAGGGGGTTTTGCTTCAGGCAAAAAGTTCAGAAAAGTTTTTTCTGCTATTATGATGAGAACAACAGGCTTTTATCTCTCAGAATTGCCCTGTTACTAAGGCCCTTTAAAGCTCAACTTCTACTCTTGTTGAACCTGGTCAGTGGCTCTATATTTTGTGACTAGGCCAGTGGAACAAAGCTTGTCTATTTGAGAGGATGAGATTTTTAATATATATATATATTAAATATATATATTTAAATATATATTAATTAAATTAAATTAAATTAATTAAATTAAATTAAATTAAATATATATATATATAAATAATATATATATATATATATGTATGTATGTATATGTATATGTATATGTATATGTATATGTATATGTATATGTATATGTATATATATGTATATATATCATCCTCTCAAATATAAGCCCTCATCAGTTAGCCACACCCTCATCTCATGTATCCTCCCTGTAAAGGTACAGTATTTGTTTTCTTTCCTTTTCATGAACTAGGGCTGCATAAAAATCTTGGTTTACGTAGGAAGAACCTGGCTAAAGAGAAATACACATACAGCCTACAAAAGGGAAATAAAACAAATACTGTACCTTTACAGAGAGGATACATGAGATGAGGATATGTATATGTATATGTATATGTATATGTATATGTATATGTATATGTATATGTATATGTATATGTATATGTATATGTATATGTAGGTCTTTGGTTATTTGGGTCTTCTCCCGCGTAAAATTGGAAGTGTCTTGGTGACGTTTCGACGAAGTCTCATTCGTCATCTTCAGGCTGGTGTTCTCGGCTTCATGCGTCAGCCTGAAGATGACGAATGAGACTTTGTCAAAACGTCACCAAGACACTTCCAATTTTACGTGGGAGAAGACCCGAATAACCAAAGACCTACATACGAACACCCGCGAAAACCTCAGAAAACAGATATATATGTTTTCTGGTAGCACGAAGCCGAGAACACCAGCCTGAAGATGACGAATGAGACTTTGTCAAAACGTCGCCAAGATACTTCCAATTCTACGCGGGAGAAGACCCGAATAACCAAAGACCTATCTATCTATCTATCTATCTATCTATCTATCTATCTATCTATCTATCTATCTATCTATCTATCCATCCATCCATCCATCCATCCATCCATCCATCCATCCATCCATCCATCCATCTATCTATCTATCTATTTTATGGATTTGGAGGTCATGGATTTCCCCCCCAAGTACAGGCTGCCCTCAAGTTACAACAGTTTTTTAAGTGACTGTTTGAAGTTACAGCTACATTAAAAAAAATGTGATTTATGACCATTTTTCACACTTACAACTGTTGCAGCCTCCCCGTGGTCATGTGATCAAAATTTGGAGGCAATATCTCAGGGTCATGTGATCCTATTGTGTGACCTTCTGACCTTCTGAAAGTCAATGGCGAATTCGTTTAACTGTGAAACTCACTTAACAACTGCAGTGATTCACTTAAGATAGTAAAGATAGTAAAATGGGGCAAAACTCACAGAACAACTGTCTCCCTTGGCAACAGAAATTTTGGGCTCAATTGTGGCCATAAGTCAAGGACTTAACTGTATCTTTTGGTGCTGTAAGTCCCAACATTCTCACTTAACAGAGGAATTGTAGAAACCTGCTCTAAAGTAATAACCTAATAAGGGTTTGTTTCACCATCAATCTTTATTATTACTAATCATGATGCCATTTGCAATGCTTTCAACATCCAACCAAAATTACCATGAAACACTTAAAATTGTAGTGAAGCTTCTAGTAAATCAGCAGAGTTTCAACAGATGCTGAACCAAAATGTTTACTTGGTGTATTTTAAAACATTTGTGCTCAGAGCCAAAATTATAGGTGACAAATGTTTTGGTCCAGTCCAGTGGTGAAATTCAATTTTTTTTTTACTACTGGTTCTGTGGGTGTGGCTTGGTGGGTGTGTCAGGGAAAGGATACTGCAAAATCCCCATTCCCTCCCCACTCCTGGGGGAAGGATATTGCAAAATCCCCATTCCCTCCCCACTCTGGGGCAAACTGCTTAAAATTTCCGCTACCGGTTCTCCAGAACCTGTCAGAACCTGCTGGATTTCACCCCTGGTCCAGTCCTTTTGGTGGTGAATTTGGGTTTCCCTGTAGACCAAGAAGGTTTTTGCCAATTTAAGCCCTACTGTTTAGTTTTCTTTCATAGGCCTAAGCAAATATTGTTGTCCAAATGAGTTTTAATTGATGAGCGATGATAACAATCCAGACACTATCCATTCACTACCATTTAATGTGTATACTAGAAAATATCTGTGTAGCTGTTTGCAGAAAGATGTCATCACACCCAAGGTTGTTTGTTCGTTTGGTTGGTTGATTAAATTTAGTGCCACCCATCTCACTGTTGAGTGAGTGAATTACAATAGAAGATTTGTTGATAAATAGCAGTTGGAGACAAGGAGTACTGTGATAAACAGGATAAAACTGGCTCATTTGGTTGCTTTATTTTCTGGGGGGGGGAGTGTATTTCTATTGGCTTTATTTTCAGGCCAAAAGAAAATGAAAGCCGTCTCTTAGCTCAATATCATGCAGGATGGTCCTTACCTTTCCTTGAGGGGCAGGGAACCTGTGCAGAACCCACTGAGTCAGAGGAAGGGGCTCTCTGCCAAGAAAGAGCCATTCATTGTGCAAAGGCTCCACATCTGCTTTGGAAGCCCTCACTGCTGGTCTCGATTGCACAGTTATTTTAGGAGCTTGTTCTATAGGTCCAAGTAATCAAGGACAGTTTTCGAGGCTGTCCTGCAAGTTTTGTGCTCTCTGAAGCATCCCTCAATTGTTTGGCCCTGCCCTGTTGAGAATGGGACATTTCCACGTAGGAAAAAATAAAATCTCTGGTTAAATCAAGCATGAATTTAGCCTATTGTGCATTGGAGCATTTTATGATAATAGCAAAAATGTCCATTGCTCTGAGAGATGTTTCAAAGATACTGGGCCCCTGGTTTATACATTAAAGAGATTTTCATGTCTGGTGAAGAATAAACAAAATGCTTTGGTACAGAATTCAGTAGCTACTTGAAATCTATAATGCAGTTTTTTTTTTACTTTAAAAAAGATTTAATAGATAAGTTACTGTATATGAAATGTCCTATTCATTTATTTGGAATAACTAGTGGGTAATGTTCTCCTTCTCTGCAAGAATGTATAACTGGAGTTTTACAATAGTCATTCCTGCATACATGACCAAAGGAATTGTACCATGAAAGTTTATTTTTGATTGTGTCTCATCGTCTATCCCAGAGGTCTTCAAACTTGGCAGCTTTAAGACTTGTGGACCTCAACTCCCAGAATTCTCTAGCCAGCTATAATTCTGGGAGTTGAAGTCTATCCCTTAATTAAAAGCCACATTCATTTTGTGACTTCTTTTTCTCATATTGCCCTAACCTTCACTCACTTGGGAGGTCTCCAACCTTGACAAATTGTTGCTTTCCAACTCTTCTCCAAATGTGTTGTGTGTCAATCCCAGCATGGGAAGTGCAGTCTAACACTTCTGAGGACCTCAGTTTAGAAAAGTGGTGCCAGGCAGAGTTTATTTCTCAGTCACTCCTAATTTTGCAGTTGTAGACACAGTTCGTTAACTGGCTTCCAATGGTGGGTAAGCAGAAATTCGAAGCATCTCCCCCACTATAATAATTTTTTATGAATGAATGAATGAATACATAAGTAAAATTTTGGCCAACTTGTCCATGGTTTTGTAGACACAATAACTTACCACCAGAGGGATTGATTATCCAAAAAATATTTGAATGTGCCGAAATGAATAAACTAACTTTAGAATTAAAAGAAAAAGAGGATTTGGAATACTATGCAGTTTGGGAAAATTGGTATAGGTGGGTAGACAACAGAAACAAAAATAGGTAATATTTATAAGGAAGCTGAGGATGTATATAATGTAGATTTTATGTGAATTGTTAATCTAAAGTTTATAAAAATGACACTATTTGTTTGAATATGTATTAGAGTTTTGGAAAAGAAAAACTACAATAAAAATTATGTAAAAAAATGAATGAATGAATGAATACATACATACTTACATACATACGTAAAATTTTGGCCAACTGGTCCATGGTTTTGTAGACACAATTGATTATGCTATATCTTGTAGTCTTGGGAAGAAACATTATTGATGAGTCTTCCCACGTTATTGGAACTTTGTAAGGATGATCAGCTTGGAAACTTGGTCTTAATGGCTTGTTGAGTTGTTCTGTGGAAACTGGTGGTTTGCTTTTTAGCTGAAATATTTGTTGTATAGTTTTTATTCTGTGTTCAATACTGTCGGGGTTGTTGCAGTATAAAAGGAGGCCTAAGGATAAATAAGAACCCATTCTAAAGGTTTTTCATATGAATTGGCTTGATCTCCACCTATTGTTTTCTAAAAGTAGAGCTTTTATTGAAATTCAACAGTTTTCCAAAGTTCGGACCATTCCAATGTGTTTTAAAGTACTTGTTTTGTGAGAAAATACATAGTTGTGCAAATGCACGCTTGTAAGGGAACTGTTCTATGAAAATGGATTTAAGCATGTAGAGAGTGTTAGTTCACCTCCATTTTGGGGCCCTCCTTGACTTTTGTAATGAAATGGGATATTAAACAAGGCCTTGTGGATTTTATTTCTCCTGTCTTGCATTGTTTCATCTTTGGATGACTTCAGTATCTCCCAACTTTTTGAATTAAAATGCACTTGCATAATAACTAATGGTGTTGAAAGTTTTAACTGGCATTTACAACCTGTTCTCATCCCTCCCATTCTTTGCTGATCGCATCTGATAAATACTACCACTGAGGTTGTTTCTAGAGCTCGATTACCCCTTTTTGACGTATGAGAAACGGGTCCCAAGAGCAGATCCTGGAAACGTGCCTTGTAACAGCTGCAGATGTCAGCTAGAACATTTCAAGTTTATAAATCTCAGGTCTGGAATTTGGCTGCTAAATACTGCTGAATCACTAACGGTGCCCTGGTATGAGACTGGTTCAGAGCAGAGGATGGTGCTCCATTGTCCTGGGCAGGGGGTCTTGTGCCTCTTTGACAGCTGCTTGTGTTTGCACGAAGTGTGTGCAAAAAACAAGGTGTGTTTAATTTTAGCCTTGGATGTGTTCCATTAGAATAAGAAAATATTCAATGTGCCCGTCTGGCGTTTATGCAATGCAACGCTTCCAGGGTTCTGAACTCAACGTAAAACTGGAACAATGGTGTTTTGAGGTCAACTTGCTTTCAGCCCTGGGCCACAAAGAGGGTGGAGAGAGAGAGAGAGAGAGCTTATGCTATCTGTCATCTGAATTGCAGATGTCTTTTTTAAAATTTATTTTCTTTTTTGAAAACAAAGTGTATCCAAGAAATAATGAGAATAGAAGTCTGGCATCATCCTTAGCTCAATCTATGTAAGTGTCTGCGCAAACAGTGAAATATCTTCTCAACGTCTTTAAGTAAACTTTCTGGGTTATTCAGCCAACACTTGGAGGACAGAATGAGTGGCTAACCCATCTTTCCAATTGCGCTTTCTGAATATTTTGATTTTTTTTTTTTAAAAAAGGGGAATATCTTCTTGGCCACTTATTTCTGGATGCCTCAAAAACTGCAGTCAGAGGACACATGATGTTTCATTCAAAGTCAAAGCATTTTGCACTGCCTGATCACATGAATCAAGTATCTGGTATTCCTTCCTGAGTCTTTTTTGTATGGCTCAGTTCCTTGTTCCCTTCCCTAGTTTTGATAACTCTAAAATCTGCCTAACTAAGATCATGGCTCACGGCCCTCTCAATTCCTGGCAAATAGATGGGGAAGAAATGGAAGTAGTGACAGATTTTATTTTCCTGGGCTCTAAGATCACTGCACATGGGGACTACAGCCAAGAAATTAAAAGGCACTTGCTCCTGGGGAGGAAAGCTATGGCAAATCTAGACAGTATACTAAAAAGCAGAGACATCTCCCTGCCAACAAAAGTCAAGGCTATGGTGTTCCCAGTTGCAACGTATGGCTGTGAAAGTTGGACCATAAGAAAGTCTGAGCATCAAAGAATTGAGCTAGGGTGCTGGAGAAGACTCCTGCAAGGTGATCAAACCTGTCAATTGTAGAGGAGATCAACCCTGACTGCTCTTTAGAAGGCCAGATCCTGAAGATGAAACTCAAATACTTTGGCCACCTAATGAGAAGGAAGGACTCCCTGGAGAAGAACCTAATGCTGGGAACGATTGAGGGCAAAAGAAGAAGGGGACGACAGAGAATGAGGTGGCTGGATGGAGTCACTGAAGAAGTCGGTGTGAGCTTAAATGGTCTCCGGGGGATGGTAGAGGACAGAAGGCCTGGAGGAACGTTGTCCATGGGGTTGCGATGGGTCGGACCTGACTTCGCAACTAACAACAACAGAATCCACCAGGATGGCTGAATCAAACAAGGGAGGTTTGTATTATTAGGGAACTGTTCGCCAACTGTGGCTGATGCTTTGGCACTGTGATGAAATGTCTAACAGAACATGAGGCATGGAGGAAGGAGAAGGACTATTCCAGGAGGGAGCTTAACATCTCAGTATCCAGGGAAGAGCGGAAAACCTGAAAAAGACTGGGTCACTTTGCGAGGCATTAGTTGATCTGGAGAACTGCTTTGACGTGATTTCAAGATTCTGTAACATTATCCTGCTAGCAATAAATATCTTTCAGGAAATTCTTGTTCCTGAGTGTGTAGGTCTGTAGCACTTAATATGCAGTCTGGGATTTGTAGGAGTATTGCTATGTCTCAGCATCTTGCTAAGATATGATGTGGCTTAATGATTTTGAGGTTGACTCAGAAGTTAGGTAACCATGGTTGCACGGTCTTAATAAAACAAGGCCTTAGCACACTCCACACATCAGGCATTATATTTGTATCAGATGCAGCTACAGATGCATTAGTTGGGCAAGAAAAAATGTCTCCCATAGGAGGCACCAGGAATTAAGGTCCATCCAAGGGACTTCTTAATTAAGCTGCTACGATAACATCAGCTGATAGCTTAGTTGACTGTAAGATCTAGTTAGTCCTTAGATGGGAGAACATCAGGAAATTGAGGGGTACAGTTTGACTGGGAAGTGGAAACAATATCATGGAAGATTGGTAGCTGGTGACAAACTATTTCTACATCCCCCCCCCCCAAGAAAAACTACATGGAGGTGTAGTACTGTAAAGTACTGTAAGTGTACATGTAAGTCATCCAACTCAGTTCAAGGGAGTCTCTTAATTAAGAGAGAACATGGAGTCATACTAGCGAGAACTCAGGAGTTGGGGTTGGCAGAATAGCCTCTGAGGACACCACTGTGTATTCTGGTACTGTGCCCTTGGCACCTGTCAAGGCCTTCTACTCTTATTATTATTAGTCAAAACATACGTTTGGCCACCTTTATTCACTTATGTCTGCTTTCTTTGGGAACTGGAACATGTCTTATTTTTTTGCCCGTGAGACAATGGGAAATTCTTCTAAAAGTCAAGGAAGAAGATAGACAGATAAGACTGTTTTTCAGTTGCTCCCTGGATGTGGTCTCTCATTCTCAAAGGCAAAATATGTGGTCCAAAGAAATCCATCAGGGTAGCGAGGGCCATGTGTGCTTCTAAAAAATGTGCATCACACAACCAGATGTCCCTCCCCTGTTAACCATTTTGTGTTGGCATCTTTGACCTATTCTCAAGACGCCCAAATGTCCTCTGCAACTCGCCCCCCTCCAACATGAATGACTGCAATGTAAAGTGGGCCAAAGTGTTAACCATGACTTTTTCTAGAAGGAGGTGGGACTTCTGCACCAGAGGATAATAGGTGCTTTCATGATATGCAATCAAAAGAATCAGTTGCCATCACTTAGAAGACATTCTTGGCTTTGTAGCTGATCTGATGGTGCTTCACGATAATAAGGAATTAGTTGGCTGAAGCCCCAGATTTCTGGGGTCTGAGGTCTGGGGGTTGTTTTGTCAGCTTTGGGTGATTTTGAAAACAAGCCAACTTCACAGGACAGGAGGTCAACAGAGTTGGTCTTGAGTAGGATGTATCTGAGCAGTCTTCTGCTGGAGTCTTCTTGCTACTGGCAGAAATAATAATAAATGGCTATTTAAAGAGGAGGAGTAGGGAAGACAAGTTTGACTGTTCAATGTACTGTACAGGGCAGTGTTCTTAAGATACTAATAGGCTTCAATTCCCAGAATTTCCCATGCTGGCTTTGAAATTCTGGGAATTGAAATCCATCAGTACACAAGAACTGAAACTTGTTCAGGGATGGTGCTTTGAAGTATATTTTAATTTCACTTTGATGCTAAGGAGGAAATAGCATTAAAGTAGCATCACTATGAGTGATTTTAGTTATTCTACAATAGTGGCCAAAATTGTGGAAACCTTTTGGGAAAAGTGTATTTTCTAAAACTAGCTGATAACACCACTTTTTTTTTTTTTGGAGTAGTAGTACCATAAAATTATATATCAATGGAAAGACAATTTAATCAAGAATGTAATGCAATAACTTTTATGAAGGATTTGCTATTAGAATAGCAGTCACAGTATAAAGAAGAAAAGTGAAAAAATGAGATATACAAAAATGATCACCATGTCAGTTAATACTTAGTTGGGTAACCTTTAGCATGAATGACGGCCTTACAATGTCTTCCCATGGAGTGAACCAAGTCTTTGAATTCTGCATCTGTTATCATGTGAAACCAAGATTGAATGATGCCTTCTATTAACTGGGGTTTATTGCTGGGTCCCTTCTGACTAACAACTTTCTTTAGTTGGCTCTGTAGATTTTCAATTGGATTAAGGTCTGGGCTGTTCCCAGGCCATTCCAGCAGTGGAATAGGATTATCTTGAAACTCATAACAACAACAACAACAACAACAAAGTGGTATTATTAGCCATCAAACCTCAAAAATACACATTTCCCAAAAGGTTTCCACAATTTTGGCCACTACTGTAATTTTATTTTAAGTCGTCGAGAGCTGTAATATCAGCAGGCTTGCTTGCCACTAGTGGTCGCTAGAGATCCTCCTTTCTCTAAGGTTGATGGCTTCATCAGAGCTTTGCAGTTCCTTATCCACCGAGTTCTCCAGGTACAATTTGCAAAACAGCTTTGGCCTTTCCAGATGGTCCCACATCTGTAGAAAACTCCTAAAAATGCCTCTGTTTTAAAAAGTCGAAGGAAGGTTACACAATACATCTTAACTTGTAGTTTAGGGGAAAGAGTTCTTCCCAGGCAGTTTTGTGTCTCATAAGGCCAAATGAGTCACTTTAGGTGACACAGCCAGAAAAAGAATAAAAAACAGAAATCAAGTGTAGAATCCTTAGGATAATTTGGATTTGAAGGCTGAAGAGCAAATTCGGATTATTCCACAGGCATTTAAGGAAGGTTTTCACTGTGTTCTTACATGGCCATTTTATTTACTATTAAATGTGCACTGCTGATTTTGCTACAATAAACACATATTCTAGTTTTCTAGAGTTTTTTTTCCCATTTCCCTTTAAGTCAGTGAGGAAAAAAAACACACATTTAAATCAAATATCTAGAAAAGTAATCCGGATGCACCACATTTTTTGCTTTATTTTATCTTTAGTCCAAGAATTTCTGAGCTAACAAGAATTCCATACCACTAACCTCTTCTACTGCTGTGCTGGAGTCAGATAGTTTGCCTCTTCTGACTCTTCATCAGCCACAAGATGTATCTTGTGTGTCTTCTAGAATGAGAGAAAAACAAACACAAATCCCAATCTATTTCCTCTTTTCTCCTTGTGCTGTAAAAATAGAAAGGAGATGGGATTGAACAGTAAAACGAAGTGTTTTTATATTAAAATGGCAATAGGTCTGGGAAACGCGGAAGCAGGCTTCAGGTGAAGACGGACCTTGACAGGTGAACAGTAATAGGTAGAATGAATTTCCTGTTGCAGATTTTGTGCTTTCTGTGGGGATTTATCTTCTCTAGGGATTTATTCAAGTGGTGAAATCCAAATTTTATTACTACTGGTTTTGTGGGCGTGGCTTGGTGGACGTGGCAGGGGAAGGATACTGCAAAATCTCCATTCCCACCCCACTCTGGAGCCAGCCAGAGGTGGTATTTGCCGGTTCTCCGAACTACTCAAAATTTCCGCTACTGATTCTCTAGAACCTGCTAGAACTTGTTGGATTTCACCCCTGAATTATTCCCATGAAACACTCCCAATATTTTATATAACAGTTTTTCCCTTCAGTCTCGCTATCTAAAATACATATGGCACATAAGGAAAAAGAGTTTCCCTAAATTACAAGAAGAAAAACAAGGAAACTCTGGCACTGGGTCTTAAAGTTACATAAGTCTTAGAATGACCAGAGGTTACCCAGCTGTGAAACAACCAAAGGCTTTTTGATTAATGTGTGTACAGAATAAACGGATACAAGCACGATTTGAAACAGGAGAAAGACCAAAAGCTGGTGAAGGATTCTTTCTTTTCTCTTGCCCTCTTCTTTGGGGTATAGATTGATAATTGGGAGACAAAGAAAACTTGATGAAATTGGTTGTACCAGAAATGAAGATAACTCTGCCCTCCCTTTAACTACAATGTAATGTCTTATCTGGTTAATCCTTTCTTCAAAAACAAAAATGACAATTAACCAGAACAAAATGGTACCATGGGTAGTTCTGATCAGAGGGTTAATTGGTTAAAGGTAAAGGTCCCCCTCGCACATATGTCCTAGTCATTCCTGACTCTAGGGAATGGTGCTCATCTCTGTTTCCAGTGCTGTCCGAAGATGTCTCTGTGGTCATTTGGCCAGCATGACTAAACACCGAAGCTGCACAGGACACTGTTGCCTTCTCACCAAAGGTGGTCCCTATTTTTCTATTTGCATTTTTTACGTGCTTTTGAACTGCTAGGTTGGCAGAATCTGGGACAAGTAACAGGAGGTCACCCCGTTACGCAGCACTAGGGATTCGAACCGCTGAACTGCCGACCTTTCGATCGACAAACTCAGCGTCTTAGCCACTGAGCCACTGAGTCCTTAATTGGTTACATCAAACCTGGGCTTTTCTTGTTATGTAGGTAAAATAAATTGAATGACAGTTTTGAGACGGCTGGGTTAATTATCCTATGCCAAAGTGTCAAGGGTGTTTGCTTACTAAATAATGGAAGGAAAATAGAATTCATATGCTCATTTGCGTAAAGGTCGCATAAATTATGCCTCATGAGATACTATTTTCTCTACCCCATAGAAAGAAGAGTTAATAGGCCGGCATAATCTCCAAGTATGCTTTAGGATTAACCTTGAACATCTTCAGATAACTTTAATCTGGGGCAAGATGAGGCTTCAGGTGTGTATCAGCAGGTAGATATTAGGAGGTCTTTCCACTGTGTATACCATTGTGAAATCTCTTAAGATGTATCTTTAATCAGAATACAGTTGCCTTCTTGTGTCGTTGTTCAAGGTACTGGAACTTGCTGTCAAGAATTTTGAAAGGTTGAACAACTTTAGTCTGAGATATACAGCTCCTCTTTGGTGTCCGAGTGTGTAGGATGTATCATCTTGACCAGGTCTACAGGGTATGGTTAAATGAAAGTCCAGATGGGACCATATTAGTGTGATCAAAACTCTGCCTGCTTTTATAAGTATCATGATGGTTTAATCACACCATCTCTGCTGCCATTTTAACCTTACCCTCCTGACATCCTTGGTTGTGATTCAGGGATGAAATCCAGCAGGTTCTGACAGGTTCTGGAGAACTGGTAGTGGAAATTTTGAGTAGTTTGGAGAACTGGTAGCGGAAATTTAGAGTAGTTCGGAGAACTGGCAAATGCCACCTCTGGCTGGCCCCACAGTTGGGTGGGAATGGAGATTTTGCAGTATCCTTCCTCTGCCATGCCCACTAAGCTACACCCACAGAACTGGTAGTAAAAAAATTTGGATTTCACCACTGATGTGACTGCTAGAAAAGTGAGCCTTATTGCTCAAAACACCAGGATTCCTGAGGTGGGACATCAGAAGACGGTGTTGAGACTTCAACCCTCAACTTGAATGAAAATAAAACAAAACCCTGAGAGGTTTGCTTTCACCCGAGAAAGGGTTCCAGCAATTGAAATAATAGTAATTTTATTTAAAGAGGCTCCTGATAACAACCAAATAATAACCTAGAGTGATTGAGAGGACAAGCAGCTAGTCTAGCCAAGAGAACATCACTTACAGTTGATTTATATTGTATTCCTAATCCAGTTTGATTTTAGCCAATATTTACAGAGCCAAAGCTGTGTGTCTTCTATACAATTATCTCCAAGGGAAAAGGTCAATACAGTATCCAAGTGGAAACATTAGTTTATCAACAGCAAGTTTGTTACATGACTCATTATAAAGAAATGCAAACTTACAATAAACTGTACAATAAACTTACTAAGTTGGACGATAAAGTTTATTTTTACTTTTGTTCCTGAGCATGACCATCAATGCTGGTCCTATTTGTAGTCTCCCCCATTTTTCTAAGTCACATTACTAAATAAACTGAAAAGTCCAAAATTGAGAGAAAATTTAGGACAGGACTCCTTGTGGTCCACCAGCAGCCTGCGGAGCTCGCAGCAGAGTCAGACAGCAATGAGGCTGAGGAAGAACATGGGCCAGTCCTGGAGGCTGGGGAAGGCCCGGATGAGGGCTCTGCGTCAGAGGCAGAGATGGAGGGCCATTGGAGAGTGAGGTGTGGACTCCAGAGCCTCCAGAGCCTGATAGGAGTGAGGCAGATGAACAGGAGGAGCCTGTTCCTAGTGCACGCATGAGAAGAGCTGCCAGAAGGCAAGAGCAGCTCAAGCAAAGAGGACAACTCTGGAGTAGAGCCAAGAGATGATTGACTCCTCCCATAAGACTTAAAACCGACTAGCAATGGCATTTGAGCTTTGCCGGAAAACAATGTTGGTAGCTTTGTTGTCTTCTTTGTCTACATATTGTGGCCCGTCAGCAGTCTGTGCAGCTGGTAGCTGATTCTGACAGCGAGGAGGCTGGTGTGATGCGCCAGCAGCCTGTGCAGCTGACACTTGAGTCAGACAATGAGGAAGCTGGAGAAGATGTGGTGCCAGACGCGGGGATTCAGCCAGGGCCTTCAGAATCTCCAGAAGCTCTCATAAGTGAAGAGGAAGAAGAGGAGAGAAGTGCAGAGCTGCCAAAAGGCAGGAGTGGCTCCTCAGGAGGAGGTCTCCTCGAGAGTAAGGCTTGAGGCTAATTGGCCACTTCAGTAGCCTATTTAAGGAAAGATGAAGACTGAGGCAATTTGCAGGAAACAACTTCGTTCATATTCCTTTGCGTCTTGATTCCAGAAACGTCTGATCGGTTCTTGCTTCTTTCTTGTCAGTTTTCCTGCAAATTGCTTCTGGGCATTCTGCCAACCACGGTTATCTGAAATACTGTGCTTCAGAATTGAGTTATTATTATTTGGATTCTTGTCTGCTGTTAATGAAGTTAAATTAACAGCCCTTTTATTCAGAAAAGACTGATTTAAACTGTACTTGTGTTTGAACAACTACTAAGAAAACTCATTAGTAGTCCTTAATTAGTAAACTAAAATTTGTATGGACTTTGTGCGTGCTGCGTTCTTCGGGGTCCATAGCCGGAGCAGAACAGTACGTCTTGTATTAATTTTTGTATCTGTGACTTCTGAACGTTTGCAAAGGAAGGCCTTTGGCAGTTTGCCTAAGTGGACAAGGTTTGCGGTAGGACTGAGGAATTTATGTTGGGAGGAATTTGCTTTAATTTAGTTGAATGACGCTGGGAATGAAGTAATTCTCAGCTGTTCGAATAAAGTTTGTTTGTTTTTTCACTGACTGATTTTCCTACCATTTACTTGGGCCTGGGTCACAACAAGGGTTAACTATGGTAACTATGCCAGGAAGAATTGGGATGCAGTGGCCCAATGGCTAAGACGCTGAGCTTTTTGATTGAAAGGTCGGCAGTTCAGCGGTTCAAGTCCCTAGTGCCGCTTAAGAGGGTGAGCTTCCGTTACTTGTCCCAGCTTCTGCCAACCTAGCAGTTCGAAAGCACGTAAAAAAATGCAAGTAGAGACCATCTTTGGTGGGAAGGTAACAGCGTTCCGTGTGCCTTTGGTGTTGAGTCATGCTGGCCACATGACCATGGAAACGTCTTCGGACAGCGCTGGTGCTTCGGCTTTGAAACAGAGATGAGCACTGACCCCTAGAGTCGGGAACGACTAGCACATATGTGCAAGGGAACCTTTACCTTTACCTATGCCAGCAAGGACCTACTTCACTTCAGAGAGTGCTCCATCTCTTATTGTTTCTTAAGGAATGCCCAGGTGATGCCCAGGTACCCAACAGCAACTCATAGCTGATCTGTTAAGGAATAAACGAGATGGAAGTTAGAAGCCTTAAAAGCAGTTGGAAGGACATTTTTTTGCTAAGTAAAAGGGCTGTTTTTACTTAACTGTTTTTTGAAAGAATTCACACTGGCGGCAAACGTGTAGTAATATCCAGGATTGGGGCGGGGGCGGGGGTGTTTGGTGTTTTTGTTTTTTTAAAAAAAGCAGGGCTGCCTTTTCCTGTAAGGGCCCTAACATTCCTTCCAAATTAGTACAATTCCTGCGTTTCTGTGAAAAGAATAGGCCATTTGGCAAGACTTTGCCTTGACTTTGCTTTGAGCAGAGCCTTCAAATACTTGGGGAATATTTGGCTAGAGGATATTAAACGGGAAATGCATCTGTGGGTCTCCGTGTCTGAGATGACAAGATCTCGACAGCCTTCTTGAAAAGAGGATGGGTGATAAAAGTTTTGTTCAAGGGATTGTGTAGCTCAGACGTCTTCAAACTTGGCAGCTTTAAGACTTGTGGACTTCAACTCCCAGAATTCTCCAGCCAGCAATGCTCCACAAGTCCACAAGTCTTAAAGCTGCCAAGTTTGAAGACCTCTGGTGTAGTTTGTTAGTAGGAATAACATCTTGGTTATCCCAAAGGTGTTTTTTCCAAGAGGCAACTGGACTTTCTTTGTTCTTCCTTGAAGGCAGTTCCCTTCTCAGTTCTGAAAAAGCTTCTTGGATGAGAAGCAAAAGGTCTTCAAGGAAAAACAAAGAAAGCCCAGTTGCCTCTTGAAAAAGCACCTGTGGGACAATTATGACGTGGATGGTTGAGAATCTCCATAGACAAATAACTTAGTTAGCAAACTATTTATTTATCAATTATTATTTGTCAAATACGTATAAGATAACAGATATAAGTATAAACATGATTATGAATGCAGGAAAGGGATACAAATAAATGGGAACAGTAGGACAAGGACAGTAGGCACGCTGGTGCACTTATGCACACCCCTAACAGACCTCTTAGGAATGGGGTGAGGTCAACAGTAGCCAGTTTAAGGTTAAAGTTTTGGGGGGTTGGGGAAGAAACCCCAGAGTCAGGCAGTGCATTCCAACAGTAACTGTTACTGAAGTCGTATTTTCTGCAATCGAGTTTGGAGCGATTTACCTTGAGTTTGTATCTATTGTGTACTCATGTATTATTGCAGTTGAGGCTAAAGTAGTCATTGACAGGTAGGGCATTGTAGCAGATAATTTTGTGTACTAAGTTTAGGTCAGACCGAAGGCAGCATAGTTCTAAGTGTCTAAACCCAAAGTTTCAAGTCTGCTGGCATAAGATATTCTGTTGTGAGAAGAGGAGTGGAGGACTCCTCTCGTGAAATATTCCTGGACTCATTCAATTGTATTAATGTCCGATATGCAGTGCAGGTTCCAGACAGATGAGCTGTATTCGAGAATTGATTTCGCAAAGGTTTTGTATGCCTTAGTTTGCAGTACAATATTATTGGAGAAGAAGCTTCGCAATATTAGGTGAACAACTCTTAAAGCCTTTTATTCTTGTTAAAAACAGAAAGATGTATTTTTTTAAAAAAACAGAACATATAGACCACTTCCAATGAGGTCTATGGAAGCTTCCATCCTTTACCACAGTCCTCCAGTACTCCTTCAGTATAGAATCACCTCTATCTGGGCATGTCAGGTGATCTCTTCCTACTGCTTGACATGTCAGCTGTGAACCTGGTCCTTTAATAACTTCTCCACAATCATTTTGTTCATGGACAATGAGTCTTGAAGGATCTGTCGTCTTATCTGCTGAAGCCCCAAGGTTGCCTCCGAAAGTTAATTCAATGGGCAAGGATCTTGGCGAAGGACCCACTGATGCCTTTCAAGATTAACCCATGTATTTGAGCCTAGGATCGACCTGATCTTTCTGATCCGCTGATACAATCGGTGTAAGTACAAATTTGTGAAGTACAGATCGCTTCACATTTCATCCAGTTGGAGAACAAAAAAAAAAAAAAAATCTTGATGGCCAATGAACCAGCCATGATTTTATGCCTTTTTAATTTGTTTGACTAGATTTGTAGTAAGTTAATCATTTGCTGCTCAGCATTTTCATGCTTGCTTGGAACTGAAATGTTCTTTGCCTTTAGCTGTGAGGGGGAAAAATAAGCTCTTAGTATTCCACCTACTACTGGTTTCAGTTTTGGGAAATACTGCAGAATATTATCTCATCTCAGGCTACTGTGCATCAGACTGATTTACACATTTGCTTTGCGGAAAACAAATATTTGATGAATTTGAAAGAGTCTTTTATGAATTTCGATATTATGGAAGGTCAAGAGAAAAATGTAAGTTTATAAAATTCATCTCGGTAGGGAGCAGAAGCTTGTATATGGATCTTTTATGCAAAAAGGAAGCATTGTATTGGGTTTCCTAATTTTAATGCAAAATCATCATTTCTTGGCTCTATGGTCATGAATATATCTTTGAGCTGTGTCCATTTTTTTAATGCTAATTTAAAAAGTTTTAATTTCATGGTTTGTTTAAATGACTTTTACCCACCCTTGCAGAATGAAAGCTAGAAAATGAAATGCTTTGAGTATATGAAAGTACTGAGAACAAATGTTGCAGTAATTGTGCTATGTCGAGGTGAATAATTAAAACATTTTGATCCGTAAGTCTTCTTAAATTTAATGCCAGGGTGATACTTGTCTTGTGGTAAAGTGCCTGGGGCAGGGATGTAAACAGAGATCCCGGAATGTGAGTGGGTAGATATGTTGGGAATGAGATTTTTGCTTAGGGTCCTTTCATTTTATAAATGGATACATATTGTATACTATGTTTTTAAAAATTTGTTTGCTGCCCAGTGTTTCACTGGTTAAATGGATGGCCATTGTAAGAGGGGGAAAAACCTTGCATCAATCAATGAGGAGCTACTTTCAATTTGCCCCAAAATGCATGATGGACACGGGCAGTTGGATTTATTTATTGTCATACATTAATATCCTATTATATTATAAATTCACCTGGCCATCTCATCAACGTGGTTCTGGGCAGCTGATGAATAAAAAACAGAATAAAAGCAATAACCAAAATAGTAGTCATTGAGCCCAAAATTTATGTTGCTAAAGTGAAATATTTGCTAAGGGAGTCTTATGATTTTTCTTGCCACAGTTGTTAAGTGAATCACTGCACTTCTTAAGCTAGTAGCATGGTTGTTAAGTGAACCTGGATTCCCCATTGACTTTGCTTGTCAGAAGGTTGCAAGAGGGGATCACATGACTCCAGGACACTGCGCCCGTCATAAATATGGACCACTTGCCAAGCATTTGAGTTCTGATCACGTGACATTGGGATGCTGCAACAGTCATGTGCGAAAAATGGTCATAAGTTCCTTTTTTCAGTGCCATTGTACCTTCGAACGGTCACTAAATGAACTGTTGTAAATCAAGGATTTGATGTAATGTAAATAGCATAAAATAGTAGCTTGCAATACTCACCGCTAATATCAGGAACCTAGGCCTGATGACAAAACCAAGTCTTAGACCAGCAGGCCCACATCAAATCTGATCTATCCTCATCCTCCTCTTTTAACGACCCCATAATCCCTTGCGGGGTGGAGTCTGGGCAACTGAATGGAGCCGAATGTTTTAATGGCCGGATGCCCTTCCTGTCACCAATGCGGAGTTTTGTTCAGCAGATAAATTCTCTGTGTGCCCAGAGAGAGAAATACCTGCCTCTACCTACCTAGGATCGAACTCAGTCTCCTGATTGTGAGGGGGGAGCTCCAGCTCTAGGCCACCACACCACTCATCAAATCTGATCTCTGGAGAGATGATATTCAACATGGCAGGTACTGTAATCAAAAAAGGCTCCATTCCTGGGTCCTACCAGACGGCACTCTCTTGTGGACAGGATTGAGAGCATGCTTCTCCTGCTGGGTGTAACAGGATGGGGATGGACCCCACAGTGGAGAGGTGGTCCCAGAAGTAACCCAGCCCCAAATTCTCTGAAGGGCTTTAAAGGTAACCACTAGCATCTTGAACTGCATCTGGAAACCAACTTTTAGTCAGTGCAGTGCATGAAGGAGGGCGGCCCATGTTCTGAATGATCAGCGCCCATAACTGAATGCGTGGCCACATTCTGCAAGAAAAGAAGCTTCTCAACAGGCCAGCCCAGGGGTGAAATGCAGCAGGTTCTGACAGGTTCTGGAGAACTAGTAGCAGAAATGTTGTGTAGTTCAGAGCACCAGCAAATACCACCTCTGGCTGGTCCCAGAGTGGGGAGGGAATGGGGATTTTGCAGTATCCTGCCACGCCCACCAAGCCACACCACACCCACCAAGCCACATCTAGAGAACTAGTAGTAAAAAAAATTTGATTTCACCACTGGGCCAGCCCCATATAGAATGGGTTGCAGCAATGCAATTGGATTGCACTCTCTTTGAGGACTGGCCTTTTGGCAGGGTGCCCCAGATTTTTGCTGGCTCACGTGGCACTGATCCTTGGGGTTGAAGGGGTATCTCGGACACTGCCCTAACCAACGGTGCGCCCTCAAAAGTACTCAGAGTAGTAAGTGCCTCAAATCTAAGATTGATGTCGGGATAATTCTCTCCCCTTTTCCATGAAGTGTTGGAATTTGGCAGTGGTTGAAAGCCGCTGTCTTTCTGCAGTGTTAGAGCTGCTTTCAGACATAGAGCGCAATAAATATTGATGCTCTCATCTGCCACGTTTTGGAAAACCAAGGGTGCCATTTCTAATTTGTATTATCGCATGAGGGACATCCGTTAACTTCCAAGTTAATTGATTGGGTTCCCAATTAGATTAGATTGGATCCCAGTCAGTAGCGGGTTCCACTTAACTTCACTACTGGTTCGGAACTGGGAGTGCACATGTGCACCCGTCTGCGCATGCGTAGAGTGTCTGTGATGACATCCGGGTGGGTGGGCGGAGCCTCCTGCCACCGCCACTACCAGTTTGCCTGAACTGGTAGTGTAGTGGCAGTAGAAACCCACCACTGATCCTAGTCAATCAAATCTTTATTGTGGTCACAGAGCTGTATAAGAAGGATAAACTTCAAACAATAATTTTTAAAAACAAAAGGGGATTCCTGTATCCAGTGTGCCTTCCTGCATCCTAGGCTGAGGTGGGTTTCAGCAGGTTCTGACCAGTTCTGGAGAACTGGTAGCGGAAATTTTGAGTAGTTCGGAGAACCAGTAAATACCACCTCTGACTGGCCCTACCCCCGTCTGTTCTCTGCCTCCCGAGTCCCAGCTGATCAGGAAGAAATGGGGATATTGCAGAATCTTTCCCCTGGATTGGGGAGGAAATGGAGATTTTACAGTATCCTTCCCCTGTCATGGCCACCAAGCCATGCCCACCAAGCCATACCACGTCCACCAAGCCACACCCACAGAATCGGTAGTAAAACAATTTGAAACCCACCACTGATCCTAGGTATCGTCTCTAGTCATACAGACGAGCGTAAATACATCTGAAGCAGGGGTGAAATGCTCCCAGTTCGCCCAATCCGGTAGCGATGGAGGCGAGTGGTTTGGAGAACTGGTAGCAAAAATCCCAGCCCCCCCCCTCATTGCCCCGCTGTGCCACGCAATCATCAGAAGCTTTTTTTTATTTTTAAAAGCATTTTTTCTACAACCTCTTTGGCCAAAAAAAATGCTTTTAAAAGTAGAAAAAAAGCCTCTGATGATCTGGCGGCTCAGCTGGAATCATCAGAGGTTTTTAAAACCCAAAGAGGTTATAGAAAAAAAAATTTAAAAGGAAAAAAAGCCTCTGCCGATCAGGCAAGTCAGCTGGGATTGTCAGAGGCTTTAAAAGCATTTTTCTACAACCTCTTGTAGAAAAAATGATTTTAAAAAGTAAAAAAAAAAAAAAAAGTTGGCCATGCCCACTCAGTCATATTACCCACCACCACCGCCCACAGAACCGGTAGTAACAAATTTTACATTTCACCACTGATCTGAAGTGCTGGATTTTTCTTTTTTAAGTGGAATAAAAATGTAGCTTTATTTCCATTCTACTTCTTTTTTTCTCTCTCTCTCCATCTGGTAGCATTCTATATTAAGAAGACCCAGCCTTGTTTTCATACATATTTAAAATCCCCCTGGTAAGCAAATTCTCCAAGAAAAGAGTTATGGATCCTAACTCTGGTTTGTGGCTTCTGAAAACGTCTCTTCTGTTGCCATGAGGGTGAGCATGTAAGGAAGTCTACTTTGTTTGTGTTAGCAATTATACTGGCATAGAAGGTTTCCCCCAAAATTTCTTTCTTCAGACTTTCAGTCCATCTTGAACGGTGGGGGAGAGGAGGAGACAGGCAGTGAAGGAAGAGGGTTGATACATGGATGAAGACTGAACTTTTTACCCTCTTTTTTGGAGAAGACTTCATGTGTTCTTTAGACCACAAAATGGCAGGAAACGGTGCTGTTAATTTTCAGCGGTGGCAGTTGGGAGAGGTTGGGGAGCATGGAAAGGAGGCCTCCAGGAACTCTGCATGAATCTAGGAAAGCCCGTTGCCCTGTTCATGATTTAATTTATATTAGGCAGTTGCAGAAAGCCGTACGTTATTCGTGATAGTCCCCTATAACTAAAAAGCATTGAAACATAAATGTTTATTTTAGAGGTTGTGAGGAGGGTCTAGGCCAGAGGTCTTCAAACTTGGCAGCTTTAAGACTTGTGGACTTCAACACACAGAATTCTCCAGCCAGCATAGCTGGCTGGAGAATTCTGGGTGTTAAAGTCCACAAGTCTTAAAGCTGCCAAGTTTGAAGACCTCTGGTCTAGGCAATTTGGCTTTTTTAAAAAATTGTGCCAGTTTGAATAATATATACTTGAGCATCATTTGGAAATTTTTAAAAAATCTGCTCAGTGGATACAATGTCCTGTCTAATCTACATCCCATGTAAAATACGGGAAGTCTAGAAGCCATGCCAAATCTCTCATAGTTCTCTTCCCTTTGGGACTGTCAACCCAGGAAACCTTTGCTGTCTTTGGGTGTGCTTGCAAAGACGTTGATTCTTAACAGTTTTGCATCTTTTAATTTGAGGAGTTGAACACCAACCCAAAAAGACATCGCTTTTTTTAAAAAAAAATTATCTTGAAATCTGCAAGCTTCCTCTTCTGACAATTTTTATTTTGGGTTCCTGGAATCAAGATTCCTCCGATTAGAGGCACATGCCTATTACAGAGGGGTGGGTGGGGGAGAATGTTCTGCCTCTTTTGCAAGAATTCACAACTTGCTTTTTAAAATGTCTCTGTCCAGACAGCTGCAAAAATAAACGATAACGATTTCTCTTGCTTTGATGTGCGATCAGCAATGACTTCAGTTCCCTGCTACCAAACACAGATTTTGATACGGTAAATGTTCCTTTGAAGAGTGACTCTTTGGTTTAGATAGGCTATGTTAATATGTTCTGCATGATCATTTAGATTTCAAATATATTTGCCCCCAATCTCTGAATTTTTAGCTTTTGTCCAGCATGGACACTCACATGATATCAAGGCCAAGTTTTAGACAGGCTAAAGAGAATCTGCAAAATGATGGGAGTCTCAGATGAAATGACAGAATTAAAATACAAAACAACAAATGGGAGTCTGCTGAATGAAGAGGAGTGTAGCCCTCTTAAACATTTACCTGCCTATCTGGGTGACAGCTCCTAGTCGACTTTGGCTGCTCTTGAGAAGCTAAGCAGAGCTGGATCTGGTTAGTATTTGGAAGGGAGAATCCCAGAGGCTACAAGCTATTCTGGAAAGTTTAAAAGCAAGCCATGAAAGAAGGCAGTAGCAAATATTTCTACATTTTGCCCGGAAAATAGGATGGCTCCTCCTGCGAAGCCCTAGGAGTTGAGCTCACCTTGAAGGAGATTTCAACATTGAATGGTTTTTATTGTCTATTGATTTCTGAATGCTAGAAAGGGACAAAGATGAGTCCCAACAGGATGCAAAGCTACTGACTTGTTTAGCTAGCAACAGCATTGTTGAAATATTTGGGGATAGATTTGATTACAGGTAGTCCTTGACTTAAGACCACAACTCAGCCCAAAATTTCTGTTGCAAAGCGAGACATTTGTTGAGTTTTTGCCCCATCTTACAACCTTGCTTGCCATGATTGTTAAGTAAATCACTGCAGTTATTAAGTGTTCTGGCCCGTCAGTGGCCTGTGCAGTTAGTACCTGATTCCAACAGTGAGGAGGCTGGTGTGGTGTTGCGCCAGCAGCCTGTTGCAGCTGGCGCTCGAGTCAGACAGTGAGGAGGCTGGAGAAGATGTGGTGCCAGAGGTGGAGATTCAGGGCCTTCAGAAGCTCCCATAAGTGAAGAGGAAGAAGAGGAGGAGCCTCTTCTCGATGCATGAGTGCGCAGAGCTGTTAAAAGGCAGGAGTGGCTCCTCAGGAGAAGGTCATGGGGTCAAGGGTCATAAGTGTGAAAAACAGTCCTAAATCTTATTTTTCACTGCTTCAAATGGTCACTAAATGAATTTCTGCCTTGACACAAAAGTTTCCATAGGTTTTCTTGGAAATGTTCCAGAGACTACTGCCTTAAACTTTAATTACAATAACACTTATTTAGAATTTTAAGAATAATTTGTTTAAATTCAATCTCAAGGATGTTCAGTAGTGCTTTGTTCATGTTTATAGTGGACAAATTCTCGAAGTTCATGGATACCATAATCGTTAACACCTGTTTCAACTTTGTGCTGTTAGTTTTGGATGGAACATTTGCAGCCCTTATTGGCTACAAATGAGAAAAATATGAAATGCAATCCGACATGAGAGCCCACAAGAGTGAAGCTGAAATGCAAATTGCTTGAAATATATATTTGAAGGGAAATAGATACAGTTTTGAACACACCTGTAATTTATATAGAATGGAGTACTTTTCTTTTTTATATAAATGGTCTGATAATCTTTATAAATATTGTAATGGAAAAAGGTTCAGTCTATTAAATTTCAGAAGTTAACTGGAGTTTGTATATTTTCATAAAGTGAGAAAAAAGCCCATTAGTTAGGTCAGATTTTGCTAACTTGTGAATTCTTTGGGGAGGTTCTGTTCATTACACAGAATCTTAGGGTTGCCAGGTCTGCTTCCAAAAAATAGCGGACAAGCGAGGGGTGGTGGTGGTTAAGTAGTAAAAAAATAAAAAAAAATTACAATTAAATTATATATTTTCTTACAAACATTTTAACACGTATTAAAATAATCACTTCAAAACTTTACTTAAAATTCAAAACATCAAATACATTATAATAATATATAAAATATTAAATTACATTTTACTTTGCTGTCGTGTGTATTTTTTATTTGACTGCACAGCTTTGATCAATTCTTTGTGTTTAAGGAATAATTCTTTAATTTCAGTACAACGTTGAGAAATATTAAAAAATATACAAAGTTCACTTCGAACTGATGGTACAAGCAGTCGGTTACGTTCGTCAGTCCACAAATTTCCCATGATGCTGAAAATTCGTTCAACGTTTGCATTTGATACCGGAATTGATGCACAATACTGGAACAGTTTCAGTAAACTCGGAGCTGGCTCTTTCTTGAAAAAGTACGTCCACTTATCAAGGGATGAATCGCCCTACAGATGAACATCTAAGGCAGAAATTTCATCGAAGAGAGTGTTGGGTGTTTGAATAAAAAAAAATGTCCACTATTTTGTGAAAAGAAATAGTGAACATAATGTGAAAAAAGTGGACTGTCCGCTCAAATAGTGAACACCTGGCAACTCTAAGAAATCTTCTCTTCTCATGCAAGCAAACCAGTGCTTTGTACCAGTCAGTCTGGTGAAGCAAGGAAGATCCCTCAGATATGGAGCACCCTAGATTTCCCAAAAACTGTTTTCTAATGAGGGAAACCTTCAAGAGAATTCATTCATGGCATCCTGGCTAAGAGCTACACCCAAAACCTAACTAAAAACACCAGGTTTGATGTCCTTCTTAAGAGCCAATCCCCACCTCCCCCCCCCCACACCATCTTGTAACTATGATTTTACTTTGATTGTCCTTCCATATCATTGTGTTAGGAATATTTATCTTTGATTATTTTAATACTTTTATGCTGTAAGCCACCCAGAGATCTTTCAAAATGTGATTGGAGGGCAAGTAATTTTAAAGAATAAAATAAATAATAATAATTAGTCAAATACTTTTCCTCCATCCTCTGCCCATCCAATTCTGACTGTGTTTATGAGCCAAGATGGCTAGAGTTGAGGGATGTTTTGGTTAAAAATGGCTGCAGGTGAATAATAATGCCACCATATGATCTTCTGTTTATGCAGTCAACAACCTTTATTCCTCTTTCTTTTCTTAATTTTCTTTTTAAATTGGGAAACCTAAAAGCTCTATAGTATTTTGAAAGTTTTTCACATAGAAGAGCCTGGTGGCGCAGTGGACTAAACTGCTGCTGTTAAAGTAGCACTTAGCTGCCAGCTGCCTGCGATTACTGCGAGTTCAATTCTCACCAGGCTCAAGGTTGACTCAGCCTTCCATCCTTTCAAGGTGGGTAAAATGAGGACCCAGATTGTGGGGGCAATAAGCTGACTTTGTATAAAAAAGAACACCGCTGGGGGGGACCAAAAGCCCTACTAAGCAAGTATATACAAAAGTATGAAGGCTATTGCTTAACACATTATAAGCCGCCTTGAGTCTCTGGAGAAGGGCGGCATATAAATCAAACTAATAAATAAGAATAATAAATAAATAAGAATAACAGAGTTGGAAAGGACCTTGGAGGTCTTCTAATCCAACCCCCTGCTTTGGCAAGAAAGTCTACACCACTTCAGACAAATGGTTGCCAGTCTCTTCTTAAAAACTTCCAGTGATGGAGCATTCACAACTTCTGGAGGCAAGTCATTCCACTGATTATTTGTTCTGTCAGGAAATTTCTCCTTAGTTCAGGTTGTTTTTCTTCTTGATTAGTTTCCATCCATTGCTTCTTGTCCTGCCTTCAGGTGCTTTGGAAAATAAGTTGAGCCCCCACCCCACCCCTTCTTTGCTAAGACTGCTATCATGTCACCCCTAATGATTTAAATTTTGATCCCAACTTGCTAGCTGAGACTTTAGTTGATCATTTGGCTCTCTAAATGTGGTCAGCTCAACTGTCCTTAGATAAATGAACAATGAGTTGCAAGTTAATAGGTACTGAATGTTGGGCATTTTGGTGCCAGTCCCCTATATTCGGGGGTCGGCTGCTGGGGTTCACGGGTTCGGGAGAACCTCTAGCTAGGATTCTGTGCAGTTTAGAGAACCCCCAAATCCCACTCCTGGCTGGCCCCTCCCACCCCTCCCTTCCCAGGAGTCCCCATGCGGCCCATTTGGGATGCAGGTAAATGCAGGGCGTGTACAGACGCTCGGGGAGGGAGAAAAACGGGCCTACCGGAAGTTCAAGAGGGCCTCTGGTGCCTGGGGAGGCCATTTTCGCCCTCCCAGAGGCTCGAGAAAAGCCCCCAGAGCCCAGAGAGGGCAAAAACGCCCCACCCCCTGCCGTGGCGCAGGAAGCCAACTAGGCCACACCCACCATGGCCACACCCACCCAGCAAGCGGGCAGAGAACCCCTTGCTAAAATTTTTGAAGCCCAGCCCTGCCTATATCTATGTTGTTGTGGTTATTAATTCCATGCTGGTTTCCTTCTAAAGAAATTAGGCTTCCTATTATCTTTTTGCGGAATCCAGGAGTATATTTTGGAAGACAAGGATACCTTTTGAGGTTTGAGAATGCCCAGATTCTCCAGCCCTCCAACATTCAGTATCATTGCCCAGAAACCCCCAGTATTTATCCAGCACTCTTCTGGTTTGTTAACTTTTCCCCTGTTGGGGTTTAAAAACTGAAATTGCTGTTTACTTATGAGAAGGTTTTTTTAAAAAAATTTTGTTTTTCAGTTTTAAGATGTGCAGTACAGTCCCTCTCCCAATTTTGTGGCTTTTTTGCAAAACAGTTGCTCTCTCTTTGTGTGGGTGTCTCAGTTGTGTGTTTGTGCGTACACACACAGATTCACAGAATGGTTGCTTTGAGAGAGATAACAAGAGACAAAAATTTGCCCCCCCCCCGATATTCCATGCTTTTTCTATCCTTTCTACCTCTTAGTAACTCTTCTCCTGGCCAGTTGATTTCCCCCCTTTTCTGAGCAAACAGAAAAATAACTTTACCTGCCCCCAACCCCACTGCGTTGGAGTCATCCATTTCTCCCAGAGACATTATGGGACTTTGAGGTGTTCTTGGGAAGAAGGATGGCCAGGCCAGGGTGGTAGACAATGTGCTATCAACAGATCAGTTCCCCCTCTTCCACCATTATCACCTTGTTTTCTTTTAAAAAATACAGTTGATTTTTATGGCCAAAGACAGTGGGGCAAGGAGACCTCTTGGTCCCATGGGAATGTCCAAGGCCACCATGCTACCTCAAAACAGCATTTTGTGTATTATTATTTTTTTTCTTTCCATCTGGCAAAAACTAATTTTCCCACATGGAAAGAAATTAGGGCCTCCTAATCTCTTATTAGCTTTAGTACCAGGGATTGAAAATCATAACAATGACTTTTTTACAATGTGTTGTGTTTAGTTTTAATTTCACTTTCAAGCTGAGGTGATGGAGGGCTGCCTTTTGGAAATGTTCTCTCTGTGGAAGAATAACGTTATGTAAGTGATCTGTAACTGGATACTCCTGAATATGCAGACAGAGTTGGTTTATTCTCGGAAGGAAGTTCAAAGACCTCAGTGGAGAAAGTCAAAGAATAACATTAGATCGTATCAGGGCTCTAAGTGTGGTTCCAGAGAACGAATCAGAACTTTCTCTCGAGTCCAAGATGGTTCTCGGCTCAAGGATACTGAACAAAAAGTACATGGCTGAAAAAAAAAGAGAGACTTTGATGTCTTAGAGGGTTTTTATGCAGTTGGGGAGAAGAAGAAAAAAGAGAGAAAATTGGATGTCACAGCATGCAACTAAGCACTTGAAAGTGGTTTTTTGGATTCATTGTGAAGCTTGAAAGGTTAAAAACAGTGGAAGAAATGTGAGCCGAACCAAACAGCTGGTTTTAAAATGGCTGGTTTTAGTGAAATAGAGACGGCAAGGATCATCTGATAGGAATGGATGGATGGTTTGGTTGTGCTCAAAACCACTGGGTGCCATCTTGTGGCCTCTGTGGGTCAGCCCTCCTCTGTGGAAGCAGTCAACTTCTGGATGGCTCTTCCTTGACCCTGAGATACCCGGGGTAGTAGCTTCTAACGGAATATCTTTTCTGCCTCTGGAAGAAAAAAAATGGTTTCTGTTTACACTTTTCTCTTATTACCATGTAGGACAGGGGTCTTCAACCTTGGCAACTTTAAGCCTGGAGGACTTCAACTCCCAGAATTCCCCAGCCGCTGGCTGTGGAATTCTGGGAGTTGAAGTCCACCAGGCTTAAAGTTGCCAAGGTTGGAGACTCCTGATCTAGGATGTATGTATTGTTTTTACGATATGGCTTACAATATATTTTATACTTGTAAACAGCTTTGGGTTCCCTTCCACTGGAAATAGTATAAACATGTATGGATCACCTCCAAAACCTGAAAAATGGACAGTGAGAGAAATCTAATGATCCAGTGCTGCTGCTGCTGCTGCTTCTTGTGCCATAGCTGTCATCGGATGTTGGCGATCACGTTGGCCATCCTATTTTTGTCAACAGCCGCATGAAAAAGTGCTGCTGAGTTTTGTCCAAACCAGTCCCTTAGGTTTTGAAGCCATGATGTTCTTCTTCTGCCTGGACCTCGTTTGCCTTCAATCTTTCCCTGGAGGATTAAGTGAAGGATGCCTTATTTTTCTGGGTGTCGCATCACATGTCCAAAATATTCTAACTTTCGCTTTTTAATGGCTTTGATTATTTCCCAGTGCTGATCCAGTGCTGATCCAGTGAAATTGAGATCCATTGAGCTGGCCGCTCTTTATTCCAATTCATCTCCTCAGAAAATGACAAGTTGTTCTCATTTTGGGGTTCTCTAAATTTGAATTATTGTCAAAATTGACCAAGGTCTTCTAGTCATTTACATGAAAAAAGTTTCATACTAGGCTATTTCACAAACTTTTAATATTCAGTTCAATCGTGCATTTCAGCGTCAATGTTATTTTCATTGGCAGAACAGTCTGCTTTGGGAAGCTCCCCACAGAGATGTCCACAATTGCCCTAGATTGGTTAGTAAACAAGGACAAAGATGTTGCGGTAGATCTGATTAATTGTGTGCCATTTTTATTTTCAGCTGCTGCTGAAGGAAAGGGGAAAAGTGGAGAAGACTTTTTCCAGAAGGTAAGACCCATTGCATTCATGGATATGCCTGCAGCAACTAACAGAAATGCTTTTTGGATTGAGTCCTGAACACAATGGACAAGTTCTTGTTTTTGTTAAGTCCTCGGAGAACCTAGAGTAGATGGGGCGTATGCATGACCAACCCTTCCCATTGAGCAATAATACAAAGCCATTGGATAGGTTACGCCTGATCGAAGAGCCATAAACCCAGCCTTCCCCTACCTTTGCATCGAGGACATTTTCATCTTCTCTGGGCTAACTAACTAACTTTAGGACTGGGAAATGTATGTTTAGCTCCACAATATGGATCCAGATTCTAGACCCAGCCCCCAATATTCTAGGTCACTCCATGATGGCCAGTAATGACTTTGGAATGTTCTTCTGTTTATAAAAATAATATTATGTTTCCATTATGGTTAGCTTGGTTCCTAATATATAGGAATGTGGTCCTTGTGGTTTAGGTTGGTCTTACTTTCTTTTGTGGATGCTTCTGAATTAAGAGTTGGGGGGTGGGTGGGATGGAAGGGTTTTGGGAAAAAATCCCTAAAATAATTGGCTTCTGCTTGAATTGAAGACATTCAGGGTTGGAGACAAAGGTTCTTGCTTTTCCTGTTCCTTCTCTGCTCTGCTATTTAAGGATGGAAGGAAAAGTAATTGTAGAGATGCAGGACTTGTGGTCAGTTGACACAGTTAGGCTGAGGCATTTGTCATCTTTGTGTGAATTGTTAAATTTGCAGAAGTTTGCATTTTTGGTAGCCTGTAAAGTATTGTGGCTGAAAGAGAAACTTTCAGAAAAGCTTTTTGGAGTAGAAGCTCATGGCTTACTCATTTCTTTCTTTCTGTTGTTTTCTTCAATCTCTTAAAACTTTTCCTTGTGTAAAATAAAAAGACATGATTTCTGGGATAAAGGGGGAAAAAATCTCCAAAACCCACTCTGTTCCGAAATGGAATGCAAAAGTAGGAATGATGATACTGTGGTTTTGAGTAAGTGTCACCTCGACTTAACTCAACCATTTTTCTAAGTGGTAAATTTTCTCACAAGGATCACATGCTTGGCTGGAAACGGGTGTCGAAATGCTGAGGGGGCGGGAGTTTGTGGGAATATTGTGCAATAAGAAACTAAAATGGCTACATCTCGTTTAGAAGATAGGATGACAAGAAGCTTAGAAATTTCATATATTTGCAGATGTTGCTAAGGAGGGCTGGGTGAATCAGCCAAGATCTTATTCGAAAGGGTGATTAAATTTGAATTGGCAGTTAATGAGGAATTGGGAAAACAAAGCCCTTGAGTCAGCAATTTAATTCCTCGACTCAATCTGGATGCAGAGTTAGATAAACTCTTTGAGTGAAGAGCAGGTGTGGACTCACGGCTTCTTTAGAAGAGCATATGACGGCCGTAGCCAGGGGGGCTTTTTATCAGGTTCGCCTGATCCGCGACCAGGACGCCCTGTGCATGCTCACTCACGCCCTTGTCACCTCCCACCTGGACTACTGTAATGCTCTCTACATGGGGCTCCCCTTGAAGAGCACTCGGAGGCTCCAGCTGGTACAGAATGCGGCTGTGCGTGATTAGGGGAACGACTCGACGCACCCATGTAACACCTCTCCTGCGTGAGCTGCACTGGCTCCCGGTGGTCTTCCGAGTACGTTCAGGTGTTGGTCACCACCTTTAAAGCACTCCATGGCATAGCACCAGGGTATCTATGGGACCGCCTTCTGCCGCCGATAGCCTCCCACCGACCAGTTCGCTCCCACAGAGGGGAACTCCTCAGGATGCTGTCGGCCAAGTTATGTCGGCTGGCGACACCCAGGAGGAGAGCCTTCTCTGTCGGAGCTCCTGCCCTTTGGAACGAATTGCCCCCGGACATACGTACAATCTCTGACCTTCGGGACTTCCATTGTGCCCTTAAAACCCTGCTGTTCTGACAGGTGGGGCTGTCTAATTGAATGATTTTAATTGGGGTTTTAAATTTTGGGGTTTTAGAATTCGGCCAAACTATTTAATGATTTTAATTAATTTTAACTATGATATTTGTATATTTATGTTTTTAAATCGGCTGTACACCACCCCGAGTCCTTCGGGAGAAGGGCGGTATATAAATAAAATTATCCTATCCTATCCTATCCCATCCCATCCCATTTGACTCCTTTCCTCCCCTCCCCTATTCTATTCTATTCTATTCTATTCTATTCTATTCTATTCTATTCTATTCTATTCTATTCTATTCTATTCTATTCAAGTGGTGCAAATAGTTACCGAATAACAGAGTTGGAAGGGACCTTGGAGGTCATCTAGTCTAACCCCCTGCTCAAACAGGAAACCCTATCCCAGTGATGGTTAACCTTTTTGGTGCCGAGTGCCCAAAGCTTGAAGTGCGCATGCGGGAATGCACACACACATGTCTGGAACCCCCAAAATACAATGTGAGCACCCCTGTACATGCTCGCGCATCCCACGCACATGCACTCACTCAGCATGCCCCCCCGCGCCTCCTTTTGGCTTCCAGGTTGGTGCAGGAGGCTTTCCAGTCCCAAAGCAGGGTGCAGAGGGGACCTCCAAAATGCATTGCGAGCTCCCCTTCACATGTGCCCCACCCCTTGTGCATGTGTGTGAGCGCCCCCGCATGTGCCCCACCTCCCCTGCGCATGTGTGGCCGAGACCCAAAGACCAGCTGGCTGGCGGGTCATGGTAGAGCTGGGCTGGGGCAAAGGCTGGCATGCCAGGTGACATGACTCTGCATGTCACTTTGGGCACGCGTGCCATCAGTTCGCTGTCATGGCCCTATACCATATCAGACAAATCCAACACTTTCAGTGTTGGAGCATTCACAACTTCTATAGGCAAGTTGTTCCATTGATTAATTGTGCTAAGTATCAGGAAATTTCTCCTTGGTTCTAGGTTGCTTCTCTCCTTGATCAGTTTCCATCTGTTTGGTTCTTGTCTTGCCTTCAGGTGCTTTGGAGAATAGCTTGACTCCCTCTTCTTTGTGGCAGCCCCTGAGATATTGGAACACTGCTATGATATCACCTCTTCATTAAAAGTTATGCACTCAGGTAGCACAACTATTGTGAGTCTTATCTAATAGGTTTCCAGTACCAATTCAAGGTACTGATTACCACTTAAAAAACCCTTCCTGGCCTAGATAGGGTTGGATGATTTTCAAAACTGATCATTTCAACCTATTCCAAAGATTGAACAAGAAGGAGATTCCCTTTAGTGTCATCTTGTGGGGCCCAGGCATTGTGCTTTCTTTGTTGTGGCAATTGTCTTATGGAACACCAAACCTCCTGAAATGGGATCTTCTTGAAAACTGTTTTCTTCCCTGGGCATTGGACCAGGGTGCTGGATGATTCCATCAGTAATGGGTTTGAATCTTAATGGCTTTTCTTATTGTATTGAATTGTCATTGTGTATTGTCTATATCTCAAGAAGATAAATGTATCTCAGCATCAGCATCTACTTCTGTCCTACTATCGCAGCACCACTGAGAATGTCCTGACATACAGCATTCTTGCATGGTATGGGAGCAGCTCTGTGGCAAACAAAAAAGCTCTACAGAGAATCATTAAAACTGCCCAGAATATCATTGGGCTCCGACTACCAGCTCTGGACATCTTCGAATCTCGCTGTTTGAGGAAGTTGCATGACATTCTCAGAGTTTCTTCCCATCCTGCTTACAATCTTTTTGGACTCTTGCCATCTGGCAGAAGATACAGAACAATTAAAACTTGGACCACACGTTTTCTGAATAGTTTTTATCCCAGAGCTATAATTGCACTCAACAATGAACTAAAGGGCCACCATCAGTGAGCTGTTGGACAGCATTACTTGGTCTGTTGTGTGGATGTTTGGGTGGTTTAGGGTTGGGGAATTTGTGGTGGGTGGGAGTGTGTTTGGGGATTGTTATGTGTGTTGGACCTGGTCTTTGGGTGGTAAGTGAATTTCATTGTATGGGTATACTGTGTATACACGTACAATGACAATAAAGTTGTTATTATTTTCTGTTTTTCAATCCTATATAAGTCACCCGTAATCTAAATTTTCATAGTCTGCCTTGCCTGGTTAAATAAATTCACAAGCATCTGATATGATTTAATCACTGGATCATTTTTAGTTGAAGTATGATTTCCTAATTACTGGCTGTCCTTTTTTTAAAAAAAATGCCATGGACAGATGGTTCTCTAACAGTTTAATCATAGCTTACCCTAAAACATGATGCTACTGTAGATTTTTTTTTTTTTGAAAGAGGCAGTAACATTAACTTGTAGATTTCCAACAAAAAGGTTGTGTGTGTGTGAGAGAGAGATTGTCAGCTTGTGGGAACATGGAATGGGTAAAGACTCCGTTAATTTGCTGTTGACTCCTAGTGAGTTCTTGAACCCTTGGACTTTTCTTGGCAGTGGCAGATAACTAGCGTACCATTGTCTTCTTTCAGTAATATTTTTTGAGATTTGTAGTCTAGTAGTCTATTTCCCTGGGTTCCCATCTAAGAACCGACCATGCCAGACCCTGCTTGGCTTCTAAATCAGAGGTCTTCAAACTTGGCAGCTTTAAGACTATGCTGGCTGAAAAATTCTGGGAGTTGAAGTCCACAGGTCTTAAAACTGCCAAGTTTGGGGACCCCTGTTCTAAAGCCAGATACAAAGAGTAACCAGTTCTTGATAGGACCAGCAGATGTAAGTGCTGAGTGTTGGTCAACCTGAGAAAACCTGGCTGCCTTTTCTGTGTTCCATCAGTTGAGATGGAGAGTCTGCAGAGCCTGGTTTAGCTCCGCAGACTAAGCCCCATAATTAACATCCAGCTGTCTGCAATTACACCAGTTCGAATCTCGCCAGGCTCAAGGTTGACTCAGCCTTCCATCCTTTCTAAGATAGGTAAATTGAGGACCCAGTTGTGGGGGCAATAAGCCGACTTTGTATAAATATACAAAAGTATGAAAAAACTTGACCAGCCTGCTGTTATCGTTTCTATCTGTCATCTAGAAAGCATGAAAGCAGCATCTGTAGAACCCATCATAATTCCCGGTTGTGTCCCGAAAAGCTCTCGGCTGCTGGAGGTGATCTGTAGCTCCAGCAAGAATGTCAGAAAACCAAGGATAGACCGTGTAATCCTGGGGAATTGCTATATGTGCATTTGTTAAAATTTGGGGAGGAGTTCCCAAACAGTAGATAGGACAAACATTTTGATTATTTCCTTTTCTCATTTGGAAGCTCAGTGCGTTAGAACAGCAGAAGTGTGCTATTTGGAACCCATTCACACTAGCCTGAATCACTAGTTTTTGAGCACTGCAGGGGTGCCAGAGTTAGTCTTACAGAACATGCTGAGTAATGCAATACATATCCAGTAAGCTGCTTAAGATAATGATTTGTCTAGATCGCCCTCTGGGAAGCAAGCAAGTGGTTCCTAAGATCGGTTCATTAGCCTTTTCCGAATTAAATTAAAGGTTAATCTTGTGTTCATGTACTAAACCCGTTCTTGTGCCAGATTTAGTCCTCATAAAATTGTGAATGTGATACTCTTTTGGGGATCAGTATTCCACCACGTTGTCCATTTCTACCTTGTCCAGAAGGAATGAATCAAGACTGAAGTCCACTGTTGATTTTCAACCATAAGTAGCCTCAAGCTGGACCCTGTCTACACCTGGACCACTTTTCTAATATTCAGGATTTTTTTATTTTGAAGAGAGTTTAAGTTTCTAAACTGCTCATTCACAGCGCTGCCAAGCAGAGAGGTTGTTCCTTTTAAGACCATTCCAAATTTGGAATTTGGGAGGCACATAGAGTTCCATCTTCTGAAGATACATAGGTAGTTGTTGTTGTCCGGATGCTAAGTTGTGTCTGACTCTTCACAACCCCATGGACCACAGCATGCCAGACTCCCCTGTTCTCCCAGAATTTGCCCAAATTCATGTTCATCACATCAATGAAACCAGGGGTGAAATCCAGCAGGTTCTTATAGGTTCTGGAGAACTGGTAGCGGAAATTTTAAGTAGTTCGGAGAACCAGCAAATACTACCTCTGGCTGTCCCCAAAGTGGGGTGGGAATGGAGATTTTGCAATATCCTTCCCCCAGGAGTGAAGAGGGAATGGGGATTTTGCAGTATCCTTCCCCTGGAGTGGGGTGGGAATGGAGATTTTGCAGTATCCTTCCCCGGCCACGCCCACAGAACCAGTAGTAAAAAAAATTGGATTTCACCTCTGAATGAAACTATCTAACCATCTCATCCTCTGCCATCCCTACTCTTTTTATTTAGGCTTTCCCAACATCAGGGGCTTCTCCAAGGAATCCTCTCTTCTCATTTGGTGGCCAAAGGAGTTGAGCATCAGCTTCAGTATCTGTCCTTCCAAGGAATAGCCAAGTTTCATTTCCTTTAGGATTGACTGATTGGCTCTCCTTGAAATCCAAGGGACTTTCAACACCACAATGTGAAAGCATCAATTCTTTGGCGCTCAGCCTTCCTTATGGCCCAACTCTCACAGCCATACATTACTATTGGAAAAACCATAGCTTTGACTGTATGGGCCTTTGTCTCTGCTTTTTAATATGTTGTCTAGGTTTGCCATAGCTTTCCTCCCAACAAATAGCTCGACCTGAGTGATTTAGCATTCATGCTTGATGCTGCTACAATTCTTATTTCACATCTGTGTTTGGGTCTCTTTAGGAATAGATCTGTGCCATGGTAGAACTGCCTTGTTTGAAAGTCACCTCCCAGCTGCAATTTATTACCCTGTGGCTGCTGAAACCCGTTCAAAGCAAAGAGCATTGAGTCCTGGCTGACATTTCTCACTTTTTCCACATGGCACCATCCTCTGGAAATAGTGGCTTTAAGGAATTCTATTGATACAGGCAATAGAAAGAAGTATAAACTTTTCAGTGTGTGTATTTGTCTTTCAAATTTTTCCTGTAAGACATCGGCAAAGGATGCTGTTTCTTTCATCATTATTATAGCCACGATTTCTTGAAACAGCAGTATTTGAAACCAGATTGTATCTGCTGACTTCTCCAGTTCAGAGAATGGAGGATTATTTTCTTACCTAAAATAGGAGTGGATGCAATCACGTTGTTTACTGTTTCATTGATGTTTTACAAGAAAATAAAACAGGGTGTTATCAGTGCAGAATGTTAAAGTGTAATGCAGCAATTAACTAGAAAGGAGGTAGACCCAGAACAGAGACTCATGCAGAAATTCAAAGAGACATGTTTAAATAATCATTCTGTGCTGTATTTCTTACATTGAAGTGTTTGGAGTAGTAATTTGAATATTCTTGAGGTTTGGGACTCTCTATGCTTTTCTTTCTATGTTTTAATCTTATGGTGACAGTGGGAGCAGGGAAGATACAGGTAAATTGTTCATTTAGTGATTAGCTGCATGAAGAAAAAAACCTTGTTGGATTGTATTTGTCCACATATTCAGGATCAGGCCCTTTTCCCAATATTTGAGGGGCTGCCACAAGGAAGAAGAGATATTTATTCTCCAAAGTGCCCAAAGGCAGAACAAGAAACACTGAATGGAAACTAATCAAGGAGCGAGGCAGCTAGAACTAAGGAAAAATTTTGGGACTGTTAGAACAATTAACTAGTGCAATGGATAAAGATCTTAGAGAGGAATATGGAGGACAGGTCAAAAAGAAAAAAAAAGCATAGCAACCAAAGTTTTGAAGCGGGCAAGAGATAATGGATAGATGATTCTTTGTTTTTGGTGTTTTGATTTGCCTTCCTTTTCCTCCTTCCTTCCTTTCTTCCTTCCTTCCTTCCTTCCTTCCTTCCTTCCTTCCTTCCTTCCTTCCTTCCTTCCTTCCTTCCTTCCTTCCTTCTTTCTTTCTTTCTTTCTTTCTTTCTTTCTTTCTTTTTGTAGGTAGGTGACATTATTAGAAGTTAGAATACGAGATAGAAATAAGAGAAAAAGGGAATATTAGTGTATACACTTTTATAAATAAAATAAGAGTAATAATGATAGAAAACATGGAATAATTGAATAAGGATAGATTGCAACTTTACGTAAATATGTATCGCTATTAGAAATATATAAGTTGAATTGAAAGTAATTATGACTAATACTGTTAGTCTTATTTGTATTAGAATATAATAAAATAAGAGTAATAATGATAGACAAATGGAATAATTGAATAAGGATAGATTGCAACTTTATATAAATATGTATCACTATTAGAAATATACAAGTTGGATTGAAAGTAATAATTATGACTAATGCTATTAATCTTATTTGTATTAGAATGTATGACACCCAGGCGCCATACTGTTCACACATTGATATGTTTGTATAAAAATAAGAAAAATAAAAAACTTTTTTTTAAAAAAAAACCAGTGTAACAGCTAGCCTCCAGAAGTTGTTGGTGCTTCATCACTGGAGGCTTTTAAGAAGAGATTGGACAGCTATTTGTCTGAAATGGTATAGGGTCTCTTGCTTAAGCAGGGGGTTGGACTGGAAGACCTCCAAGGTCCCTTCCAACTCTCTTATTCTGTTATTTCACTGGGGAGTGAAATGCTGGCAATTGTTTCCACCAGTTGATGATCAGATCACTCTTGCAATTTGCCAAGTTGTGAACTGGACATCCGAGCACAATTCTGCACAGCGGCAAAATAAGCCTTCCCAGTTGCTGATTAATTTTGAGTAACTTTAAGAAAATGTTGGCAAAAAAATAGGGCATACCATAGCAAATTCAGGGAAGTATGGGAGGCTAATAGGAAACAGTCAGCTAAAAGCTAAGTTTTTCAATGTATTGATATTGTGTTTCAGTTAAAATGCTAGAATCCATCAGGTTCATCCCCACTGGGGTTAAATCAGACTTGTCTTCTGAAAGCCATTTCTTGGTATTTTAAGGCAACTTTGCAGCAGTTCAGAATTATTACAAATTCTTGTTGTTTCTGTCTGATAGAAAACAGCAAATGGGTTTAAATTTAAACCAATAATTCTTGTCCTTTGATAGATTATGGAGGAAACGAACACCCAGATTGCTTGGCCCTCTAAACTGAAGATTGGTGCAAAATCCAAGAAAGGTAAGTGTTGCTTTTTTCTTGTGATTTGAACAAACCTTCATGAACGCAGCCGAATCTCGGGCTCCAAATTGATCTGGTAGTAACTCTTGAAAACATATGCTACGTTCATGTACCTTCACCTGTTTCAAGATGTAAATTACAATCTCAGACACTTTGGCCGAACTCAGATACTGCTTCTCCATGGATTTTGTGTATATGGGAAAATGTGTACGGCATTTGTGCATCGGTTCATAAAAATTGCTTAACGCATTGTAAGCCGCCCTGAGTCTCCGGAGAAGGGCGGCATATAAATCAATTTTTTTTAAAAAAAATGACTTAGTGAAATTTCCATCCCTGTGGGAGTAAATTGATCTTTAAATGCAAGTAATCCTCAACGTACAAAACATTTGTTTAATGACCATTCAAAGTTACAACAGCACTGGAAAAAATGACTTAAATCAAACCAAACCTTTATTGTCAATGTACAACATGTTTACAATGAAACTGAATGAGCTTCCCTTGGTGCAGCCCCCTCCCCGAAATACAAATGCATCTCAATAAATAAAAGAAATAGAATCACTAAACCCAAATAAGCCTAAAAGGTTTTTTATGGATTAGTTTTTAAATTGTATAGACGTGGGGTTTTAAACTGGGAGGCCAATTGATTTAATTTATTTTAGTTATCTTAACTTTTATACTGTATGTATTTTAAATTTTGGCTGTCTACCGCCCTCAGCCCTTCGGGAGAAGGGCGGTATACAAATTCAATTAATAAATAAAATAAATAAAAATAAGTAATAATTAACACACATTCCCTCTATGAATTATATTATATTACATGGGTATGAACATGTTGCATATTGCGCTGGCCCTGCAAGTGTATCATATTAAACCTAATTGTGGCGTTACGTTGCGACCATTATGACCATTTGTCACGCGTACAACCGTTGTAGCATTCTTGTGGTCACGTGGTCCAAATTCAGACACTTGGCAGCTGGTTCATATTTAAAATGGTTGCAGAGTCACATGATCCCCTTTTGCAAGCTTCCAACAAGCAAAGTCAAACGGTGAAGCCAGATTCACTTAACAACTATGTTGCTACAGTATCTTAGCGACTGCGGTGGTTCACTTAACAACTGGAACAAGAAAAATGGGGCAAAATTCACTTAACCGCTGTCTCACTGAGCAACAGAAGTTTGGGGCTGAGTTGTAGTCGTAAATCGAGGACTACATGTAAACTGAAAAGCTTTTCTTGTCCCAGTTGTTAATATTATCAATATGTATTGATTCTTAGTTAGTTAGATGTCAAAAAACTTATTTCCTCATATCACCTTTGGCATTCAGTCGATGGAGGACACCAAGCATCCTGGAGAAGGAACAAGTTGGCTTTGAAACAGCTGCTTCCTGAACTAGAGTCACATTAGGAGTACACCTTCAGCTGTATTCAGACAATGTTTCCAAGGGCAGAAGCAGGGAAGGAACTCCCCATCTGGGATTCTAGTTATTTAGCAGCAAGTGTCTTAGTTTGTTCTGAATATTGAAAAATGAAGGTATCTCATTGGTTTGTAATCTTTTCAGCTGCATTACACTTGCAGAAGAGCCAGTGTTCTCCCTTAGATACTTTTTTCTCTCCCTAAAGCTAAATTGAAAGATTAAATGTTTGTCTGTCTAAAACGGAAACTAAAATGTTGCATTGTGTCAAGCAGCTGGTTTTCTTTGGTGTTCGGGCTTGAATAAAAACAGTTGCTTTCTCTTGCCATAGAATAGAAATAGAAATAGAAATAGAAATAGAAATAGAAATAGAAATAGAAATAGAAATAGAAAGAATAGAATAGAATAGAATAGAATAGAATAGAATAGAATAGAATAGAATAGAATAGAATAGAATAGAATTTTTTTATTGGCCAAGTGTGATTGGACATACAAGGAATTTGTCTTCTGTGCCTAAGCTCTCAGTGTACATAAGGAGAATAAAATACATTCATCGAGAATAAAGAGATACAACACTTAGTGATAGTCAAGGTTACTAATAAGCTATCAAATCGTACTAGGAAACAAATAAAAACAATATGAAAGATACAAGCATCATGGTTATAATAATAAGTGGGAGGAGATAGGTAATAGGAAGGAAGAGAATAATAATAATGCAGTCTTAGTAAATTATTTGACAGTGTTGAGGGAATTATTTGTTTAGCAGAGTGATGGCGTTTGAGGAAAAACTGTCCTTGCGTCTGGTTGTTCTGGTGTGCAGTGCTCTATAGCGTTGCTTTGAGGGTAGGAGTTGAAACAGTTTATGTCCAGGGTGCGAGGGGTGTGTAAATATTTTCACAGCCCTCTTTTTGACTCGTGCAGTAGACAGGTCCTCCATGGAAGGCAGGTTGGTAGCCATTGTTTTTTTCTGCAGTTCTAATTATCCTCTGAAGTCTGTGTCTGTCTTGTTGGGTTGCAGATCCCACTAAAGTATTAATATTGGAAATAAACAATTTTGGAGTTCTTTTAAAAAATTGTGGGCAAGCGAACTTGGGCAGGAATCTAAACAATCAGAATGAGTTGCTAGCTTTTTTAATATGCAAAAGCAATGCCAGATTAAAAATCAAATACTTGGATCTATATTGGTACTTAGATGAAGGGAGCAGGCAATCACTTGTGAAAAATCTTGCCGAGAAAACTGCAGGGTTCTTTGTCCAGGCAGCCTCTGAGAATAAGACATGATTGAACAGAAGGGGGGAAAAAATCCATAAATGAATTTATTTCAAGTCTTCTAGACATTATTATTTCTATCAAATGTTCAATGTAGCAGAACATGCTACATGTTCGGATTAGCTGAACATAGAATTGGAGCACTAAAACGATTGTAAAAAACATAAAATCAATGCAAAACAGATGGAAAGATTTTTTAAAAAGGAATCTACCTCGTCAGCCTCCCTCCCTCCCTCTCTCTCTCTTCCTCTCTCCCCACCCAAGTCAGGAGGCCTTATTAAGTCCATTTTCTTCAAACATAGAACGTCAGTGAAGGGGTCCTTTGAAGGAGATACAGGATGAAAGGCCAGCTGCACATGAACTGATCTGGATATGGGCATCTCCAGGGCTGGAACTGTCTGTTGTGTTGGCAATAGGATTTGGAACAGCCACACGTAGGGGTGTGTTAAAGGCACACTCGTTCTGCTGCTACTTTGATTCATTTTGGTGGGAAAGAGCTGCTTGCAAACATTTTAGCTTGGAATGTTGAAGGCTCAATTTGGTTTTGAAATTGTTGGAGCTGATTTTCCATACCATAAGCGCATGATTAACTGAAGCGTACAAAGTAAAGAGAGCAATCATCGCAAAGATGTTGAGTTACGAGATGTTCTCATGTGATCATCATTAAACAGTGTTTGGATGCATGCATATTGGATGGGGAAAAAATTAAAAGGAGCTCTTTGTGAGATGACAAAGGCAGACATCTCCTTGAACTCAACTTTATTTTATTTTTGCTTTATTTTCTGGTTTCTAAGGGTTTAACATGAGAGTGGTGGTTACTCCAACATGCGGTCCTTCTCTTTTTATCCCTTGCGTTCATTTTAAAGTTTTTAATCCTTTCCCTGCTTTTGGCATCAACAACTAACGCTATAAACAACCTTTGGATAATGTCTGAAGAAATGATGATTTTGAAATTGCAGTGTTGTTTGTTTTAACTAAAATGACAGCATTTTAACATCTTGTAGATGATTAGGGGGCTGGAAGCTAAAATATACGAGGAATGATGGCAGGAATTGGGTAAGTGTAGACTAGTGAAAAGAAGGACTAGGGATGATATCATAGCAGTGTTTCAACATTTGAGCGGTTCCTACAAAGGTGTGGGGGTCAGGCTATTTTCCAAAGCACCAGAAGACAGGACAAGAATCAATGGATGGAAACTAGCTAAGGATAGAACCAAGGAGAAATTGAACGAAGGAGAAATTTCTTGACAGTTAGAACAATTAACCACTGGAACAACTTGCATCCAGAAGTTGTAGGTGCTCCAACATTGTAAGTTTTAGAGAAGAGATTGGGCGGTCATTTGTCTGAAATATTATTAGGTTTCCTGCAGGTCAGGGGGTTGCACTAGAAGACCTTCAAGGTCACTTCCAACTCTGTTATGTTATTCTACTGTTCAGATACGTGAAACGATACCTTCTAAAAAAATTGAAAGTCGAACACAATTTGAGGTAATTTTAAAGGAAGTAGCTAGATAGATTTAAGACTTTGCTTTCAAAGTTACTGGCTTCTCCCATTGAAGTGGAATGAGGTCATAGAATTGCATGTAAAAGCATGGAAAATCAGGATATTGTTCCCAGTACAGCGGTAATTTTTGGAATATATGTGAAACTAGAAGATGTAGAATGCGTCACATTATTATAAAAACCACTTGAAAGAGTTAGCACATTTGGATGGAACTCAGAAGTTCAGTAGTCCAAACTACATATTGGTAAGAAGTCATCTCCAGCTCTGTTGCTTGGTCCAATTTTCACTCTTAGTCAGATACTGTCAGATAACAATTTCTTTAATACCAGACCAAGTGGCTGGCTTCAGAAAATTCCCCCTTTTCTCTCCTATCTCTGCATTTGTTTTTCATGTCCTTGGATACTCAGATATCCAAGAAAATGAGTTCCATTCCTTGATGTTTGTGCTTTTGGTTCAGATTGTTTCAGCATTAAAAGACTATCATGTGGGAAACTTTCAGGCAGTTTAAAGCTCCTTGATTTAACAGAATAACAGAGTTGGAAGGTGAAGTGGCTGGGCAATAACGAAGCAGCACAGACAGGCTAGTGACAACAGCTCTTTATTGTAGGGTGAACTTCAGCAACTCAATGCTGGCAGCAGCCTTTCTTATATACACTTAGGCTGCTGGCCAGCGACCAATCAGGAACAACCCCTGATTTGAAATTCCCGCTCTAAACAGCAACAACATAACACCCCTCCCCTCCCAGAATGCACATTACTCAAACTATTTACATTTTTGCATACGTAATCGCGCAGGTGCGCTGGGCGTGACTTAGTCCTAGTCGACCTGTGCAGTTCAGTTGCAGGCGGGGCATTGAGCCGGTCGGAGAGACCTCCCGTCTCTCCTGGCTCCGCCAATGGAACCTCCGGGATTCTCTCGGAGGTGTGACTTTCTCCGGCTGGGAGGAGCGGTTCATTGAGGCAGCGCTGGAAGTCCGGCTTGCCAGATAAGTACTCCGGCTCACACGGGTTTGAGGTAGCTGCGTTGGAAGGACTTTTGTAGTTAGGGCCTGGTTTGCATTCAGTCTCAACACAATCACTGACTACTCTACATCTTAGTTGGTCAGTGTGACACCTCCAAATTCTCCCTTGACCAATATCCACCATGTAAGATTTTGGCCCAGAAATACCTGTTACAATGTCCTCTACCCAAGGGGACCTGTGGCATAATTCCTGGCATAGATTGTAGTACCAATGGGGAATTGTCTGAGGCCTCCCTCTTCCCCTTTAAAATTGTCCTTGGAATAGTTTGGATGCAATTGATCCAGAACACACCTCAGCTTACGGCCCATTAGGAGTTCGGCTGGACTTTGACCAGTGGCTGTACACGGGATGGCATGCTGTACTGCCAAGAATTGGTCATTCTCCGCCCTAGCGCCCACAGCAGTCAGGATTGGGGTTATGGCAGGTCTGGTATCCAATTAGACCGAGCCTACTGAACTTTTCTGGCACCTCCCCTTCCTGTTAGTCCAGTTTTTCGGCTCGGTCTAATTCAAGACCAGACGTGTCTGCAGATCCCTCTCGCCTCTTTGGCTTTTTTTGTCCTGACTTCTGCTTCATTTCGAAGAACAGACTTCTACTTCTTCTTCTACTACAAGTAAGGTCCGGCGTGAAAGGCAGGAGCCTGTAGCCGCCGAAGGCCTCCTAAGGCAGGGGCTGCCTTCGGGCGGCTCCCGTTGGGGCGCACGAGCTAGCAGTGTTTAGCTCTGCCGCTCCCTTCCTCTCTCTCTCTTCTTCCCCTGGGCTTCTTTCTTGCTGGGAGCTGCGAGGAGTGTGTCCGCGCTCCCAGCGATTCCCCCTCTCTCCTTGGGCTGCCGCGGCTTCTTCAAACGCCCGCCCATCAGCTGTGAGGCGCGGGCGCCATTTTGTTTCCCCCCCACTCGCCGTTTGTTTTCTCCGGCGTTCTGGCGGCTCTCAGGCCCTTTTAGGAGCCAATATTTTAGCAGGGGAAGCGCGAGGAGGGTGTCCGCCTTCCCCTGCACCTGCCTGGGGGCCCTTTCCACCGTTTCCTGGCCCTTCTTTATCGCGGCCGCCATTTTGTTTTTGGCGCGGGCGCCATTTTCTGGGCCCTATTTTGGCGCCAATTTTTTTGCCATCTCTCTCCAGGGGCTTTCTATTTCAAAGGGGAAGTGCGAGGAGTGTGTCCGCATTCCCCTTCTTCTTCCAAGACCCCCTCCTCTCTCAAAATAAATAAATAAATAAATTTAAAAAAAAAAAAAAAAAAAAAAAGGAGCCTTTTTACTCCTGAGGCCTCAAGTGCCAAGCCTCTCAGCAGCCTCGCTTAAGGACCCTCTCCTAGCGAGAGAGAGAGAGAGAGAGAGAGAGAGAGAGAGAGAGAGATCAAAAAGACAGGGGGCTTTTGTCCTTAGAGGTTTGGCATTCCTCTTTCTACTGGCGATTTGCTCTGCTTAGAGAGCCAGTCTTGAACATGGCAGACCCTCCTCCTCAAAAGTCAGCCCGTACCAGATCAAGCAAAAGGCCAAGGGTAGATGACCCTGGACAGGGCCCCTCCTCCCAAACAAGCAAGAGCAATCCTTCATCTGCCAAGGGCACTTCTTCATCCAAATCGACCATGTCCAAGGATGAAGGTCGCAGACATAAGGCCATGGAAAGGGCCTTTGACAGAGCTCAGGCCAAGAACCTGCCTCTACCAAAATCAACGACAGCAGCTCAAAGGAGCCCTCCCCGTTGCGCTCCTACATCATCTGTGGCCACCCGGGAGGTTTCTCCCCATCGCACCACCACTTCTCTGTCTCCTGATAGGTCTCTGGCAGGAGATTCAGTTCCTTCTCAAGCTGCTGCCTCAGTCTTCCCGGCTTGTCCGGGATCAGATGCTCAACCTCTTCAGTCGCCTCCTAACCCCTCAGTTAATCCAGGCTCTTCTGCCTCAACCTCGGCGGACCCGCAATCCATCCTTCAGAATCCTCTACTACCTCCAGACATGAGGCTTCCCTTAGCTGATTTGATTTCTGAAGCCATCTGGCAAGGCATTGCTCAGGGCCTTCAACAACATCTTATGTCTGATTCCCCTAGACAAGGGGATCAATCTCGTCCTCGCTCCCGTGCTCGTACAGAGGAAATCACGGAGGACCCCTACGATCGGGACTCAGATAGCCAAGCGTCTCTGTCAGAGGGAGAAATTCATCCTGACCAGGACCTGTCTGAGGATGAGGGGCTAGAACCGGACCAACCTGCCTTTGTGGGATTGTTCAAACCTCACATGTTTCGGTCCCTTCTCCACAAGGCCCAGTTGGTCACTGGTCTAGGGCCGCCTGCCTCTCCTCCTGAGGTTCCAGCGGGGTCTGCTACCGCATCCTCAGCCCTTTTTCAAGAGCCCACAGCGCATTCCGACATCGTTCCAGCGCCTAAACTCTTCTCTGATGTCATGAAAAGGCAGTGGTCCAATCCCAGCTCTGGCCCTGTGCCTAATAATCTGGACAGAAAGTTTTATAATGTTGCCCAAGATTATTCTTCCCTGTTGCAGGTCCCCTCAGTGGATCCTCCTATCGTGGCCCTCTCTTCTTCCTCTCCCCTCACCGGTCCTTCAGAGGAATGCTTGAAGCCAGAGGATAAGAAGGCGGAAAGAACCCTCATAAAAAACCACCAGGCCTCTTCATGGGCGGTCCAGGCTTCCTCGGCGGCCTCGTTTTTCAACAGGGCCACTATCCTATGGCTTAAGCAGCTGCAGGAGCGCATCCCGGCCGCGGATCACCGAACTCATCAGGACATCAATAAAGTCCTAGCTGCAGTGGAGTTTTCCGCAGACGCCACTCTTAACGCTGCCCGATTCTCTGCCAAAGCCATTGGAACCTCAGTCACCTCCAGACGTCTCCTCTGGCTACGAAACTGGCAGGCGGACGCCAGGAACAAATGGCGCCTCGCTTCTTCTCCTTATTCCGGGGGCAAACTCTTCGGAGAGCAACTAGACCCCCTCCTGATAGAGACCAGGGACCACCGCAAGATCCTTCCTGCCCTCTCTCGGCGTTCAGATCCTCGCCACCAGGGGTCCTTTCGTTCCTCATCCTTTCGACCATCGGAGTCTTCCTCGTTCCAACGTCAACAAAGGAGCTTCCCTTCGAGACCACGCCATTTCGACAGCCAGGTTAGGCAAGGCCCCCGATTCAATCCCAAACGGTCCTTTCGGGGTGGGAGATCCAGGCCCTTTCGGAGACCTCGTTAAGGACAGCCCAGATCCCGTTATTGGCGGCCGTCTATCCCGGTTCGCAGATCAATGGGACTTAACTACCTCTGACCTTTGGGTCAGAAACACCATTAGATTTGGCCTATCCCTGGAATTCTCTTCCCCTCCTCCCAACCATTATTTACCTTGCCCTCTATCGGCTGACCCGGTTAAACGGGCTCAGCTCGATGAGGCCATTCAGCATTTGTTAACCATCAAGGCTATCCAGCCTGTCCCCGCTAACCACAGGGGTCTAGGGTTTTATTCCCGTTTATTTTTGGTCCCAAAGTCCTCTGGAGGTTGGAGGGCTATTCTTGATCTAAAGTCCCTCAACAAATACATTGTTTATCATCGCTTCAAGATGCAGTCCTTAAATACCATCCTACTCTGCATCCGAAATGGAGACCTTATGTCTTCCATAGACCTTACTGAAGCTTACCTCCACATTCCCATCCTTCCCGCCCACCGTAAATTTTTGCGTTTCTCTTATAATGGCCGCCATTTCCAGTACGCGGCCCTTCCCTTTGGACTTTCCTCTGCCCCTAGGGCGTTTACCAAAGTTATGGCCGCTCTCATGGCACATATTGCCTCTGTACCTATCAGAGCCCTTTTTTATTTAGACGATATCCTTATCCTCTCCCAATCCCATTCCAAGGCTCTTCAGGATGTCTCCTCCACCATTGCCATATTGCAAGGTCACGGTTTTTCTATTAACTGGCGTAAGAGCCAGCTGTCCCCCTCTACTTGCATTCAACATCTAGGCGCTCTCATTGATTCGTCAACCCTTCAGGTCTCCCTTTCCCTTGACCGCCAAGCTAGCCTTTCTGAGTCAGCTACCCGCATCTTGAGATGCGGATCCTCCTCTCTCCTGGGCCTCTCCAGCCTTCTGGGCAAGATGGTATCAGCTTACGATATTGTCCCCTGGTCTCGTCTACACAGCAGGGAGCTCCAGTGGCTTTTACTCCCGTTCCAACGGACCAAGCGGGCCACCTCAGCCTCCAGAATCGCCTTGCCCCCTTCGGTAACAAGCTCTCTGACCTGGTGGACGTCGTCGGCCGTATCCCGGGGCTCTTTCTTCGGACAAGCGACCAGGGCCGTGATTACAACAGACGCCAGCCTTTCGGGCTGGGGAGCTCACCTGGACGTCCACATGGCCCAGGGCCTATGGTCCCCGCCAGAACAGCGGCTCAACATCAACGTCCTGGAGCTTCGTGCCATCTTCCTGGCCCTTTTGGCCTTCGAGTCTCAGATCCTTGGCAAGGATGTCTTAATACTCACGGACAATGTCTCGGCCAAGGCGCACATCAACAGGCAGGGGGGGACTCGATCCCGCTCCCTACAGAAGGAGGCAGCCAGGTTATTCCTTTGGGCCGAGACTCATCTGTCCTCGATCAAGGCCGAACACATATCGGGGGTAGACAACACTCAAGCGGACTCCCTCAGCCGTTTCCAGATCGATCCCTCAGAGTGGAGCCTGCACCCTCTCCTCTTCGAAGAGCTGATATCCCGGTTCGGGACCCCAACTGTCGACCTGTTCGCCTCGGCCTCCAATCACCAACTGCCCCGTTTCTTCTCTCGCTTCCCCTGCCTGGGAGCAGAGGCTGTGGACGCTCTTCGCAGCCCTTGGCCGGTGGGTCAGCTTCTCTATGCCTTCCCCCCCCTTCCAGTTCTGTCCAGGGTAATCCGCAAGACTCTGCTAGAGAAGGCGGAGATCATCCTTCTGGCCCCCCACTGGCCTCGACATCCATGGTTTCCCGATCTGCTGTCCCTGTCGGTGGCCCCTCCCTGGAGGATTCCAGACAACAAAATTGTTCTCCTTCAGGGCCCTCTCCTACATCCGGACCCTCAGTCGTATCAACTGACCGCTTGGAGATTGAGCGGCGCCTCCTCGCTAGAGCCCTAGTCTCTCCGGACGCCATCACTATCATCCAGGCGGCCAGACGTCCTTCTACCTTGCGCATATATGACTCCACTTGGCGTTCCTTCGTCAGATGGTGCTCTAAGAAAAGAATCCTTGCTACGGAGGCTTCCATCCCACAGCTTATAGACTTCCTGCGGGATGGTTTCCGCTCAGGCTTGGCCCCTAACACCCTCCGCCGTCAGGTGGCGGCCTTATCTTCCATTCTTTCATGCGGTTCTCCGTCTACTTTGGCCAACGATCCACTGGTTCGTTCTTTTCTACGAGGCGCTACCAATCTCCGGCCCCCCGTGATCCACCGGTTCCCTACATGGGACCTCAACAAAGTTCTACAAGCCTTAACCGCTGCTCCCTTCGAACCTCTCCGCACGGTCAGCCTAAAATATCTTTCATTCAAAGTCTCTTTCCTAGTCGCTATCACTTCCGCCCGTCGGATTTCCGAGCTGGCGGCCTTGTCGGTTCGTGCTGACCTATGCATCTTCCACACGGACAGGGTAGTCCTCAGACTCGACCCCGCCTTCATTCCCAAGGTCAACGCCACTTTCCATCGGGCACAAGAGATCATCCTCCCGGACTTCTGTCCTGCTCCCAGATGTCATCAGGAGGCGGTTTGGCACAAGCTGGACGTCCGACGGGCTCTCCGTATTTACCTGTCTCGTACCTCTTCATTTCGTCGATCGGAAGCCCTGTTTCTGTCCTTTCAACCATCTTCAATGGGTGCGAGAGTTTCTTCAGTCACAATAGGCCGTTGGTTGAGGGCTACCATCGCATCCGCTTACGAGTCACAATCTCTTCCGGCCCCGCGCAACATCACCGCTCACTCCACCAGGAGCGCATCCACTTCCGCAGCTTGGGCCACACAAGCATCGGTGGAGGAAGTCTGCCGGGCAGCTACGTGGGCATCGGTGACTCCATTCGTCCGGCACTATCGCCTCGACTCCTATGCATCGGCGGATGCAGCATTCGGCAGGAGAGTTCTCCAGAGAGTCCGGCCTTTCCCGCCCTAGGAGACACCAAGCTTTGGTATGTCCCAATCCTGACTGCTGTGGGCGCTAGGGCGGAGAATGGGCGTTGGTCTTACCTGATACGCCCGTTCTCGATGAAGCGCCCACAGCAGTCAGCCCCGCCCTGGGCCGTACTGGGATCCGTGGGGGTGGGTGGACTCTCATTTTCTCCTTATTTATCTGCAGACACCTCAGTCTACTGAACGATCTCGCCTCCAAACTGGACTAACAGGAAGGGGAGGTGCCAGAAAAGTTCAGTAGGCTCGGTCTAATTGGATACCAGACCTGCCATAACCCCAATCCTGACTGCTGTGGGCGCTTCATCGAGAACGGGCGTATCAGGTAAGACCAACGCCCAATCTTGGCCTGCCAGTCCCCGGATTCTAACCTGGACAAGGCTTCTTTGGTAGTTCTAACAAATCGTTCGGCCTGACCATTAGAGGCTAGATGAAAGGGGGCCGATAGGGCATGCCGGATGCCCAGCTCGGCAAGGTAACTCTCAAATTGGATTGAGGTGAATTGTGGCCCGTTATCCGAGACCAATGTGTCCGGAAGGCCATGCGTGGCGAAAAGGCAGCGGAGGACTCTAATTACAGCCTCCGATGTGGTTGAAGGCATTAGGAAAACTTCAAGCCACTTTGAAAAGGCATCTACTACAGTCAGGAATGATTGGCCATGGAATGGCCCAGCAAAATCTATATGGAGCCTCCCCCATGGGACTTTGGGTTTTTCCCACTCCCTGACTGGGGCGACCGGGGGATCTGGGCGAGACTCCTGGCAGGGCCTCCACTTCCCCACCCACTCAGCAATGTCCTAATCTAACTGTGGCCACCACACATAACTACGGGCAAGACCCTTCATTCTAACCATGCCCGGGTGACCCACATGCAACATTTCCAACACTCTAGAGTGTAAGCATTCAGGCACAACAACCCGATCATCCCACAGTAAACATCCCCCCAACATTGACAGTTCGTTTTTCTTTGTACAAAAAGATTTATACACAGTAGAGTCAATTTGAGTAGGCCAGCCTCGTAGGACCCAGCCCATGACAGTATGAATAGTTGAGTCTCTTCTAGAAGCCTTGGCAACCTCAGCCGAGGACAGGGAGCCTCGCGGCACAGCGTCCAGTAAAAAGATTGGGGCTTTGGGAGTCGGGTCAGGCAGGGGGCACCGGCTGAGAGTGTCTGCATGGCCCATTGTCTTTGCAGGGCGGTGAATAAGTCTGTAAGAATATGCGGCCAAAAAAATGGACCATCTAGTCATTCTTGGCGACAAAGCAGCAGGGGTGGGTCTGTCCCCAGCAAGGAGGCCCAGCAGGGGTTGGTGGTCAGTAACTAGGTCGAAAGAGCAACCAAAAAGGTATTCGTGAAACTTTTTAACCCCTGCGATGGCGGCTAGGGCTTCCCTATCGAGTTGACTGTAATTGCGCTCTGCGCATGACAGAGTCCGGGAGTAGTAAGCTATTGGCGCCTCTAGGCCATTCGGAAGTCTATGGCTGAGCACGGCGCCGACGCCAAATGGAGAAGCATCGCAAACTAAGACCAACGGTAGTTCAGAGCTATATTGCATTAGAAAGCTATCTTCGGAGAGAAGCTTTTTTATTGAGTTAAAGGCTGCCACTTCTCTTTTTCCCCAAACCCATGGAACGTTCTTTCCCAATAGTCTGTGCAGGGGTTCGGCTACCGTGGCCTTGTCTTTTAAGAACATTGTATACAAGTTCAGAAGGCCCAAAAATGCCTGTAGCTCCGTCTTGGTTTTGGGCGTGGGGGCACTCTTAATAGCCCTCACTTTGCTCTCGGTGGGGTGGATTCCCGACCCATTGATCTTGTAGCCTAGAAACTCAACGGATGGGACTCCAATTTTGCATTTAGATTTCTTTAATTTTAATCTGGCTTCCCGGAATCTCGTTAGTGTCGACCTGATTCGTTCTGCCAGTTGCTTTTCGTTTTGGCCACTAATTAGGATGTCGTCGAAATGCGGGATGACTCCGGGGAGGCCTTGTAGAAGGCGCTCCATTGTGCACTGAAAAAGGCCTGGGGCTATGCTGACACCGAATTGTAATCTTGTACATTTAAAAGCCCCTCTATGATCACTATTGTTTGCGCCTCTGCCGTAGTGTCGTCTACCGGCAGCTGTTGATAGGCCTGCGCTAGATCTAGCTTTGCCAATATTTTCCCTGAGCCTAGGGAGTGCAGTAAGTGGTGAACTACAGGGACTGGATAAGCGCTTTGCTGTAAGGCCTTGTTGATGGAACATTTGTAGTCAGCGCAAATTCTTATGGATCCATTGGCCTTAAGTGGGGTCTCTATTGGGGTCTCCCATCTCATGTGGTCAACTGGCACTAAAATGCCCTGGCTGATAAGCTTATCTAGCTCTTCATCGATCTTTGGTTTCAGCGCGAAAGGGACCTTCCTTGCTTTAAGTCTAATTGGGGCAACCCCTGGGTCTAAGTTAAACGAGATCAGGGTCCCCACATACTTGCCCAAGCTTTCTTCAAAAACGTCCTGGAATTCATGTAGGACTTGTTCTTTCAACGATGATCCGTTGAGGCTGTGGACCCCCGTGAAACCCATTCTGAGGGCTCGGAACCAGCGTAGACCTAGGAGGCTGGGTAGCGGATCCCTCACGATCGTTAGTGGAAGCTTTTCTTCGAACTCGCCGTAGGAAATGGTGAAGGTGTTGACGCCTTCTACTGGAACACAGTTCCCCTGGTAGTCTAGTAGACGGACGCATTGTTTGGAAAGCTGGCTTTTTCGGTAGCCCGGTAGCAGGGACTGTAGCGTAGCCCACGACATGATGGAGAGTGCTGATCCGGTGTTGATCTCCATGCTGCAGGGTTTGCCGTTGATTTTGACGGTGGTGAAGACTTTCTCTTCGGTTGCTGTGCTGGCTTGGCCGACTCTCGTGCTGTAGGTTTGAATTTTGTGGCATTTTTTGGCGCCCTTGTGTTGGATTGGCTGTTTCGAACGTGGCGGTGGATTTGATTGGTTGGTCGACTCACGTGACCTCGGAAAACGCGGAAGTTGCGCCCGGCACACTCGCGCTAAGTGACCTCTCTTCTCACAACATCTGCAAATGGCTTCACGATATTTGCAGTCCTGTCTTTCATGCTGGCCACCGTAGCTCAGGCAACTCTCTTTACGGCGGTTTGTTTTGCCTTTCTTTTTGTCAGTTCGGAAGACGTCCTCGTCCGACTCTTCTTCCGAACTTGTTCTGGTCTCCTCGTGGTGAACTGGGACCACTTTAGATCCACTTTTCTCAGGCTGAGGACGCTGTAAAGCTTCCGACGCCTTTGTTGAAGCTTCATGTGCCTTAGCTTCGTCTAAGGCACTGGCGAGAGTCAGCCCCGGCTTTGCAAGCAACCTTCTCTGAAGCCGGGTGTCTCGTACGCCGCAGATCAACTGCTCGAGCAGCACGTCGTCTAGGTCGCGGTAGTCGCAGTGGGTCACGGCCCTGCGGAGTGCTGCTACATAGGCAGTCACAGGCTCCCCTTCTTTCTGGATTCTTTGCCGTAGTTGGTATCGCTGAACGAATTTGGAAGGTGCGGGGGCATAGTGCGCCCTGAGAGTCGCTTGGAGTGTGTCCCACCGTACCGTTTGTACCAGAGTTGGCTCACACAGCGGTTCAGCCATTTCGAAGACGTCGGGTCCGCAATGGCTCAGGAATAGGGCTCGTTTACGGTTTGCGGAGAGCCCGTGCATATTGCTTGCCTCGAGCGAGCACTCGAACCGGGTCATGTAAGACCCCCATTTTTCCCTTGTTGGATCGAAGGGAATCGGTGGCACGTACGTGGCCATGGCTGAAGTCTGCGGTCCCGGTGGGCACCGTCTCGAATCGCAAGCTCTTTTTGAAGCCTTCTGTGTGCTATCCCACCTTCGTCGCCAAATGAAGTGGCTGGGCAATAACGAAGCAGCACAAGCAGGCTAGTGACAACAGCTCTTTATTGTAGGGTGAACTTCAGCAACTCAATGCTGGCAGCAGCCTTTCTTATATACACTTAGGCTGCTGGCCAGCGACCAATCAGGAACAACCCCTGATTTGAAATTCCCGCTCTAAACAGCAACAACATAACAGAAGGGACCTTGGAGGTCTTCTAGTCTAACCCCCTGCTTAGGCAGGAAACCATATAACATTTCAGACAAATGATTGGCCAGTCTCTTCTTTAAAATCTCCAGTGTTGGAGAATTCACAACTTCTGGAGGCAAGTTATTCCACTGATTAACTGTTCTAACTATCAGAAAATTTCTCCTTAGTTCTAGATTGATTCTCTCTTTGATTAGTCTCCATCCATTGCTTCTTGTCCTGCCTTCAGGTGCTTTGGAGAATAGCAATAACATCTAGACTGCTTCATAGTGCTTTACAGCCATCTCTAAGCATTTTACAGAGTCAGTCTGTTGCCCCCAACAATCTGGGTCCTTGTTTTACCAACCTCAGAAAGATGGAAGGCTGAGTCAACCTTGAGCGACTCAGAATCGAACTCCTGGAGTAAGCAGTGAGTTAGCATGCAGTACTGCATCCTATCCACCGCGCCACCATGACTGGACCCACTCTTTTTCATGGCAGCTCCTCAAATATTGGAGCACTACCATCATGTCACCCCAGGTCCATTTCTTATGGACTGCTCCATCTCTTTGTTCTCCTCCTTTCCTTTTCATATCCCTCTCAAAAGATGATAAATTTCCAGAGAATTTTTGAAAGAATTCTTCTGTTCTAATTTCCTTAACAGTTTTAGTTTTGGAGAGAAAAGATTTTGACTCAGTAAAGTCTAAATGTTAAGTATGTTCTCCCCCAACCAAAACAATCCTGGGTTAACTAAGGTTTGTGATTTTTTCATGGCAAACAGCCTTTAGCTGCAGTTATTCATTCATGTCTCCTTAGACTGTATTTCCACCATTCATGTCTCTTGGCACTGATTCTCGGCATTGTTTCCTGTGTTGTGTTAAATGCACATGAAAGTCCAAAATTTTATTAAATGGATAACTTCTGACGTGAGAATGTAGAAATAGAGAATCTTCATATATTGATTTATTAGCTGATTTGGAAAAACACAACCGCAGCACTGTTCAGGTTAATAAGCTAATTTGGAACCGCATAATGGTAAATATTTATTTATATACCATCTGACTGGCTCACAGGTTAAAAAAAATTAAAAAGAAGAATAAAGGTACCATAATAGGCAACAATAAAGAAGTAAACGGTGTAGCGGAGATGATAAATCATAGAGTAATGAAAAAGAACACATTCACTCACACAACTCAAAGGGAGCTTCAGTCATCCCCATCAAAGTCTAGGGGGAATTGGCTTTAAGGCTCTCTGAAACATTTTGAACTCAACAGAGAATTGATCTTAAGCATTGTCAGTACCTTGTGCCGTTCATGTGAGGCAGACAATTCACTTTGACATCCAAGGAATTTGATGCATCCTTCAAAAAAGTAGGATCACATTGTTGAGGAAGAAGGAAAAGAGAATGGCCTTAGTGTTCTAGGAGTGTTAGTCAGTAAATCTGGAGAGAAGCCAATATGAGCAAAGTTATTCAGTATCAATAGAAGAGAATATACGTTGCTCAGGGTTGAATTTAGGAGTCTTTTTCCTGTTCATTTATCTGATATTAATCATTGCTTATCTGGGTGTTGGCTTCTGGAGAGGATGTGTTCTGGTCTTTTTCTTTCCCTCTTAGCTATTTTATTGTCTCTTTTGAATACTGTATAAATATATTTAGGAACTACCAAGGAGAAAACCACATCCCCAACAATACTGGCATCGCATCTTCTTGTTTGTAAAGAGTGAGCAAACCCCACATTCACCCAGCAATGATGAAGTTAGTTGGGCAATGAAACATCTGCAAGCAAAGAGCCAAACTGAGAGAACACCAAGGGCCCCATCCTTCAATACTTTTTAAAATTACTGAAGTACCAAATAACTTTTGGTACTTTTTCACGTTCATGCTTAGGTATCAAACCAAGTAGTGCAAGCAGCAGTGAGAAATAATGTTCTGTTATGCAAACATCAGCCATCCCAAATATTTTTAGGAACGATTTATGAACTGCACTGGTCTGGTATGAAATAATAAGGCTATCATTCACTCAGGATTTGTGATGACAATGTTTTAGTTGGAGCACATCCCAACAAAGACCAAGTGGAGTAATCTTTTCTGGGCTTCAGAGCTAAGCAGAATCATGTATGGTTGGTTATTAGATGGGAAATTGCCAAAGAGTTCAAGGATTGTGGGCCAGATCAGGAAGCTGAAGAAAGAAGAAGGCAGTGGCAACCTTCTTCTGGTCTACTTCCAGGAAGACTGGCCTGGATTGTCCATGAAAGCACCAGGACTCAGCCTCAGATCAAAAGAGACTATAATATGCTTTGTTCAAGGCACTGTCCAGATCTGAGAATGGGGTGAAATCCAGCAGGTTCTGACAGGTTCTGGAGGACCGGTAGTGAAAATTTTGAGCAGTTCGGAGAACCAGCAAATGCCACCTCTGGCCGGCCCCAGAGTAGGGTGGGAATGGAGATTTTGCAATATCCTTTCCCCAGGAGTGGGGAGGAAATGGAGATTTTGCAGTATCCTTCCCCTGCCACACCCAGCAAGCCACGCCCACAGAAAAGGTAAAAAAAAATTGGATTTCACCACTGGATCACCTTCCTGGAAGGTGCTTTTTCTGTTCCTCCTACCAGGACCTGTCCCAGACCCTCAGAAATGACGTAGGGTCATAAGCCACCTCTGCCTTCCCTTGACTCTGCCATGATCTCATTATTTGTGCTTACAAATGTTTATCCTCTTCTGCGATCAAGCCAAATATTTTTCGAGCCCCTTAAAAGGGAAAGACAATGTTGTTCGCTACTTTGATCAGAAATGAAGGAAAACCACAGCTGTGAAAACAATCTAAACTGTGCAAGTTGCAGCCTTATCTCCCCGGCTTTTGCTGCAGGCTAGCAGTGGGTCCCTCGGTTTCCATAGCTACCTGCTAAGCAGCCCGGTCCTCTCGCTTGGTATGCCTGGAGTCAATCAGGGCTCATGAACGGAGGGAGAATTCAAGATCACTTGTTTTGTGTATGGAGAGCCCCGTGAGCTGCTGCCAGCACAATCTTTTTTTAAAAAAAAACAGCATTTTCTTGAGGTTTTGGTTCCCAAGGTATAAAGTGTAGGTTTGGGGGTTTTAGCCATTCACCAGGACACACATGTACGGCTCTTGGCAGGTCTTGCTAGGTCTCCATGACAACCAACATATACCTAGGTATGTCATCAGCTGGGGGGGGGGGTGTTTCTGCATCTAGCAGAATTCCTCCATGGTTCAAACAAGGGATTTCTTTCTTTCTTTCTTTCTTTCTTTCTTTCTTTCTTTCTTTCTTTCTTTCTTTCTTTCTTTCTTTCTTTCTTTCTTTCTTCCTTCCTTCCTTCCTTCCTTCCTTCCTTCCTTCCTTCCTTCCTTGTTTTTTTTTTAAATTAGATTTATATGCCGCCCTTCTCCGGAGACTCAGGGCGGTTTACAAGGCGTTAAGCAATAGCCTTCATACTTTTGTATATTTTTTATACAAAGTCAGCTTATTGCCCCCACAAACTGAGTCCTCAATACAATCATTTCATCTTTCATTAAACAGTGCGTCGTCTGAGTACCAATATTTTGTGCAATAACAATTAAATTAATACTGATACCTAACATACCTGCTATTGTAACAATCCTCTTCTCAGCTTACTTAACTTTGTTAAAACGTTTTCCATATTTCAGTCCTCTGCTTTTCTTTCTAGTTTTCGTATTTATTCTCTGACCATTGATAAAATAACTCTCATATACTATAGTAGTCCAATTCTTCCTTTCCTTTAATTGCAAGCGTTAATCTGTTCATTTCTGCACATTCTAATATTTTTGTAATCACATTCTCATCCATAGGGATCTCTTCACTTTTCTAATTTTGTGCAAATACAATTCTAGCTGCAGTTATTACATGAATAATCAAATATATTTATATAAGTTTCTGGTAAAATCCCCACCAAGAATAATTCAGGTTTGAAATCTTCTCTTTCTTGATGGGGAGGGGAAAGGAGAGGAAGAGGTAATTCAGTTCTGTTGTACAATCTTGCATAATCTGAAGGAGCATCTGAAGTAACACATACAGCTGTGTGTGAGAGGGGCACCAAACTGAACCATCAAGACGTCTTCTGCTACCACCAAGGCTGGAACCTTTCCTCTTTCCAAAGAAACTTCTTCTCTCGGAATGCCTGTTATTCCCTGTATCGTACGCATGTTGTAAACTTGAATAAATCAGAATATACCTCTTCTATTTAAGGCAGGTTGAACCCAATCTGGTGCCTTTCAGAGGTGGGAACCTTAGAATTGGTCTAGAATACCTAAAGGACCCAAGATAAAGGGAGGTCATTCCAATTCTTGAAATTTTACACATGTTTTGAAAATGCACCCAGAGTATGGATGCTGAAAAACGGTCTTCCTGCCAGGCCAAGCCTTCTGAATGACCATGAACAGAGTGGTTTTGTCTAGATGAAGACTATTTTATCAATGAAATTGCATCCCATTGCTGAATACGATGTGGCATTACATTCCATTGCCCAGAATTGTTATAGAATTCCCACTAACTAGATATTCTGTATTGGACTGCCAGGATTAAATACATGGTGACATCAGTTGTGAAATCGAAAAAAAAGGAAGAAGAATTAGGGCTAATACCTTGGGTTGGAAAATTCAAAACTTTTGGCTCAGTTCTATGCCTCTTGGACCAAATGCCATGTAGGATGGGCTATCTGGCGAAGGGAGCAGAGAAATGACCCCAAGTCCATCCTGAGCAGGGTGATCACAATCAGCTGTCTCATTGTAAGAGGCCTACTCCTTTTCTACCCAGCTTCTTGACAGCTGTTATAACCTACATTCTAGTTCTACATATTTGCAGAAACTGTGTAGCTTGGCCTGCACTATTTTCCTGGAGGCATACCTACGCTAATGGTAGGTTGCTCCCAGTTCACCTCGGTTCAGGTGAACTTCTTTGATGCAGAACAAGTAGACCAGGGGTGTCAAACTCAATTTCATTGAGGACTGCATCAGGGTTGTGTTTGACCTCAAGGACTGGGTGTGTGTGTGGCCAGGGTGCGTGGCCAGTTCGACATCACTCGTGTTGGCCCTCTCGAGCTCCATTTTCACTGGCATAGAGTTGCAGGAGGCTGTGGCAGCCGAAAATGGAGCTTGGGAGCCCATTTTCGCTGGCAGAAACACCACGGGCTGGTCCTTCACTGTTTCCAGGGCGGCCGCGCGGGCCAGATCTATGTACCCCCCCTCCCCCCGCAGCCTAGATCGGCCCCTGGACCTTGAGTTTGACATCCCTGAAGTAGACAAAAACAGGACAAGTAATATATCCAAAGAAAGAATAACAGAACAGGGTGAGAATCGGGCGATTTATTTTTGGTTGTGGTTTTTCATTCATTCTTTCCAGTGTTGCAAATATATATTTGGGACCAGTTTAGTGTGTTTCTTCAAAGAAGTCTCTTTTTAAAAGCATTCTTGTGCGACACTCTTCAGAGACAGAAGATTCTTCATCCTGTCCAATCACAGTGTGAAGACCACAAGTGTCCAAGGGGATGCCTCCTGTGTCGAAGTTTTGTGAGAAGAAGTGTTCAAAGGAGGGGGTGTGGTTGAGAGCAGCCCACGATTGCCAAACGTTCTTTTCTTATACACAAGTTTTGAGAATAAAAAAACGGTTTTTTTTCAGCCACTGAGATGATGTCAAGAAGGTTTGTGAATGTTTGCCCCTTAGGATCCAAGGTGTTATGGCCGATGCATTTCTAAAGGCATTCCTTTTCATTTGAATACTTAAAGTGCAGGCAAGGCGGAGGGGGGAGGGGGGAGGGGGTGTCTTCCCAGATGAGCAGCATAATCTGTAAAGGGAGAGTTTGCTGCAGCAACATCTGTGAACAGGGGAGCCCAAAAAATGTGCTTTTCCATTCATGGAACTCGATGCCAGAAAGTTACGAGTGCTTAAGGAATGCAAATATTCCTTCTCCCTGAATCCCTAATGATTGTGTGGAAAAAAGCATTAAGGGAAGAAGAAGTTACTATTCTTATGTATTTTCCTTTTCTCCCTCTCTTTTTCCTTCCTTCCTTCCTTCCTTCCTCCCTCCCTCCCTCCTTTTCCTTCCTGTTTGAACCTTTTGTGTATCCAGAGAACTGTCTGCCTGGGTTCCTAACCTCACACACTATTGCCAGAGATTTTTTGGTGGAGCTTAAGTTTAGGAATAAGACAGAAGAAGCTTTCTAAATGTCCTTATGCTAACCTGGCTATAAAATAGCACCAGGGCATCTTGTGCCTAAATCTCATGCGCGTCTGGAAAGGGAACTTTGCAGTCATTTGAAAGGAGCAAATGCATCCTCCAGATTCCCGTAATGGGGGAAATTACCTTTAAATTTTTCCCGGTAATATTTCTGAATGCATAAATAAACACAGGGAAGAACTGTGCATTTTTACTGCTTGCTAACTGCCTGTAACATCTCATGCTCCAAAAGTCTTATCTGAACTTTCCCTGTAGTGTCTTACATTCAGCTTTGGCTGGTGCGTTATTGTTTTTCTATAGAATTCTTGGGCGGTTTTTTAGTACCCTTTTATTTTTAGATTTTGAACTTATCTTTTGGCCAAGAAAAAAAAATGAACTCATTCAAAATCTTGCATAACTTCTATCATACATGTTACTGAATTTAATTTTTGAAAGTCTAATCCTTGAATACGGTGGTAAAAAAAATTCACATTAGAAGTGCTTGAGCAAACCATGAAGACTGCATGATAAACAATTGCTACCAATAGAAGAGAATCTGCCTAGCTCAAGATTCAACAGTGGAGTCTTTGGTGCTCTCTGAGTGAGGTTGGTGGGTTTTGTTGCAGAAATTTCATTACCCAAATAGATAATATCATCAGTCCTAATAATCAATTCCTAGTGTTATAAACCAAGAAACTAAACTCTTTACTAATTCATTCTCAAGTCATCTTGACCAGGAAATATGCATCTGAAGAAGCCAGGACCTATCAAGCCATTGTATGCAAACAACTTGACTTGACTTGACTTGACTTGACTTCTTTATTGGCCAAGTGTGATTGGACACACAAGGAATTTGACTTTCGTGCATATGCTCTCAATGGACATAAGGAGAATAAAATACATTCATCAAGAATAAAAGATACAACACTTAGTGATAGTCAAGGTTACTAATAAGCTATCAAATCATATTAGGAAACAAATGAAAACAATATAAATTGAAAGATAACATGGTTATAGTAATAAGTGGGAGGAGATAGGTAATAGGAAGGAAGAGAAGAATAATAGTAATACAATCTTAGTAAATTATTTGACAGTGTTGTGGGAATTAGTTTTAAGCAGAGTGATGACATTTGGGGAAAAAATGTTCTTGTGTCTAGTTGTTCTGTGTGCAGTGCTCCATAGCATCGTTTTGAGGGTAGGAATTGAAACAATTTATGTCCAGGATGCAAGGGGTCTATAGATATTTTCACAGCCCTCTTTTTGACTCATGGAGTATACAGGTCCTCAGTGGAAGGCAGGTTGGTAGCCATGGCTTTTTCTGCAGTTCTAATTAACCTCTGAAGTCTGTGTTTCCTGTGTCGTGTATGAGATCTGATGAAGTTGCTTTAGGGAGCTAAATCTGGAGCAGAGATTTCAAGGTCAGCAAAAGTGCCTGGCAACAATTGTGCCTGGCAATTATTGCAATTATTCTTCAGGACTGAAGGAATACTCAATTTGGGGCTGCAATCATGGCACTTTGAGATGGCACCAGATTGCATGGTGGCGCAGTGGTTAAAGTGCAGTATTGCAGGCTACTGCTGCCAGCTGCCTGCAACTTGGCAGTTCGAATCTCATCAGGCTCAAGGTGGACTCAGCCTTCCATCCTTCTGAGGTGGGTAAAATGAGGACCCAGAGTGTGGGGGGCAATAGGCTGACTCTGTAAACCGCTTAGAGTGGGCTGTAAAAGTATTGTGAAGTAGTATATAAGTCTATGTGCTATTGCTATTTATATCATGTGTGCATAAAGTATCCATGACATACAGTACCCAACCTCGGTTCTACTCATTCTTCCAAACTTTGGTGACCTTGGTCCTTGCTTCCTCTATCTTACACAGAAGGACTGAAGCATAGCAGCACATGTGTTTGGCTGAGCTCCACAAAGCTGGGATCCTGTGCTTTGTTCCTAGGAGCCTGGATAGCTCAGCAGACTAAAGCCTGTTATTAACATTCAGCTGTCTGCAATTACTGTAAGATCGAATCTCCCCAGGCCATAGGTTGACTCAGCCTTCCATCCTTTCTCAGGTAGGTAAATTGAGGACCCAGTTTGTGGGGGCAATAAGCTGACTTTGTATAAAATATACAAAAGTATGAAGGCTATTGCTTGGCGCATTGTAAGCCACCCTGAGACTCTGGAAAAGGGCGGCATATAAATCTAATTTTTAAAAAAATGCAATTAGCCCCTCTTCAGTCCTTCTCTATCAGTAGAGGAACAGTGAAAGGGGAACAGGCTGAGTTAATGTTAGAACACTCCTCCAAAGTTATATTAAAAGTAACTAAAAGTATGAGAAGGGCTGAGAAGTTTTTGATTGCACTTCTTGCTTCTTATCCAAGTACATCCGTGTCTCGGTCCACCCCATAAATTCTTTTCCATCTTAAATAATCAACCAGTGATGTTTGTTCCATGCAAGGAAACACATTCATATTGAGTCAAAGTTGTTTAGATTTCTCTTTTTCATTCAAGTAGATAATGCTGACTTGTGTTTTCTGTCCTCCCTCCAAACCGTCAAATCTGCCATATTTCATTGTTTTATTCTTAACTTGCCAAAAGTGGATGACTCTGTTCCATGTTTATTCTGATCTGCTGGAAACAAGGAGACCTCTCTTGAATGGGTGGTCCTTCACGTCAAGAACTTAGCAGAACACTGGAATTCTTTTCAAATTGGCTTCATTTGATTATTGGCTTTGTGGGTAAACTGAAGGAATCTGTATTGGAGTCACTGTGGCTCCAAAGGACGGCTTACCACATATTTTGCTTGTTTACTTGTTTGGGATTTTTTAAAAAAAAAAAAATCTGCAAAATTTACAGCAACAATCTTTTTGGAATGACCGAATCACTAAAACACTTTCAGGGCTCATTGTCAATTCAAAATATTTACTTGGTGTCATTAAGGTTATTAGAACTTATCTGGTTCGACTCCCAATCAAGATTTGTAGTGAATGTTTTTCAACAACTTGTTTGTTAGAATGCCATCGGAATTACAGTATGTTTTTTAGCAGCGACTACATCTGTTTTAGTTTAAAGCATTCACTCTGACCAAGAAACATAGGGTGGTGTGCATGTCCACGTGAGAAATAAACGGATTTTGTTTTGTATTTTCAGAAAATGCTTTCGTATTTGTTCTGCGCTTGAGAATGATACATGGGATATCCCCAAGGTATCCCCAATTCACCTCTTTCAAAACAGAAACGCTTCCATCCAGATTTTCTTTGTAGTCAAGGCATTATCCTTCATGCTGATTTCATGTGCATTCACATTGATTTCCTTACTACATAGGCAAAACTGCCCAGTTTAACTTAAGACCTCTAAGATGGGGCTTAGGAGTTAACATGTTCCTTCCACTCAGAAGTTGAGACTTAGAACATAGACCAATAGACCTGGAAGGGACCTCGGAGGTCTTCTAGTCCAACCCCTACTCTAGCAGGAGTCCTTATACCATTTCAGATAAATAGTTGTCAAGTCTCGTTTTGAAAGCCTCCAGTGATGGAGCACCCAGAACTTCTGGAGGCAAGTCGTTCTAGTTGATTGCTCTCACTGTCTGGAAATGTCTCCTTATTTTTAGATTGCTTCTCTCCTTGATTAGTTTCCATCCATTGTTTTTCATCTTGCCTTTTGGTGCAAAAAGGGTCTTTGTGGGACCCTCTCAAATATTGGAACACTGCTATCTTGTCTCCCCCTAGTCTGTTTGGACTAGACATACCCAATTCCTGTAGCCGTTTCTTGTATGTTTTAGCCTCCAGTCTCTTAACCAGTGGTGGGTTGCCCCCGGTTCGCACAGGTTCTATAGAACTGGTAGTAAAACCAGTGGGACTCTCCGCCCACTGACTTCAACATCATCAAAATGCTTCTGTGCATGCGCAGAAGAGCACGTGCACGGCCCCGCTGCAAACCGGTAGTAGAGGAAAGTACAACCCATCCCTGCTCTTAACCATTGTTGTTGGTCTTCTCTGGACTCTTTCCAGAGTCTCAAGATCTTACACACTTTCTTGAAATTTGGTAATGTTTGTGTTTTTCTATGTATTTTCCCAATGGCTTTACTTTCCGTAAGCTATTCTGTGCACCAAATCCCTTCTCCGTGTTCCAATGTCCTGATTTATTTATTGCGCTTGTATTCTTCTTTTCTTTGGGAAGTCTCCTCTAATTGTATCCTGCTAGAGGTGCCCTTTTGAGGAAGCTGAGCTGAAAGAGGGCCTGCCCAAGTCCTACAGAGAGCTACACTGCAGTTATCCCCACTTTTCAAGTTAATGGATATGGAATAACTACAGCAATAAATAAGGTAGCTCCGTTAACATCTTGGAGAAATTGTAGACGGTAGCTCCTGAGGTGTGGCGTTTGCCAAGCTGAGTCTAGATCGAAGGAGCTGCCAAACAAGGATGAACGGATGTGGTGGGAATGATCTCAGCACTGAAACAATGGAAGAAAAGTGTCTGGAAGCAATCAATGATAGATTGCATTGTGGTTAATTAGGGGAGAAATAGGCTTAATAGTTGCTAGCTGATTTGAAACTGTCACAACCTCTAGAACCCCTATTTCTCTCCAAACATCATAATCAAGAGTACAAGGGAAGCTTTAGCTCCAGAAATCTATATTGTAGGCAACACAATTGCCAAGCCAGTTGCCAGGATTTTGCTGGCTGTGATTGTAGAAGTTAAATCATTTTTGGTTTATACTGATGCACATCTGTTTCTTGTTCTCTGCTTATGTGAACGTCTCCATGTTTGAAATAGGCCCATATCAGATGATTCTGAGGAGAGGGCTGTCCTCTCACGATCTCTGGCTTGGCCTTCATTTTCAACCATGAGAAGGACCCAGCCTCCTCCTTGTATCTGTGCCTTCAATACAACGTGCCCATCTACAGCAAGAGAACATTTCCCCCCCTGTGCCTGTTGGCCAAGCCAACAGTTTTTGGCCTTCCCACTCTTTCTGAGGTGGAAGTGAAACGTCGGTCATAAGCAAGACATGGTCATTCCATAATAAACCTCTTCCCTCAGCAAAGTAGTACAGTTTGAAGCAGAGAAATTTTGGGGATCAGTCATTTTAGGCTGTCCTAAAACAAGCTTCTGGGTTTTCTTACACAAATCAGAATTAGAATAGAGCTGGAAGCCAAAGGTACTTTTTCAAGAGGCAACTGGACTTTCCGGTTTTTCTTTGAAGACATTTCACTTCTCATCCAAGAAGCTTCTTCAACTCTGGCTGGGGAATGGAAGCAGGGGTGAAATCCAGCAGGTTCTGACAGATTCTAGAGAACTGGTAGCGGAATTTGAGTAGTTCAGAGAACAAGCAAATAGCACCTCTGGCTGGCCCCAGAGTGGGGTGGGAATGGAGATTTTGCAATATCCTTCCCTCAGGAGTGGGGAGGGAATGGGGATTTTGCAGTATCCTTCCCCTGCCACGCCCACCAATCCACGCCCACCAAGCCACGCCCACAGAACTGGTGGTAAAAAAATTGAATTTCATCACTGAATGGAAGGATTTATACTCCTTGCAAACAGCTAGTCATTTGTGTTTTTTTAGAGAGTTATTGAAGCCACTTAGAGGTTTCTCTGTGTCACCGGGGTAGTGGGTAGTACAAATGGGTGTTGAGCCTTCTGTTGAAAGGATTGTGTTGTAGACTGGAGATAGATGATGTCATAACCCACCCCCTCTGTTGAGAGAGGGCTGATCAATTTTGACATAGATGGGCTCTTTCACCCTTCATTCAAAGCAACAGTCCTCTCTGTCCAAAATTACTTTGACTTGGTCTTCGAAAGAGTGGCCTTTTTCTTTTAAATGCAGATGGAGCTGGAAAGTATTTTGGGGGTCTTGTAGTCCAACACACTTCCAACAGGAGACTCTATATCATTTCAGACAAGTGACTGTCTAGTCTCTTCTTAAAAACCTCCAGTGATGGGGCGCCCACAACTTCTGAAGGGAACTTCTGTTCCGCTGGTTATTTGTCCTCACTGTTAGGAAGTACCAGTATCTCCTTAATTCCAGGTTGCTTCTCACCTTGATTAGTTTTCATCCATTGTTTCTTGTCTTGCCTTCTGGTGCTTGGGAGAATAAATTGACCCCTCTTTTTTGTGGCAGCCCCTCAAATATTTGAATACTGCTATCATGTCACACCCTAGTCCTTCTTTTCTCTAAGGTAAAGGTAAAAGTTCCCCTCGCACATATGTGCTAGTCGTTCCTGACTCTAGGGGGTGGTGCTGATCTCCGTTTCAAAGCCGGAGAGCCAGCGCTGTCCAAAGACGTCTCCATGGTCATGTGGCTGGCATGACTCAATGCCGAAGGCACACAGAGCGCAGTTACCTTCCCATCAAAGGTGTCCCTATTTTTCTATTTGCATTTTTTACACGCTTTTGAACTGCTAGGTTGGCAGAAGCTGGGACAAATAATGGGAGCTCATCCTGTTATGCAGTGCTAGGGATTCGAACTGCTGAACTGCTGACCTTCTGATCGACAAGCTCAGCATCTTAGCCACTGAGCCACCACGTCGCCTTCGTTAGATTAGCCAAACACAAATCCTGCAATCGTTCTTCATATGTTTTAGTCTCTAGGCCAGTGATGGCTAACCTTTTTGCCATCGCGTGCCAAAAGCGGGGGAGCGTGGTGGAGTCACACGCACGCGTGCCCACATCCATAATTCTATACACCCGCCCCCCCCCCATGTTCCCCACCGCTTTTGGCACATGATGACATGGTGGGACCGATAGGCTTGTTTTTTGCTCTGCTCAGGCTCCAGAGCCTTTCTAGGAGCCTGGGGAGGGCAAAAACGGGCTTCCCCCACCCCCCAAGAGGCCCTCCGGAGGCTGGAAACAGTGTGTTTCCTGATTTCTGGTGGGCCCAGAAGGCCCGAAAATCAGCTGGCTGGCGCACGCATGCGTGCCGGAGCTGAGCTCGTGTGCCCATCAATATGGCTCCATGTGCCACCTGTGGCAACCGTGCCATAGGTTCGCCATCCTGGCTCTAGACCTTTAATCATCTTAGTTGCTCTTTGCACTTTTTCCAAAGTCTCAACATTGGTTTTGTAATGTGGTAGGTCTGCACTAAGAGTCACATGGTGCTTACAGAATCTAAATGGTGCCTTCTATTTGACGAAAGATGTAGTGTGATTAAAAAATGTGACAAATTTGCACTTATTTATTAATGCTTCAAGATGTGCTGCTTATGCTGGGCTATTTCAGGGTTGCTAACAATAAGGCCAATCCAGAAAACAGCTCAAATTTGTGTTGCCCAACAGGGCATGTTAAAAAGTGAGGTGGGTGCAGACATGCTTAGTTAAAATGCCACTTCTGTTGTGTAATCAGTGTGGAATGAACTTGATAAAGACTGAAAACAAAGTTACCCCTATAGTCAATTATTTATTCTATTAGTGGTTTTAAATGGCTTAGAGGTGCATTTGATATTGCTGTTTGCAATACAGTGCCAGCCCTTGTCCTTCGTTGTATTAATTATTGGGGTAAAACCTTTGACCAAATTAAAAGATATTCTAAGAAAGGCATATGTTTATTCTATTTTATAGCCATAGGAAGTAATTCTGGGCGGCATGCAACATTTAATTTGAGAACCAATAAACACATATAAAACTGTCACAATTTTAAAAATAACTATAAACCAGGCATGCAAAACAAGAGAGGCTGTTATTAACTACAATATTCCTGAGGTTTGAGGTTGAAAGGTGGAAGACACAGATTTGGAAACAGGGCTCAAAGGAGGCTTTGAAGCCTTTCAGTGTTCGGGGGAAGCTTCTACAGCATCTTTTTAGAAAGTTTTGATGAAAAGTTAAAAGAATGTATTTTGTTGCACATCATATGTACTCAGAGCTCCGACAGATAAATAATTCAACTTAATCTGGTTTTATGTTTCTGTGCGTGTCTAAGGGATGAATTTCCGTCTCAGCCAGTAAGGAGCAGGAATGGCATCTCTTTACTGTGGTTGCCTTTATAGATTTAATGCGCTGTTGTTTACATCACAATCTTAGATATTTGATTTAGAATGCAAAGTAGTCTCTCGTTGCAAAGGATGGAACTTTCTGTCAGCAACTAGCAATAATATTGTATGATGTTTTGTCCAATGTGTTTATGAAATGATGCAGGATTCTAGACCTGGTTCTTGATGGATACAAATTATGGTATCAAAGTCTAGGAACACTATGAAACAGAAGATAAATGCAATTTATCATGTGCATTTTGACAGACTGGAATCCGTGGTGCAATGCTATCAAAATATCCCTCTTTCCTTCCCCATTTTATCACTGTTGCAATATAAAGAGAACTATTTCAGGCACGTCGAACTCCGGAAAGGCACAGATGATGTTTGGCACGTATTGGGTGAAGTAAAAACTCATTAAGCAAAGCAACACCCCACAGGGAAACATTTGAGGTGTCAAAGCTAGAAAGGAGGAACACTTGCATGTTGTGTTGACAGGAGCTGTAGCTTTAAGTTGTCCAGAGGGGCAGCTTCTTCTCTTCCCTCAGAGAAGTGGAAGAAATTCTTCTAGAGCTCTTACCTCATGCTTGGGGTCTGCCAAGAACGTGGGAGAGGAGGACAGGCAGAGGGACTCCATGATTGAATTAAGCTGCAGACCCAGGCTGGCCGCAGACTGTGCATCTGTCATCTTGATCTGAAGCATCTGGGCCTCAGTTGCAACCCCAAGGTCCTGCATAAGGCTCTCTGCCAGTTGCAGGCTAGGCAAGGAATGCACATCCCATTTCTGTCCTACGTGTTTCAGTGCTAGTAAGAAATTGAATATAGATACATATGGGTATTATTTGACAGACAGCTTTCTTGTTTATATGTCTAGTTTAATGACGAGAAGGACTAGGAGGGACATGATACCAGTGTTCCAATATTTAAGAGGCTGCCATAAAGACAGGGTCAGCCTGTTTTCCAAAGCACCTGAAGGTAGGACAAGAAACATTGGATGGAAACAAATCAAGGCAAGAAGCAACTTAGCACTAAGGAGAAATTTCCTGACAGTGGCAGCTATTAACCAGTGGAACAGCTTTCGTGGGTGCTCCATCACTGAAGGTTTTCAAGAAGAGTTTTGGTAGCCATTTGTCCAGAATAGTATAAGGTCTCTTGGCTGAGTAGGGGGCTTAAACTAGAAGACATCCAAAGTCCCTTTCAATTCTGTTATTCTGTTTGATGGATCTCAGGGAATCATAGAGCTGAGGGGACCCTAAGCTAGTGCAAGATCTGCTATAACATTCCATAAAGGTAGCTATCCAACTTCATTTGAAAACCATTAGTGGAGGAAGACTCATCAGGTGGCAGGTTGTTCCATTTTTTTTCCTGATGTCTACTCTGAATCTCCTTCCTTACAGGCTTAGCCCACTGATTTTAGTTCTTTCCTCTAGTGCAGTAGAGAATAAATCCATGGCTTCTCTTTGGCATTTTTAAAGATATATGAAGACTACTATGAAATCTCCCCAAGATTTCATAGCCATATGTTAGCCATTTCTGAAGGCTAACATATCCAAATTCTTCAACTGTTCCTCAAAGGATTTGGATTTCAGATCCTTTCCCATCTGAGTGGGACATATTCTCTAAACCAGGAGTCTCTAACCTTGGCAACTTTAAGCAAAGCTGGCTGAGGAATTCTGAGAAATGAAGTCCACAAGTCTTAAAGTTGCCAAGGTTGGAGACCCCTGCTCTAAATGTGTTCCGAAGTGTGATGATCCACTACTCCAGGCCATAATAGAAAAATTATCTCTCATAACCAGCTCACGTGCAGTTGTCATTGACAAGGAAATCCCAGATCCCTTTCAGGTGTCCTACTGCCAAGCCAGGTCTACCTCATACAGATTACAGATTAGCCGAGTTGGAAGGGACCTTGTAGGTCATCTAGTCCAACCCCCTGCCCAAGCAGGAGACCCTACACCATTTCTGACAAATGGCAGTCCAGTCTCTTCTTGAAAGCTTCCAGTGATGAAGCTCCCACAACTTCCAAAAGGCAACTTCTGTTCCATTGATTGATTGCTCTTACTGTCAGAAAGTTCCTCCTTATTTCCAGAGATTATTGAATCTCTCCTTGGTCAGTTTCCAACCATTATTCCTTGTCTGGTCTTTAGGTGCTTTGGAAAATAGCCTGATTCCCTCTTCTCTGTGTCAGCCCCTCAAATATTGGAAGGCTGCTCTCATGTCTCCCCGGTCCTTCTCTTCACTAGACTAGCCATGCCCAGTTCCTGCAACTGTTCTTCATATGTTTTAGCCTCCAGTCCCCTAATCATCTTTGTTGCTCTTCTCTGCACTCTTTCTAGTGTCTCCACATCTTTTTTATATATCACCTTAGACTTGTGTGTTACCATTTTCTTATCCTGATTCTGGCATTTCTCCCTATTAAATTCCATCCTATTCACTTAGCTCACTGCTCATCTAGATCTTTGCTTTCCAGTGTACGTTTGTGTGGACACGTAACCATGGAATAATTTAGCTGTGCCCTTTGCAATTAAGTGTTGGTCAACTTTCAGAATGCCTTGACTGTCCTTGGCTGCTTATGTTAAACCGATCATTCGGCTGATACACAAAAGAGCTCTGAAAATTCCAGTTACCTAGCATCATGGTTGGGAAGTTTCAAAATGAAAAAAAGAAAAAAAAGGGGGGGGGAGTGTGTGTTAAGACTTCTAAAACAACAAAGCACACAAGTCTTCAAGTTTTTAAAATGAGTACTTGTGAGTCTGTTTTGACTCTTTTTCCCAGCCCTGTGATAAGCTGGCTCATATTAAGAAAGCTGTTGACAATATACAGCAAAGTAATTTTGCATCTGTTATGATTTAAACCAAGATTTTTTTTTAAAAACAAACAAACAATTAATTTAAACAGTGGCAATTGCAAAGCAATCTTTTATTATTAATATGAATTTCACTTTCAAGATGATCAATAACTGAGTAACAGGATTTGGTGAATCCTCTTCTAGTTGAGAAACGCAAGATACAAAAATTGTGTGCACGTGTGTAAATAAACTGTCCTTACAACCTATAAGTTGAAGTAAACATGCTCCAAGCTTGAGTTAGGCAAAGTGGCCTGTTTTTATTAAATGCTTTAAAACATTTGTTTTCTTAAAAACACTAAGCCAATTTCTGTGGTTAGAGTTTCCTGCACAAATCATTTTTTTTAAATCTATGCAGTTTTCAACAACAGGAGTTCATTAATGTATTAGACCTATAATTTGAAGGAATCACTAATTCAGCAATAAAAATTGATAGTTTTGAACTTGATTTCTCCTGTAATAAGATATTAAAGCTGTAGCAAAAAACAAAACAAAAACAAAACAAAAACAAAAAAACCCAACCCTCAAAAATGTTTAGCTAGTAACTTCAGTATCCAGAAGAGAAGCTTAAGCCCAACTAACTTTGTTCAATTGGATAGACAAAGTCCAGTATTGGTTATTTTTTTAAAAAAAGTCAGGGATATGCGTATCCATCAGGGCTGTAGGCAAGATGTCAAAAAAAATTTGGAAAGAGGCAGTAAAAATAACTTCTGTGACTCTGCTGATAAAATTCCATATTTCTTCCAGGTTGTAGCTGGGAGTCAAGTTGAAACCAAAGGGATCTTACTAAGAGCAATTCTCATTTTTGAGCGTACACAGATTGGAGATCACCAAGCTATGAATGCTAAAAAAGAATTATGATTCTATTTTTCAATAAATTGGCCCATTTTTTTTCCTATACAACTAAAGAAGCCATTTTGAAACATGCTTTAAACCCCTCATTAATGTTGCTTTTTTTTTTTTTAATATATGCAAACCAGTGGTGAAATCAAACAAATTCTGACAGGTTCTGGAGAACCAGTTGTGGAAATTTTGAGTAGTTCAGAGAACCAGCAAACACCACCTTTGGCTGGCCCCAGAGTGGGGTGGGAATGGAGATTTTGCAGTATCCTTCCCCTGCCAACCCACCAAGCCACGCCCACAGAACCGGTAGTAAAAAAATTTAGATTTCACCACTGATGCAAACTTCAAAATGCTACTATTTTTCTTCTGGATACAGAAAGGAAAGTTTGAGAACTTGCTCTGTTTCTCCAAGCACTAAATAGTTTAGTTCTAATAAATTGGTTTATGGAAAAAGTCCTTCACTATGCCTTGAGGCAGTTTAACGCAATGGCTACAGCCGTTGTTGTCATCCACATTTACTGGAGGATCTTACATTTGTTGAGCCAAAAAGTAATAAATCTCTTGGAACAAATACAGTATATTAAGGTATTTGGCTTGCTAGCTGGTTGCAACATTTGCCAAAACCTTTAGAAACAGAACTGAATGTTTCCAATGGAATGCTTCATAAAAAAAGTACAATAAATGTTGATAAGAAGTTGAGGGGTACTGTGTGTTGAGTTGTGCTCGCATACTGTAGCAAACTCTGTTTTGATTTCCTTTTCAAAGGGTAATGTAGCAATTGGCTCTATTTTGTGAAGGAAATTTACTCCTTCTTGTAAAGCTACATTTACGGCATCAGCTCTTTTTGGAATGATTTGGCCAGGAGTGTCAAACATGTGGTGTCATGTTGGTGCCACGTGACGTATCGGGACTTTTTTCCCCTTCCCTAAACTGGGCAGGGCCAGCACGTGACGCATCCGGCCCATGGGCCGCAAGTTTGACACCCCTGGATTAGGCTATAGTGGTTACCAACTACAAAAGCTTTTCCAAAACTTGGTGCTGTTCTGGCATATGGACTTCAACTCCCAGAATTCTTAGCCATGATCATGCAGAGTGAAGATTCTGAGAATTGTTCACACATCTGGAGGATTCCCAGTTTGGCATAAACTAGACTGAAACTATTCTGGAGCAGATAGATGTGTTCTCTACAAAGAATGGAATGGGATGAGATGGGATGGGATGGGATGGGATGGGATGGACTGAACCTTGGAAGTCTTCTAATCCAACCCCCTGCTCAAACAGGAGACAATTACATGACAATTTCAGACAAGGGGGTGTCCAGTCTCTTCTTAAAAACCTCCAGTGACGAAGCACCCACAACTTCTTGAGGCAAGCTGTTCCACTGGTTAATTGTCCTCACTGTTAGGAAGTATGTCCTTAATTCCAGGTTGCTTCTCTCCTTAATTGGTTTCCATCCATTGTTTCTTGTCTTGCTTTCCTGTGCTTGGGAGAATAAATTGACCCCTCTTCTTAGTGGCAACTCCTCAAATACTGGAATACTGCTATCATGTCACCCTTAGTCCTTCTTTTCATTAAACTAGACATACCCAAATCCTGCAACCATTCTTCATATGTTTTAGTCTCCAGGCCTTTAATCATCTTAGTTGCTCTTCTCTTCACTTTTCCAAAATCTCAACGTCTTTTCTTTTCTTCATAATGCGGTACCATGCAGTATTCCAGCCGTGGTCTTACTAAGGTTTTATAAAGCGTTACTAATACTTCACATGATTTTGATTCTGTGCCTCTGTTTATACAACCCAGGATTGTGTTAGCTTTTTTGGCTGCCACCACACACTGCTGGCTCATATTTAAGTGATTTTCCAAATCCCTTTATAGTACTAGGGCAGTTTTTGCTCTTGTCAAAGTAACAACATTAAGCCAACATTTTCTATTTTCCCAATAACTTGTACCTGTTCACTGATGTTTTCAAACTCAGGTTTTATTAAAGCCACTCACACTACTTGTAAACTCTTCATTGCCGCAGGACAGCATCTCCAGCTGCAGAGAGAGTGCTATTTATGGCCTTGCGTGACTGTTGAAGGTTGTGCTGTTCTCGCATATTCGGTTGCATTTAGCTGAACAAACTCTAAAGACAGTATGCCTTGTGAGTGATTGAGTAGCAGTCTTTAAAACTGAAGGCTGAGTGGCATAGGACGCTAATGCCTCCTACTAAGGCAGTAGTTAACATCCAGCTGCCTGCAATTACTGCGAGTTCAATCCTAGCCAGGCTCAAGGTCGACTCAGCCTTCCATCCTTTCTAAGATGGGTAAATTGAGGACCCAGTTGGTGGGGGCAATAAGCTGACTTTGTATAAATATACAAAAGTATGGAGGCTATTGCTTAACGCATTGTAAGCCACCCTGAGTCTCCGGAGAAGGGCGGCATATAAATCAATTTTTTTTTTAAAAAAAAAGGAGCCACAATGATGCAATAGTAAGAGGCCCACAAAATGATACATGTCTTAGTATGTATGGATGTATGGATGTATGGATGTATGGATGTATGGATGTATTTACTTATTGATTGATTGATTGATTTGATTTGTATACCGCCCTTCTCCCAAACGGGACTCAGGGCGGTGAACAGCCAAAATTTAAAATACATATAATACAAAAGTTAATAAAGCTAAAAATAAATTAACTCAGCGGCCACCCAGTTTAAAACCCTGAGTTTCTAAAATTAATAATTCCCATTAAAAACCATTTAGGCTAGGCCGGCTTGGTGGAATAAATAATTCTTTAGGGCCTTACGGAAAGTACGGAGGTCCGGGATCAGTCGTATTCCAGGAGGTAGCTCATTCCATAGGGCGGGTGCCCCCACAGAGAAGGGAGAGCCTTCAGCCACCAGCCGACTTTGCTTGACTGATAGCACCCTGAGGAGGCCCTCTCTGTGAGAGCGTATTGGCCGGTGGGAGGATATCGGTAGCAGCAGGCGGTCTCGCAAGTACCCTGGCCCTAAGCCATGGCCCTAAGTATATCTCGCCAAAGGACCAAAGCCATGTTCCTTGATGTATTTTGTCCTGTGAAAAGAAGACCTTAGCAGTGTTGGTTTGTGTACTCTTTGCAACCTGTCATT